>CM038610.1:4088041-4218303 GCA_021533255.1 Ceriops tagal | reverse complement strand
TTTTTGACACGTACTACAAATTGCATCTCTCTCTTCTCAATTTGGGTACATTTCTCATAGTTTCATTTTTGGATAGCTTGTTTATCCCCTTTTGTCCAAGATGTCCTAATCTTTTATGCCATAACAAGTTTTAATTTTTGGGGTTTATAAAGCATGTGTTTTTGCTTCTGAAAACTTGGTACAAGTTTCCATTTGTTCTTTCACTCTTAGTAAGAACAACACCATCTTTTAATCTCTTTACTGTGTAATTACTCTTATTGAAAGTAACTTCATATCCATCATCATAAAGCTAGCTAACATTGATAAGATTGTGTTTTAGCCCTTCAACATAAAGCACTTTCTTTGATTTCAATTTTTCTTGCACCAATTTCAACAGCATTGATACCTTGAAACTTTAAGACACCATCATTGCCAAATTTGGTTGACCCTCCATCATATTTTGCTACTTTCTTTAACATCTTTGAGTCTCCTATCATGTGTGAAGAGCAGTCATTGTCCAAGATCCATGGCTTTTCTTTCTTGGAAGCTTTCAAGGCTACTTCCACCACCATAAACATTTCTCTTCCTCTTCTTCTCCTTTGGCTGAATGTGGGAGCATGTGTAAGTGTTCTTCTTTGCACTAGTTGACCAAGCAGCAATGTCAAGCAATCCTCAGCAATGTGTTCAACCTTTTCGCATCTTCCACAGATCTCTCTCAACAAATCAAAACTGTTTCTTAGTGGAATCTAGCTTTTTTTCACCTAAGATTGTCTCCTTTTTAAATAGAGTCTCCCTTTAGACTCTTGCCTCACATTCCTCTTCATTATAGGCTGAAGATTACAGGACACCCTAACCTTATGCCTATATTTACCACAGTTACAGCAAAATCCTTCGAATTTGGATTTTCTTTTTTTGCTAAGTTCATATCTCCTATCTTCAGCAATTATTGTGGTACCCTTTTCTTTATCTTTGACAGCTTGTCTCCTTTGGATAGGAGTCTTCACCATATCTTTCCTAATCCATTTTAGCTTGGGTTAGTTTTCCTTCTCTATCATGTCATTGTGCTTGCTTTCAAGTATAAACACAAATTTCTTCTTTTCTTCTACCTTCTCACTAGGCTTTTCAATATAGCCACTATTAGGTTTATTAGGGCTAGGAAGTTTAGTTGAGTTTTGATACATTAGTTAGGGTTTATAATTTGACTTCTATGCCTAGTTATCATTAGTTACAGCCTTTTAAAGATTCTTACATCAAGGTAGATTTATATTCCTTAATTAAAAAGGAACCTTTGTAATTAAGGTCTTTCCTATATAGGTGTTGTTCTCACAACCTTGTATGGGTTATAATTGTTGTCAACTAGGTTTAAATGTGCAAGAAAGTAGAGCCACATGGAAGGGCAAGAATGTAAATCCGCTGCGTAAGCCCTGGAGGGGGAAGAATGTAAATCCGTTGTGTAAACCCTATTAGGGTTTCATGGAAGAGAGTATATAAAGACCTTGGAAGACAAAATTAGGGAAAGGCCAACACAATTGAATACACGGCAAAACACCAAACCCTACACAGAAGAACACCACCTGCAAAATAGAAAAGCCTTTGCTATAACCTAATGAAGACCTAAACAAGAACATTTGTATTGTCTATTAGGCAAGGTGTCTGAAAGGTGACTTTGGGGACTATTGTGATTGGTAGGTAGTAATAGATCTACCTTAGTCGAGTCTGAGAAAGAGTTCACTTTTAAGAAGAGGTTGAAGTTGTTCACTTACTTGCGAATTGCAAATTGTGGTGATACTAATTCACCCCCCTCTTAGTATCACAAACTTGTAGATCCTAGGGAGAAGTCGGGAACTTCAATTGGTATCAGAGCATAGGTTCACCAGTTTGAAGCTTAATAGCTTGGTGTAATAGTTTGAAAGGATCTAGAAGTTGGACTTGTTTAGCATACTAAGAAATGGAAGCTGGCACTAGCACTACTTACAGCAAAAAGGTTCCAATCTTTAATGGAACCAACTACTATATGTGGAGAGCGAGAATGCAAGTGATATTTGCAACCATGGGCATGAACATGGTGAAATGTGTACAGGAGGGTTTTGTGGCTCTGGAAGAAGGTAAAGACCCAACCCTAGAGGAGTTAACGCAGTTTGAGATAAATGGGAAGGCCTCAAATGTCATCATTTTAGCATCGACAGATTGCAGAAAGTCTATGAAGGTGATGGCAGAATGAAGGAGGCTAATCTTCAAGTGTTCAAGGAGAGATATGAATTTCTTAGAATGCAAAAGAATGAGACAATTCAAGAGTTCTTCACCAGGGTTATTGACATTGTAAATGACCTTAGAAGTCATGGGAAGAACAAGAAGGACTCATCTATTGTGAAGAAAATTATGAGAATTCTGCCTGAGAGGTTTGCCTCAAAGGTAGCAGCTATAAAGAAGAGTAGAGATCTCAATTCTATGTCTCTGCATGATCTCCAGTGCAATCTCATTGCATATGAGATGAGGATAAAGTTAGCTGAAAGCTCTACAACAACGAAGGTATCAAAGGAAGCAGCTTTCAAAGCTATGAAGCACTTGAAGATAAAAGAGGAGGAAGAATCATCCAGTGAGGATGATGATGATGATGATGAGGAAGAAAATGAAGGTGAAGTATTGGCTTACTTCACAAGGAAATTCAAAAAAGGGTCTGAGAAGGGAAAAGGACAGTTGTCCTTGAGATGTTATCATTATGGGCAGACTAGACACTTTGCTTCTCAGTGCAAAGTGAAACTTGATGATGAAGATGAGGATGGTGATGATGAGCAGAATTCAAGATGGAGAAGATCATCTTTCAAATCAAAGAAGTCCAATAAGAAGACTGCGAACCCACAGAAGAAGAAGAGAGCCTCATTCTAGAGCTATGTGAGTCAGATAAAAGAAGCTGATGAGGAGGAAGATGAAGACTCATCAGATGAGCATGTCTTTATGGCATCAGCACAAGGTGGTAGCTCAACCTTTGAAAAGGAAGAGGAGGTTGATGAAGAAGATCCAGATCTTGAAGCTGAGCTGGAAGCAGCTTCAAAGGAGATAATCAGAAGGGGCAGAACCATAAAAAGGTTAGAGGCTCACATAAAACAAGTTGAAACAAAGTCTGAGGAAGCTAAAAGTCAAAAAGATGAAATAAGGACTGAACATATTGACTTGAAGAGAAGATTTGAAGAATAAATCAAAATATTTGAAGACCTTACAGTAGAGCTTGGCTCAAGGGCTTCAAAAATTAAAGAAATGGAGAAAGAGTTGTTGAGACTTCAACAATAACTCAAAAAGAGTGAGGAGAACTTGCAGAAGTTTAAAGTGGTAGGAGAAACAAGCTCCGCAAGAGAAAAGAAGAATGATACTTTGCCACAGAAGTTGAAAGAGAAGGTTGTGACTCAGAAGAAGATAGCTAAGAATAAAGAAGATTTGAAGAAGCAACCTAAGGGGCAAACAAGAAGGAAGAAAAGAAAGTCAGTCAGCAGAGGGCTACGACTGAACAAAAAAAGGAGAAGAAAGTGACTAAAATGAAAGTCACACAAGCAAAGAAGCCAGCTACTTTGCCTATACAACAAGTGATGAACAGAAGAAGACAAGCTATGATCAGACCTAAGAAGAGGCAATTTCAAGGTCATTGCCATTATTGTGGTGTTTGGGGTCATAAGGCGAGTAACTGCTGGCAGAGAAGGCTAGTATATGTCTCCAACTCAAGGAGATACAATGCTGCATATAGGGGGAGACAATACAAAACTCAGAGGAGAATACCTGTCATGAGTTCTTGCACATACTATAAAAGGCAAGAACACACTGACGAGGATTGTTGATGGAAGCCCAAACAGTAGCTTTAAAGAACAAGTTTGCTATATTGGCAAACTTGGAACAGTGTGAAAGGTGAGGGCAGGATGGCCATAATGCCAAGAGATGCATGACACTTCTCCCTGAGCAAGAGAAGGCACTCAATGGCACAGTGAAAACAAGCGGTGCAATCAAAGTTGAGAAAAACGAGAAAGCTATCTTCCAGCCAATTCAAAAGAAGGAACATAAAGCTAAAAGGGCGGTGGCTAATATAGCTGAAATTGCACTCAAAGCTGACTACAAGGATAAGCAATGGATCCTTGACAGTGGATGCACTTCACACATGACAGGAGACAAGAGTAAATTGTCAAAGCTAAACAAGTCAAGAGAAGGCAGAGTCAAGTTTGGCAATGATGATTCACTCAACATCAGTGGTCAGGGGTTAATAAACATTGGAAGAGGAAAGCTGAAAGATGTTCTGCACATTGAAGGACTCAGATATAATCTAACATTTGTCAGCAAACTATGCAATGAAGACCATAAGGTAATATTCACAAAAATAGGTTGCCAGGTAAAGAATAAAGAAGGCAATACTATTGCAGCTAAGAAGAGAACAGTTGGAAATTTGTATGTGATTGATTAAGAAAGAGATCCTCTTGCAACTAAGACTGTGCAAGAAAGAAAGCCAAAGAAATCGTGGACCGGGCTCATTAAGAAAATCAAATTATAGGTGACCCATCAGCAGGAGTTACAACAAGAAGAAAAATTGTAGGAGCTACTGCTTTACTCTCACAAGTTGAACCTAAATCTGTTGAAGAGGCTATTCAAGACAAAACCTGGGTCAAAGCTATCAATGAGGAGCTGAATCAAATTGAGAAGAATGATACATGGGAGCTGGTTCCAAGACCCACTAATAAGAATGTTATAGGAACAAAATGGGTGTTTAGGAATAAACACAATGAAGATGGCGAGGTGGTGAGGAACAAGGCCAGGTTGGTTTGCAAAGGCTACACTCAGATAGAAGGAGTAGATGTTGATGAAACTTTTGCACCAGTAGCAAGGTTAGAAACTATTAGAATGTTCTTAGCTTTGGCAACACGCAAGAGGTATAAAGTCTATCAGATGGATGTGAAATTTGCCTTTCTGAATGGGCTCCTGAAAGAAGAAGTGTATATTGAACAACTCGATGGAGTACAAATCAGTGAGGATGAGACACATGTGTGCAAGCTGAAGAAAGCCTTTTATGGTCTTAAGCAAGCTCCAAGATCATGGTACAGTAGGCTGAATACGTACTTGAGAAGGTTGAACTTCAGAAGAGGAACGGTTGATAGTAACCTGTATGTGTTCAACTCAGAGAAAGGCCAGCTAATAACCATAGTATATGTAGATGACATCATCTTTGGAGGGGATCACTCTGAGCTATGCCAAGATTTTGCACAGAAGATAAGTGAGGAATTTGAGATGTCATTGATTGGAGAAATGACATACTTTCTTGGATTATAGATAAAGCAATGTGAAAATGGTATCTTTATTTCTCAGACGAAATATGCCAAAGAAATGTTGAAAAGGTTTGGTATGGAGGATAGCAGACCTGTCAGTACCCTTATGACAGTGGGCTGCAAGTTAACAAAAGATTAGAAGGGAAGGAGTACAAGCCCTATAGAGTACAAGAAGATGATAGGGAGCCTTCTGTACCTTACAGCATCAAGGCCTAATCTTATGCAACCTGTGTGCACTGTCAGCAGATTCCTAGCTGATCCTAAGGAGTCTCATGTATTGGCAGTAAAAAGAATCCTAAGGTACCTCAAAGGAACACTGGAAATGGGTTTCTAGTATCCAGCCATGGATTCTGTTAAACTACAAGCATACACTAATGCAGACTGGGTAGGAAGTATAAATGATAGAAAATCAACCAGTGGCTGCAGCTTCTACTTGGGTTCAAAGTGTGTTGCATGGTTAAGTAGAAAGCAAAACAGTGTTGCTTTGAGCACAGCTAAGGCTGAGTATATGGTTGCTTGTGCAGCATGTACTCTAGTGATATGGATGCAAAGACAATTGGCAGACTTGGGTGTTGAAGTGAAGTTACCAATAAGTGTACTTTGTGATAATCAAAGTGCTATTGATCTCAGCAAGAATCCGATTCAACATTTGAGGAGCAAGCATATTGACATCTGGTATCACTTCATCAAAGATCAAGTGGAACAGGGTACAATTCAGTTGGAGTATGTTGGCATTAAAGATCAAATTTCAGATATTCTAACTAAACATCTGTCCACAGAGCTGTTTGAAAAGCACAGATTGAGTCTATCTGTGCTAATGCCTCATCAAGCCTAAAGTTCAGGTGAATCCTCCATCTCTACTTTGCGAGCTTTTCAGATTTGTAATTGGTTGGCAAAGGGGGAAAGAAGCAACAGTGTAGGGGGAGCTATTAAGAAAGGGGAAGTGCATATTTAGGGGGAGTTGAAACTATTGCATAGTGGCTTTTGTTATGAGTATTGCCAACAATTACAAAGGGAGAGATTGTTGTTCCCACAACCTTGTATGGGTTGTAATTATTGTCAATTAGGTTTAAGTGTATAAGAAAGTAAGGCCACATGGAAGGGCAAGAAAGTAAAGCCACGTGGAAGGGCAAAAAGGTAAATCCACATGGAAGGGCAAGAACGTAAATCCGTCGCGTAAGCCCTATTAGGGTTTCATGGAAGAGAGTATATAAAGACCTTAGAAGACAAAATTAAGGAAAGGCCAATATAATTGAATACATCGCAAAACACCAAACCCTACACAAAAGAACACCACCTGCAAAATAGAAAAGTAGTGAACAGTGTAGCCGTAGTGAAGAATGCAGCCGTTGAGTGAACAATAGCTGCACAGTGAAGCTATCAGATGAAGAGAGAGAAAACACTTGGAAAAGAGAGAAAAGAAGCCGTCAACAGGAAGAGAGAGAAAACGAAGTGCCGTTGGATGAAGGAGAGAAAAAAAAAGGGAGAAGAGGAGAGGTCGGCTGTCAGAAATAGGAGAGGTCGGCAAATTGAGCAAATCGGAGTGGACCAGCAGACGAAGAGAGAGAGAGAACACTGACGGCAAGAGAATGGTAGAACAAGGGTTTAACGCCAAAACAGAGCAGCTGTTGAAAAAGCCATCGTCAAAAAAGAGGAAAGGTCAACAGAATCGAGAAAGAGAGAGATGGCTGAAGATGGGTGGACGGCAAAGACATATACGGCCAAATCAGAGTGACGGTGAAGGAAAGGAAAAACCCGACAAGGCCAAAAATAGACCACCGAGGAAGGAGAGAAAAAGGAATGGCCAAAAAAAAAAAGACAGAATAGAGAGACCAAATCGGGAACAGGTGAGACCAAATCCGAACTGGAACGGGTGAGACGACCAAGCTGAACGAAGAACAACAGTTGAGAGAGAGAGAAAGGGGAGATGGCCGAAAAAGTGAGCAAAATGGCAAAAATAGAAAACCGGTGGAAATCCAAGAACGGCCAAATCGGAGTCGACGGGAAGGCAAGAAAAAGAAAACACGGCCAAAATCAAAGACGACTGGATGGCAGAACAGTGGTGAATGGCCAAAGAAGAGTGAATGGTTGGACGGTAAGAGAGAAAAATCTAGCAGTAAGAGAGGGAAAACTGGCTGGACAGCAAGAAAGAGAGAGAGAAACGGACAGTGAGATCGTGGTGCAAGGAGATGGGTGAGACCGTGAGACGGTGAAAGCAGGAATTGTGTGAGTCAACCTAGAGAAGAAATTCAGCAAAGCACGGAAAGAACTTGGTATTTCCAGATTTCTTCAAGAGAGGTTAGAGAGCATTGCGGTGAACTTTTATGTGGTAGTGGAATAGCCTTTCAATTCAACAGAGGCAAGACAAACTAGAAGAAGGGTAGACACAATAAGTGACACTCTTTGTATTGTACTTGCTTAGTAATTGCAATAGTGAAAGGAGCAAAGGTTTAAGACATCCATTATAACTGGAATTCTCAAGTATAGTGGATAGTCTCAGTAAGGGAGAGTCCCTACCACCGTGGATGTGACAGAACAACGTAAATCTCGTGTGTCCTTAATTTGCTTTATGTTCTGTGCTTTGAATTGAGTTGTAAACGCAGCTAAAGTATCAGCCAACCCATAACCTAACGAAGACCTAAACAAGAACATCCATATTGTCTATTAGGCAAGGTGTCTAAAAGGTGACTTTGGGGACTATTATGAGTAGTAGGTAACAATAGATCTACCTTAGTCGAGTCTAAGAAAGAGTTCACTTTTAAGAAGAGGTTGAAGTTGTTCACTTACTTGCGAATTGCAAATTGTGGTGATACTGATTCACCCTCCCCTCTCAGTATCACAAACTAATAGATCCTAGGGAGAAGTCAGGAACTTCAATAGGTATGATAAAAAACACCTTGTCCTTATAGGAGTATGATATTTATATGCCTATCTAAAGACTACAACTATGCAAAACAAGGATCATGAATAATATTGAGGTATTTCTAGGAAGCTTTACTTTGCTTTATTATGTTCTTGAATGAATATATTATATTGACTTATTAAAGGAGTGATCAACCTTTATGGCATCTTAAGATTGGAGTTTTTAGGACTTAATTTCTTTAAGGTTTTGATTTGATTAATCTAACTTGTTTCTTAACTTTCTAGGATGTGTATAACAATTTTGATTCAAGGGTTCCTAGGATAGGTCACTTAGCAAGTTCTTTATCACAAAGTCAATAAATATAAGTCTACTTGGCTAACCACTATATGTGGGTTAATTTTACTCCCATTAGTTCTATCTATTTGACCATGATAGCATTGTCCCATGTAACAATTCAAGGCATATGATATAATGTTGCAAAAAGTAATGCTTTGTCCTTAGCCTCTTCATTTTTCTTACTAAACTGTTCATAAATAATTTTGACCTTCTTGGGTAGAGTAAATAGATGCAATCCCACTTGAAGAATTAAACCTTGAACTAGTTTGGAAATTTGGTTATGTTATGTAGGAAGCAAATATGGATGAACTAGCTGAACTTTCTTTATCTATTATCATAAAATAGAGCTCTTTCCCGAGCTATAATATAGTTGAAATAATCAAAAGATTTAACCTTCCACCATTCTTTTAATTCATTGGAGGCTAATAAATGTCCTTGCCATTCACTAGGGTAAATAACCCTTTCAATTTAGAATTTGGAATAAATCCAATCATGCATACCCAAATAACCCTGACCTCTTTCAATGGGTTTAATAACCACTGATTTTATCTCATTTAGGATATGTTGATAATAGAATTGATCCTTTTTCCCAATATAGGGATACATATTGTCTTTTACATAAAATCCTATAATCTTATAGTTATGCTCAATAAGATATAACAATTCAATAAACTTTGGAATGAAAGGGTAACTTAATCCTTTATTTATATTACGCTCATAAGCATCTTCTAAAAGTGAATATAAGTCTTTGGATCTAAAAGATCCAACTTTATCTTTTAATGGTGTAATAACTATCTTGGTTGAGGACATTGTTCCTTGGAGTAATGCTTTTTTACTCATTTATCCTTGTAAAATATTCAAGTTAGAAAGTTTATCAAATTTTTAAAAACAAACCCAACCAATAAAAGTAACCATTTTCTTAAGTACTAATAAGTTCTTTCATTTTGAAGAACACTCAAATATTTTCTTTCTCTCTCTTATGGTATTCTTAATTTAATATGTTTATCTTCTATAAGAAATTTAAAGCTAATAAACTTCCCATCCACTTCTACAAATATGTCTTCTCCAAATATTTTCTAAATAGGATAAAGCATATGCAAAAATGGATTTTCCAAGATAACTTCTTGAGAAAGATTTTCAATAATGACAAAAGGAATTTGTAAACAAACTCCTTTGTTGTATATTGATACATTTGAAAGCTTGTAACAAACAACAAGCTTAGTTTTATCATTCACAATGTGTAACACTTCAATAGTTTTTTCCAAAATACTTTAAGGATATTATCTTTTGTTAATACAATTCATATTAGCTCCTTAGTTATCAAAGTTATGGCAGAGAATATATATTCTTTACCAACCAACTACTACTATTATCTTTATATGCTAGTTAATACAATTCCTGCACGGGTAGCATCGGCAATAGGTGAAACAACACTGGTAGCAAAGGAAGGAGAAGAATATATTTTGCTCTAGTAGTCTGTATACATTGAGTGATCATTCTCCAACAAAGGTTTTAATCACAAATTCTTGATAAACATGTTGGAAAAGAGTGGGATACCCTTAGAGTAATCGAGAGATCAACTCTTTGATCAGGAGATCATTACAAGTGGTTAAGGAGTAGTCCTTCCACAAGAGGTTAAGGATTGATCCTTTCACACCATAACTATATTCCTTGATAACAAGAGTAGATTATGTGATTTAGGAATGATCCTATCACACTGTGGACATAGCCCACACATTATGAGTGAACCACATAAAAGTTGTCGTGTGTTCTTAGGTGCTTACGCATTAATTTTTATTCATACAATCGCACTCACATAAAGGAGAAAATTAAAAATTAGATCATCGGTTTGAACAAGCCACAGAAGTTAAATCTAGATTGATTCATAAAAAAATGATAGCTCACATTGATTCATCCCCCTCTTAGTGTGAGACTTACAACAGTCCTCATCACCTTTTCACCCTAAGATTTTTCTTTTTGTAATTTTCTATGTAACTTCATATCATTACATAACTTTATACCTTTTGCAACCACTTCGCCTGCCAACTCACCATAAGTATATTGATAATACTTGATAATCCCTTGGTGATAGGCTTTTGAGTCTTATTTTAACTCTTTTAAAAAATAAGGTAGGTAACCTAAATAAATTTTTCTTTTTAAAAATAATTTTGACTATTTCTCTGGTAAAGACTATTGAAAAAAAAGCATCCTTATACTACTTAAAGTGGGCTAAGTTGGGACATTTCAAATTGATTAACTGCTTGTATGTTTTATCAAGTAATAATGTAGTAATGCCAATAAAATGATTGATTATAGTATAAACTAAAGTATTAATATAATCAAATAACTGTACTTTTTCCTCTACTTAATGGTAGAGAGGATTTGATTTTTGGCTTTTTATGATAAATAAAAATCCCACCAACCTTTTAACTAGCTGGTGAAGCCAAATCATCTTAATAATTTGAGGGTCAAAATTACTACTTAATTTAGTAGCAATTGCAAACATCACATATAGTGTGTAATACTAAAATTTGGTGTTTAGACATAACATCTAAATTCTATTCTACTATATTAGACCCATCATATTGTACGAAATTATACTCTCCTTTTTCCTCCAATAAAAGATCATCTAGAATAGTACAATTGTTTTGGAACTTTATTAAAAATCATCTTATTGACCTAATAAGGTCTTATAGAGGTACTAACTTATTTGTTCAGCACTATTTCTTTCTATATAGAACTGTAATTACCTCCTTGATCTAATGAGAACATATTTTGAATCATTTGGATATTATTATCATTATCAAATTTAGAGTGAGTTTCAATCTAATCCTTAATCTGTGTATTAGACTAGGCCTCAGTTTGTACCGCATTTTGGACTTCATTGCCTATAATAGCAACCCCTTTATCCTTTAGTTCTAGATATTTAAATCTTTTGACAATCTCATCAATAACTTTAGATTTATTTGATATGTCATCTAATAATTCATAATCAATTTTCTTTGACAACAATGGCTTAAATAAAACCTTTTTCTCTATCTCAGGTTTAACCTAAAGTTGAGGTATCAGGTGAATAACTATTTGCCTTAATTTCTTTGAGATTAGTTTCAATTCTAGTCAATTACTTACCCATTGACCTTATAAAGTTGTATTCTTAAAATGGCTTTATTTACCATTCATGGAAGCTTTGTTCATTCGACTGATACCTTGATCTCTATCAAGAATTGTCAAGTTAAATCTAGAAAAATAGAGCAAGAAATTCAATTTGAAGGAAATAGGATGATAAAAGAGGAGGTAACTCAAGTACAATACAAGGTTGAGCTTCCTCCATCTACTTCAACTTCTATGGTTAATGAATGAATAGATACTTCTTCTCCTTAATCTCTTTCTCTCTCATATATGGAATATAAGGATAAAGATAAAAGTATTTACACTCCTCAACTTTGCTTTGAAGTAAATGAAAAAGTTAAGGAATTATTTTATTCCTTAAAAAATGTAATCAAGAGAAAATGGTTTCTTATGACATTTTCACAAAATGAGAGGGATTCTTGGTTTAGGTGCTATCAATGACTAGTCAAGGAATTAGGACCCTCTAATTGTTGTTCCCACAGCCTTATATGGGTTGTAATTGTTGTCAACTAGGTTTAAGTGTGCAAGAAAGTAAAGTCACATGGAAGGTCAAGAACATAAATCCGCATAGAAGGGCAAGAACGTAAATCTGCCGTGTAAGCCCTGGAAGGGCAAGAACGTAAATCTGCCGCGTAAGCACTATTAGGGTTTCATGGAAGAGAGTATATATAGACCTTGGAAGATAAAATTAGGGCAAGGCCAATATAATTGAATACACGACAAAACACAAGAGGGTGAAAGGCCAACAATTGAATACACGACAAAAAGAAGAGGAGCACGACAAAGAAATACCCGATGGACGAAGAGAGAGAAAAAGGGAGAAGAGGAGCAGCCGATGGACGACAACAAAATATATAGTCGAGAGAGAGAGAGAAAGAGGAAGCCGTCGGACGAAGAGAGAGAAAATACTTGGAAAAGAGAGAAAAAGAAGCTGTCGAGCAAATAGGGTAGCCATCGACGAGAAGAAGGAGAGGTCAACAATTGAGCAAAACGACAAACCTAGAGGAACCACTCGGAAAACAAGCAAAAGAAAGCAACTGGCCAACCAAAGAGAAAACAAAAAGAAGACGTCAAAACCAAGGTGAGTCAGAAATTGAGCTTTGGAACGGCAAACCTAGAGCAACCGGCCAACCATGGTGATCACTCGGCAAAACCCTACAAGACGAAGAACACCACCAAAAAGGAAGAGAGAGTCCGTCCAACACAAGAGACAACCGGCAAAACATAAAGGTTGGACGGCAAAACTAGCACAGTAAAACTAGCACAACAGAACACATAGTGGACGCCAAAGGAAAGTGACCGGCCAAAGGAGACATACGTCCAAAACAGCACGGCAAAACAAAGAACGAACGACAAGAGAGAACATGGAATAGAGGAACCGGCCAAGGTACTAAACGGCAAAACAAGGGATATCCAGCCAAACGATCTCTCGGCAAAAACCAGTAAAACGGAAAAACACAAAAAACAGAGCACCCGGCTGGACGATGAGAGAGACAACCCGTGAGAGATGATACATCCTGGAAGAGAAAACATAAACACCACCTGGAGAGAAACGACAGGGACTTGCGACAGCTGAAACCAGAAACGGATAGGCCGTGTGACTTAAACCAGAAAAATTAAAAGAGTGGTGCAGGCCAGCAGACGTGCAACGGCAGTGAGGCAGGCTATATGGCTTGAACCAAGCTGTCCGGAGGTGTTCAACGGACAAGTGCAAATCAGAAGCATGCGTGAGGCGTGTGACTAACAAGGCATGCAAACTAGAAACGTACGTGAGGCGTGTGACCAGCAAGGTGTGAAACCGGCAAAGGGTGCAAACCAGAAACGTGCATGAGACGTGTAACACCAAACCAGAAATGTGAGGCAGGTTGTGAGACATAGAACGGCAAACCTGAAACGTGAGGCGAGCCGTGAGACAAGGAGACGGGTGAGACCAGGAGACGGTGAAAGTAGTGGTTGTGTGAAACAACGGAGAGAAGGAATTCGGCGAAACATTGAAAGAACTCAACGTATTTCCAGATTTCTTCAAGAGAGGTTAGAGAGCGTTACGGTGAACTTCTAAGCGGCAGTGAAGCAGCCTTTCAATTCAACAGAGGCAAGACAAGTTAGAAGAAGGGTAGACACAGTAAATGACACTTTTTGTATTGTACTTGCTTAGTAATTGCAATAGTGAAAGGAGCAAAGGATTAAGACATCCATTGTAACTGGAATTCTCAAGTATAATGGATAGTCTTGGTAAGGGAGAGTCCCTACCACCGTGGATGTACGTCACGTTGACGGAACCACGTAAATCTCATGTGTCCTTAATTTTCTTTACGTTCTGTGTTTTGAATTGAGTTGTGAACGCAGCTAAAGTATCAGCCAACCCATAAACTAACAAAGACCTAAATAAGAACATCCAAATTATCTATTAGACAAGGTGTCTGAAAGGTGACTTTGGGGACTATTATGATTAGTAGGTAGCAATAGATCTACCTTAGTCGAGTTTGAGAAAGAGTTCACTTTTAAGAAGAGGTTAAAGTTGTTCACTTACTTGTGAATTGCAAATTGTGGTGATACTGATTCACCCCCCTCTTAGTATCACAAACTAGTAAATCCTAGGGAGAAGTTGGGAACTTCACTAATATATTTAATTTCATAGAAAATTTTTATAAACTTCAAAAGAAGTGTTTTTCCAATTTTAGTAATAAAAATGAATGTGTAATTCTTGAAAACACTTATCAAGCATATATCACTAAAAGGGGAAAAAGGGTTAACAATATTTACCTCCATAATGGCCTTATAAGACTACTACTTTATTAGGTCAATTTCCATTAATTTGAACTATATAGACATAATAACATCTATCTTGCAACAAAATAATAATCAAAGTAGTCATTTTAGCTAAATTTATGATTCTTTGGTGTGAAAGACTCCTTGTAATGAAAGGATAAGCTATCTTAGCTAGAAATAAAGTGACGATCACATCTTCAATGTAATGAACCATTTTGATTATATGTAAAGGGAACCCACACTAATGTTGGTATAGGATCGTTCTAACATATGTTAAAATATTGGCGTTTTGACCTAATGATTATAAAACACGAAGAACAAGAACTATAGGATTTAGATGTCATTCCTAACAACAACAACAATGTTGAAGAAGAATTAGTTTATTGAACCAACATACTCAAGTATGAAAGTTTAGAATTAGTTTTTAAAGAACCAAAGAAAATAGCTTATTCACTCCCCCTCCAGCCATCATTTTTTCCCTTTTCATATGTTAACCACCAAAAAAACCTAGTTGCTAAGATGGACATATTAATAACATTCATCTAGTCCACTATATAACAATATAACCCTTGAAAATAACCGATTTAAATGCTTAAATATAGGCTGTTAGCTCTAACTTCCTTCATAAGGTCATGGCTTTTATATTCCTCACAAATGACACATTTGTAAGTCCCAATGAAGCCTTTATCACCTCAACTCATGCCTAGTAGTTTCCTATAAATAAATGTCACACAACAAGTTATTAAGTGCTTCCTTTATTTTCTTTAACCTTGCCCTTGTCATTGTCTTTCCAAGGTTTTGCAAAGCATCAACTTCTTTATTAATTTATGTTGGTACAATATGGATTCTACCATTCTCCCTTTCCTCAAAATGATTTGTTCTCAAATTAGCACTTATGTCATCAAAGACAAAAGGATAAAAGTCAGCAACATTAAATGTTGCACTGACATTATGCTTACCTAACAAGTCAAGTTTATATGCATTATCATTGACTCTTGCCACCACTTGAAAAGGACCATCTCCCTTTAGTTGCAACTTTGATTTCCTTTGCATAGGAGATATGACCTTCCGCAAGTCTACCCAAACCAAATCACCAAGTTTGAAAGTGATATGCCTACACCTTCTATTGGCTTGTGTTTTATACTATTT
Organism: Ceriops tagal; assembly: GCA_021533255.1. Lineage (NCBI taxonomy): Eukaryota > Viridiplantae > Streptophyta > Magnoliopsida > Malpighiales > Rhizophoraceae > Ceriops > Ceriops tagal. The sequence goes on along the minus strand of CM038610.1, from coordinate 4,202,781 downwards.
GATTTTCCTTTCAATGTGAAGCCTAACTTTCTCATAAATTTGCCTAACCATTTCAACCTTCTTTTCCCCATCTAAATTGACCTTGTTTTATCAATGACATTAAATCCAAAGGAGATAATGGATTAAAAAATTAAATAAGCTTAAAAAGAGGAAAACCTATAATACTATGAACAACACAATTACAAGCAAACATTTTTCTAAGGTTTTATAGTTCATACCAAGAATAGCACATAACAATGTGTCAAGAGTTTGATTTACTCTCTTGATTTGCCCATCTGTTTGTGGATGGTATGTTGTAGAAAACAACAACTTTGTTCCAAGCTTACCCCACAATGTCTTCCAAAAGTGACTCAAAAATTTTACATTATGGTCTAACACAATACTTTTTGGCACTTCATGTAAGTGAACAATTTCTTTGAAAAATAAGTTTGCAATATGTGTAGTATCATCTATTTTGGTACAAGCAATGAAATGCGTTATCTTTGAAAACTTGTCAACTATTACAAGAATACAATCTCAGTCCTTTTTAGACCTAGGTAATCCAACAATAAAATCTGTAGAAATGTTAGTTCAAAGTTCACACAAAATTTGTAAAGGCATATACTTGCCATAGGGCAAAATCCTAAACTTAGCTTCTCTACATGTAATATACTTGGCACAAACTCTTCCAACATCCCTTTTCATATATGGCCACAAGAAATGTTCATTTAAAACGCCAAAGTCTTTTGAATGCCAAAATGTCTCTTTAAACCACCTCTATGAGCTTCTCTTATAAGTAATGCTCTCATAAACCCTAGAGGAATACAAAGCTTATTCTCTCTAAACAAATACACCTTGTGTTTATAGAACTTACCAAAAGTAGCATTTTTACATGTAGTATACATTTTATTAAAAGCAGCATCATTAGCATGCAAATCAATAATGTGCTTAAACCCTAAAACTTAATGCACAAAGTGCTAATAATGTGTGCCTACGTGATAATGCATCAACAATAATATTTTCCTTACCTGATTTGTATTGAATCACCTAAGGAAAAGTTTTAATAAACTTAACCCATTTTGTATGTCTCATATTCAACTTTCCTTAACCTTTCAAATGCATACATTTTTTAGGCCAAAGACTTATGATCAGCATAAATTACAAACTTCTTAAGCCAAAGGTAATGTTGTCATGTTTTTGAAGTCCTAACAAGTACATACATTTCTTTATCATAAGTTAGGTAATTCAATGTTTCCCCACTCAGCTTCTTACTAAAGAATGCAATAGATCATTTTTCTTACATGAGAACTCCCCCAATCACAATGCCTAATGCGTCACATTCAATTTCAAAGGTCTTAGAAAAATCAGGCAAAGCAAGAAATGGTGCATTACACAACTTAAACTTAAGCAAATCAAATACATCTTATTGTTCCTTAGCCCACTTGAAACCTAGACTCTTTCTAATTACCTCAATCAATGGTGTAACTATGGTACTAAAATCCTTAATGGACCTCCTATAAAGTCTAGCTAAACCATGGAAACTCCTTACATCACTCACACTTTTAGGTGGAGGCTATTCTCAGATGGCCTTAATCTTCTCTTTATCAACCTTTATGCCATGAATTAACACAACATAATCCAAGAAAATGACATGATCATTACAAAAATCACATTTCTTCAAATTAGCATACAATTTCTCTTTTTTCAACAAATCAAGCACACAACGCACATGTTCAACATGCTTTTCCAAATTCTTACTGTATACTAATATGTCATCAAAATAAGTCATAACAATTTTTCTTATAAAAGGTCTCAAAATATGGTTCATTAATCTCATAAAAGTGCTGATGCATTGGTTAAGTCAAAGGGTATAACTAACCATTCATACAAACCATACTTAGTCTTGAATGCAATTTTCCACTCATCGCCATCCTTCATCCTAATTTGATGGTACCCACTCTTAAGGTCAATTTTAAAGAAATAATAAGGACCATACAATTTACCAAGCATATCATCAAGTCTAGGTATAGGGTGTGGATACTTAACTGTTATGTTGTTAATAGCTTTGCAATCGATGTACATCCTTAAAGACCCATATTTCTTTGGCACAAGCAACATTGGCAATATGCATAGGCCCATACTCTCCCTCATATGACCTTTCTTCATCAATTCCTTAATTTGTCTCTAAAGCTCTTTTTTCTCCTTAATATTGATTCTATATACTAACTTGTTTGGAATTAGAGCTTTAGGAATAAGATCAATGTGATGTTCAATCTGTCTCCTTAGTGGTAAGCCATATAAGATCTTCTCAAGAAATACATCATTATAATCTTACAACAAAGACAAAATAGCACTAAGCAAAGAAGAATCAAGGTCAATGTCAGAAAAAATAAGAATCCTTGTAAAGGATTAAGATCATTTGCTACCTAACTTGGAAAGCAACCCTTACCTCTACTCCTTTTGCATACACGTACACTCACTTGTTTTCTCTCATCTTCACTCCTTTGAACTTGATCACTATTGTATTTATCACTCTCAAGTACTTTCACCTTGTTTTTCTCTCCTTCACTTTCTCTTTATTGTCTATTTCTTTTCACTCCTCTTTTTCTTGCTCTTATAAAGCCTCACTTGGTTTTTATACACCTGTTTTGGTGTTAATGGAACAAGTGTGAATGGTTTTCCATCCATGGTAAAAGAATAACGTTTCTTATAACTGTCATACAAAAATCTCCTATCAAATTGCTTAGGTCGACCTAATAGCAAATGCCTTACCTATAAGGTATAACATCATAAAACACCTTATCCTTTTATCTACTAATAGAAAATGGAACCACAACTAGTTTAGTCACTCTCACCACTCCACTATCATTTAGCCATTATAGATTATATGGTCTAGGATGTTTAGTTGTGGGTAGAACCAACTTTTCCATTAACTCCATGTTGGCTACATTAGTACAATTACCCTCATTTATAATCAAGCAACAATTTCTATCTTTCACCATACACCTACTATGAAATATATTCTCCCTTTACATCTCAATATCATTTAACTCCTTAACTTGTACACTAAGAGCTTTTCATACCAATAAACGTTTCTCATCATGCTCTAGGTATTCAATTGCCTCATCAACATCACTAGTGTCTATTGACAGTGGCAATTGAGCCTTATTGCTATATTCAATTCTAGTCTGATATTCACCATTATCCCTAAGGATCATTGACCTTTTGTTAGGGCATTGTGACACTACATGTCTTTTACCCAAATATTTAAAACATTTGATGTCTTTACTTTTACCTTCAGTACCCTTAGATTGATCTTTAAATTTGCCCTTGTCAAGGCTTCTTACCCCGGTCTTAGGTTTATGTGTATCAATTTTAAGACTTTTCCTTCTTCCCTTAATTTAGTTTCTAAAAAGACATACCTAAGTTTTGATTATATCTAGAAGTATTACTTCCCTTAAGTTGCCTCTTAATTTTTATAGCAATGTATGCCATATCCTTAAGCTTTATATAATGTTGCAATTTTACCACATTATTTATGTTTTTGTTCAACCCTTGAAGGAACTTAGCCATGGTTGCCTCCCTATCTTCCATTACATTTACCCTAACTATAACAATCTCCATCTCCTTATAATACTCTTCCACAATCTTAGACCCTTATGTAAGGCTTTGGAACCTATTATACAAATCCCTATAATAAGATCTCAGAACAAACCTACTCCTTATCACAGTCTTCAACTCATCCTAAGTCTTTATTAGTCTTTCAAAATTCCTCCTTCTAGTAGTAATTTGTTGGTCCTACCACACTACTACATAATTAGTAAACTTAATTATAGTTATCTTAACCTTCCTTTCCTTAGAGAAGTTATGACAATCAAATAGTAGCTCCACCATTCTCTCCCAATTTAAGTACACATCTGAGTTAGCTTTTCCCAAAAAGGAGGGAACCTTTATATTAATGCTACTCAAATTTCTATCTACTCCTTTCTCTATTCTATTTCTATTATCCTAATCTCTATTGTACCTATCATAACCATTCCCATTGCCTAGAACTCCTCTACCATTCCTATTACCATGTCTCCTTCTAAATCCACTTCTAAAGTTTCTATTAGCAATATCACCCTTATCATAGTCATCATCAACATTTTCACCAAAATCATTTTCAAATTACTCCTTCATAATCCTCCCAACTGGCCTCTTATGATTCACATTTGATTTCCTTTCTATTTTGTCTATCCTATTCTTGATTTCCCAAAACATTTGGTCAATCTTATCAAACTTCTACTCTAAGGATTTTATAAGTAATTTAAAGTCTAGAATAACTACTTCCTCCTCTCCATGTGTAAAATTGCCTTATTTATCATTAAATATTGTTTTTGCAAGATTGTTGGTAAATAAAGAATATGCCTCACAAAACTCACTCCTTTACATGTTTTCTCTCCACTAAACTACAGTAGTCTTCAACTCTTGTGTTTTACACAATCAAATGAAATGTCACACTCTAAGAGCTTTTTCAATAGTTATAAGCAAATTAAATTCAAAACAAATAAAAACTTGAATATACCGGCCCTAAATCAATTCCTTTAAATAAGTAGGACAATAAAAGAAAGCAATCAATAGAACTAGGACCAAGGCCAATAGAAATAAAGAATGCAATTGATGTGATTAGCTTTTGGCATAGAAGAACAGTCAATAAAAGCAAAACTTAGAGTTGTAAATCATGCAAAAATAATTTAGGGTTCAATTTTTTTTTTTCACATGGAACCCTAAATTTTCAGAAACAATAGCCCCACAATTGATAGTTAGTAGTTTACTGCTTTAACCAACACAATAGACCCAATTGCACAAGAAAAATAAGGTACAATTTGATTTTTTTTCTTCTTTTTTTGGATAGTTTAACAACTAAACACTAATGAACAATAATAAAATGAATTAAAATAAAGATAACTAACCTTAATTAGAGCCAAGTGTCACGGAGTTAGGCTTTGGACGTGCTTTAGATGTGCTAACCTGCACGGCGCTTAGACAATTTTGCGAGAGAAGATGCTAAGTAAGCCTTAAAGAGTTTGAGAGAATCGACTTAGAGTCGAGAGAGGCTACAAAGGGACAAGGAAACCGAAGGCACAAGAGAGAGCTTTTGCAAAGGAAAGAACTTCAATTCAATGGTGTCTTTACAAATGAGAGGAGTGGGGTATTTATAGTGGTTCCACCTCCTCAATGTATGGCTAGGATCCATTTGATCTAATGGTCCTTATTACTCTACTCTTTACAAGAAGATGAGGTACGCTTTACAATAAGATAAGGCATGCATTACAACAAGATAAGGCACGCTTTATAAGAATTCGTCCAGAATGCTCTAGCCAAGTCTTTGGGCTACAATCGGGCTAGGCATTCAACGGGCCTAGTTTGGCAATGCTCTTGGGACGGGCCGTGACATCCTCCCCCACTTGATCTCGTGACGTCCTCATCACGCCTTCGTCCTTGTACCGTTGAATGTGTTTAGCAAATTGCCAAAGCAAATCTTCTCGTTCCCAACTAACCTCATGGTCTGGTAAATGTTTCCATTTGACTAGATATTTGGTGTAGTTAGGAACTCCCCTTTTTCGTATCACCCTATCAGCAAGGATGCATTCCACTTCCTTGTTGAATTCGGTGATGACGGTAGTTGGTACACGCTTGGATTCCCCACGGCTCGGATCTTCGGTGTCTTCATGAAAGGTCTTTAGAAGACTCACATGGAAGACATTGTGAATTTTGAGTCTTGGGGGAAGTTGGACTTGGTAGGCAGCCTTCCCTACTCGCTTGATTATGGGAAATGGTACTTCATATCTCCTCACCAAGCCTTTGTGCACTTTGCGTAAGGATTTGAATTGGTTAGGTAGCAACTTTACCATCACCAAGTCTCCCTCCACGTATTCCTGTGGTCGTCGCTTTGCATCAGCCCACTTCTTCATCCGTTTGGTAGCTTTGTCAAGGCAAGCTCTTGTGATGTCTGCCTCCTCGTGCCATTCCTTTGCAAATTTGTAGGCAGCAGGGTTGCTTCCTGTGTAGGAAGAGGCAACAGCACTTGGGGTTAGAGGCTGTTGTCCCGTGACAATTTCAAACGGACTTTTGCCTACTGCTTCACTCCTTTGGAGATTGTAGGAGAATTGGGCAGCATCAAGCAATTTTGCCCAATCTCGCTGGTGGGCACTGACGTAGTGCCGTAGGTATTGTTCCAACAAAGCATTAATGCGCTCGGTTTGGCCATCGCTTTGGGGATGGAAGCTAGTTGAGAAATTCAAGTCAGTCCCCAATAATTTGAACAACTCACGCCAGAACTTACCTGTGAAGCGGGGATCTCTATCGCTTACTATGCTTTTAGGTACTCCCCATAACTTCACCACGTTCTTGAAGAATATTCGAGCTGTTTCATCAACTTTGCAATCAGCGGGGGCTGGAATGAAGGTGGCGTACTTGCTTAATTGATCAATAATCACCATAATGCTTCCAAACCCATCAGACTTGGGTAAGGCCACGATGAAGTCCATTGAGACACTTTCCCAAGGTCTTTCGGCAATTGGTAGTGGCTCAAGTAGACCAGCAGGGCGTTGTTGTTCCACCTTGTCTTGTTGACAAACAAGACAAGTCCGCACATAGGCCTCAACATCATCCTGCATTTGCGGCCAATAATAACTTTGTTGGATAAGGGCAAGGGTTCGTGCCATACCTAGGTGACCAGCCTATAGAGAATCGTGGCACTCCTTGAGAATGTCCCTACGTAAGTTCCCCCATTTGGGAACGAAGACGCGATGGCCAACTGTCATGAGAATCCCATCGTTTAGCCAAAATCGTCGAGTCTTCCCTTCGCTAGTCATCCTTAGCAAATTCTTGGCCAAATGGTCTTGTGACGTGCCTTCCTTAATTCGTTCCAGGAAGTCACTCCTTGGTGTGCTGGCGGCTAATGACGCTAGTTCCACCTTTCGACTTAATGCATCGGCGACAACATTAGCCTTACCTGGCTTATATTGAAGCTTGTAGTCGAATTCGACCAAGAAGTCTTGCCAATGGGCTTGCTTAGGGCTAAGATTCTTTTGCATCTGGAAGTAGCTTGTAGCGACATTGTCGGTCATGATCACAAACTGACTTCCCAACAAATAGTGCCTCCATGTGCGTAGGCAGTGGATGATGGTAGTCATCTCCGTATCGTTCAACTTGTGGCTCTCGTAGGCAATGGGATGCCCATCTTGCATCAAGACTCCCCTAATAGCAAAGTCAGATGCGTCCGTGTGGACTTCGAAAGCCTTCTCGTAGTTGGGCAGCGCCATGACGGGTTCCTTAGAGATTGAATGCTTCAATCCCTCAAAGGAAGATTGGCATTCCTTCGACCAATGCCATGTGACGTTCTTCTTGAGTAGATCCGTCAATGGTGCGGCTATGGCAGAATATCCCTTGATAAACCGCCAATAGTAGTTAACTAGTCCCAAGAATGATCGCAATTTAGGGACCTTTGTGGGAGGCTCCCACTCTTGAATGGCATGGACCTTTGCTAGATCCATCATCAGCTTGCCATCCTTGATCTTGTGACCAAGGAAATCCACTTCTTGCTTCGCAAAAGAACACTTCTCCTTCTTGACATACAATTCATTTTCATGTAAAACTTGAAAGACTTGTCTCAAGTGATCTTTGTGCTCCTCAAGGGTGTTGCTGTAGATCACTATGTCATCCAAATACACTACAACGAATTTGTCAAGGAAGGGATGAAGTACCTTGTTCATTAGTGTGCAGAAGGTAGCAGGAGCATTGGTGAGACCAAAAGGCATAACTAGGAACTTGAAAGCTCCGTAACGCGTTACGCACGCAGTCTTCGGCTCATCACCAAGTGCTATACGAACTTGATAGTACCCCGACCTTAGGTCCAACTTCGAAAAGTACCTTGCCTTCCCTAATTGATCAAAGAGGTCAGCTATCAATGGAATGGGATACTTATTCTTGATGGTTACCTTGTTCAAGGCTCGGTAGTCTATGCATATTCGTAGTGATCCGTCCTTCTTCTTTTGAAATAGGACTGGGGCTCCATATGGGGCTTTTGATGACTGGATGTAGCCTGAGTCAAGCAAATCTTTGAGTTGCTTCCTCAATTCCACGAGTTCAGGAGGTGCCATGTGATAAGGGGCCATGGCAGGAGGTTTGGCACCCGGTTCCAGCTCGATGTGATGATCTACATCTCACTTGGGAGGCAATTTCTTAAGCAACACTGAAGGCATCACGTCCTTAAACTCTTCAAGGACAGCTTGAATGGGTTGTGGCAGTATAGGAGTAGGCTTTGTCGTGTCTTCCTCATCCTTTAACTCCCTCATGGTAGCAACATAACTTTGATCCATCTTGAGACCCCGCTTGAATTGCAAGGCAGAAATCATTGATGCTTTAGATTTCTCCATGCTTTTCAACGGAATCACCCGGATCTTGTGGTTGTTGAGAATCACAAGGGAATTTGATGCAGGAACGGGAAAAGCTAAAGCTTTGCAAAAGAAAGCAAGACCCAAAACCATTTCAAAATCGTCCATAGGAACAATGGTAAAGTCTAGCTTACCTTTCCAATCACCAATCTTGATGACTACTCCCTCTGCTATCCCATGAATTGGTTTGGCTTCGAAATTGACAGCCTTGATGGTGCCAACTCCCTTTGAAAGTTTGAGGCCTAGACGTTTGGCCTCTTGTATGTCCATGAAGTTGTGCGTGGCTCCCGTGTCCAGCATAGCACCCATAACTTTACCTCCAATGGACGTATCAGTGTACAATAAGCCTTTCTCCTTGGGAACCGTTGGAGAGAAGAGCTTGGAGAGAGTACCCAAGTGTTGGATAGCTCCCAAATCAGCTTGAGGATCTTCTTTAGACCTCTCTTTGTTGAGTTCCGCCACAATAGCGTTCATCACCTTGCGATTTGGGCAATCCTTCACCCAATGTGGTCCATCGCAGATGAAGCAAGGCCTCGGAGGTCCATCGCATTTGCCCGAAGTGTTCTTGGGCTTGCCATTTAAGGATTTCTGCTGTCCTCCCTCCTTTTGGTTTGCTTCTCTTTTCTGTCCAGACTTCTCTCCCCCACTTTTGTTAGAGTTGGACTTTTTACTCTTGGAATGGGAAGAATAGTCGGTCAACGTTTCGGCTGCAGCAATGGCATCATCCAAAGTCTGCATCTTACGCCTTTCCAATTCTACTCTTGCCCAATCCTTCAAGCCATCTTTGAAGTGGAAGAGAAAGTCCTTGTCAGACAAATCATCTATCTCAAGCATAAGAGTAGTAAATTCTTTAACGTAGTCAGAAACACTACTTGTTTGCTCGAGACGACGTAACTTCCCTCTGACTTCGCTATCCGCATTGTGAGGGACGAAGTGCTTGCGCAATTCAGCCTTGAATTGCTCCCATGTGTTGATCACACACAGGCCTTTCTCCCATTTGGAATGCTTCCTTCTCCACCATAGTTGAGCAGCATCCCGGAAGAAGATTGATGCATTGCTTATCATAGCAATGTCATCATCAATTCCCATGGCCTCAAAGTATTGTTTAAGGCCGAAGAGAAAGTTTTCCACCATAATGGCATTGTGAGTGCCATTGTACATGGTAGGCTTGGGCACTTTTAGACCGTGCCCAACCGTAGTGCTGCTTGTGCCAGCAGTACTCGTCGAAAGTGGACTGCTTCGACGAAGTGAACCCATCTCCCTACGAAGATCGTGAATCTCCCCTTCAACGAACTTTCGTAGATCCGACAGTTCTTGGCTAAGGGAGCCCAGTTCTCCCTTGAATGCGTAGTTGAATTCCCCGATCATGGACTTGGTAGCCCTGGTGATTTCAGCATTCTCGTGGATCAAGTTATCGACTTGATCACTTAGATCTCCCACCAAGGAACTCACATCTGTGATGCTCCTTTCTAGGACAGCAACACGAGACTCCACAGGCTCCTTTGTTGCAACCTTGGACTTTCCTCGTTTAGTTGGAGCACGTTGCTCCTCTCGACCACAAGCTTGAAGCTCCATCTGTTGCTCCTCGATGTTGGCAACAATGATTCCTTCCTCACCTGCCATACTCACAACTCAAACAAAAATAGAGTAGAGACCGAGGATTACCTTGCTCTGATACCAATTACCACGAAGTTAGGCTTTGGACGTATTTTAGACGTGCTAACCCGCATGGCACTTAGACAATCTTGTGAGAGAAGATGCTAAGTAAGCCTTAAAGAGTTTGAGAGAATCGACTTAGAGTCGAGAGAGGCTACAAAGGGACAAGGACACAAGAGAGAGCTTTTGCAAAGGAAAGAACTTCAATTCAATGGTGTCTTTACAAATGAGAGGAGTGGGGTATTTATAGTGGTTCCACCTCCTCAATGTAAGGTTAGGATCCATTTGATCTAATGGTCCTTATTACTCTACTCTTTACAAGAAGATGAGGTACGCTTTACAATAAGATAAGGCATGCTTTATAAGAATTTGTCCAAAATGCTCTAGCCAAGTCTTTGGGTTACAATCGGGCTAGGCATTCAACGGGCCTAGTTTGGCAATGCTCTTGGGACGGGCCATGACACAAGGCTCTGATACCAAATGATAGAGACTCTGATTATGTATAAACGGAACTCAACACCAAAATTGGTATAAGATTGTTCTAACATAGGTTAAAGGATTGGAGTTTTGATCTAATGATTTAAAATAACCAAGAACCAAAACTATAGGATTTAGATGCCACTCTTAACAACTTTGAAGAAGTTAAGTCTATTGAATCAACACACTCAAGTATGAAAGTTTAGAATTAGTTCTCAAAGAACCAGAAAAAATAGCTCATTCACTTATAAAAAGAAGTTCTTCTCTTACAATTATCTTTTTTTCCCTTTTTATATGTTAACTACCAAAAACTAGCCACTAAGATTGGCTTATAAATAAAATTCATTTAGCCCATTTCATAATAATAAAAGCCCATGAAAGTAACCCATTTAAATTCTACAATTCATCCAACTCATGACATAACAATATAACCCCCTGAAAATAACCCATTTAAATGCCTAAACATTGGTCGCCAACTCTAACTTCCTTCCTATGGCCATAGCTTTCATATTCCTCTACAGATGAACATTGCTAGCCCTGATGTCCATTATCCTTAATTCATGCCTAGCATTTTTCTGCAAATAAATGTTGCACAAAGTCTTCCACAACAGCGCACTTTCTTCCACTATAGGCTTTTTCATTTAGAATGTCAATGTTCTTTTTAATGTCTTGTAGGCTATTTCAAAACCATGAATCATAGATTGTAATTAAATTAACATGCAGCCAATGACCATGACAATGTTGAAAGAGTTAATCTAATTTAGTTTCTTATGGTAGCTATTATTTAATTTTTGTGAAAATTTTGTTAGTGTTCAAAGAGTTGGTTTGAATTTTAGTGATTAGCATTTCTTGATAACCTTTTGTTTAGAGTAAGTTGTCTTGTTTTGGTCATCTTTGAGCATGTTGCTACTTTTGAATGTGTTGGTCTCTCTTTTTAGGCCAATAGAAGAGCACGGTAATAGTGATTTTTATAAAGTGTTGCTACTGCCCTTTTTGGCACCCAAATTCTAGTTCAGAACTCCCCCTTTGTTTATAGCTTGCTACTTTGTAAGTTTTTAGCTGCAGAAGTGTGATTAGCCTTTGAATTTCCTATTTAACAGATGATAAATATTCATCCATAGTCTTCTACAAATCAGTCGTCTAAATATTCGATTTTGTATGCTCTGCGTATACATTTTAGGAAAAACAAGGTAGTGTAAAATTCGTCATGTGTTTTATTACCAAACAAAAGAGATTTTTGTTAAACAAGGCTGAATCATTATTGATTGCTATTGATGTTAACACAGTTGACTGTCTCTTGCTAATTTAATATGGCTTGTATGGATTACTAGTTGAGGTAGAAGGTATCTTTCATGTTTACATTTGTTTTCTATTATGACCACATAGCCATTGCATTTTTGCATCAAATTTTGTGACATAGATGTGCCATTTGAAGAACATTTGATGAATCAAAAGTTATAAAATGGGAAATTATAGTGTATTTTGTTTTGTTGGGGTTAGTTTTGACATTTCTATTAAGTAATTAGGAGAAGCATAGAATCTCTTTAGTAGAAACGTACAAAGTTTTCTGTTATAAGGTCTACTTCTAGTTTTTGTTGGACTTTTGCTCAAGCTTGCAATTTTTTTTTTTTGCCAAAGCCAGAAATAATGCAATGTGTATATTATCCCCTGAAACCCGAAACAGCATAGCTTAATGTCCCATTTGCCATTGGATTTGACCTTATGCCATTAGTATGGACCTTAGCCAATTAACATCTATTATTAGAGTAGGGTGGTTAAAAGTAAGTTAAATTGCCATTGCATTGGTGTTTTGATAATGGCAATGCCTAACAGCATTAATTAGCTATATTTGAATTTAGTTATAATTACTATAGGGGTCAATTGCACAAATTTCAAAATTAATTTCTGTTTCAAGCTATAATTAGGCATAAATGAGGTCGTTGGAGTTATTGGACAGGAAGGATAAGAGGATAAACTTTAAGGCTACACTTAGGAGTTGAGATGGAAAAGAGTGCAGTTTAAAGCAGCAATTGATCTAACGGTGTGGCAAGAGGAGACCCACAAATCCTACCTCCATACTATGGTCCTTGATTGATCAGAACTTGACTTGAAGGTTGTTAACATGGAAACGACCCTTCACCCCATGTGAGCATTTTTTTGTTTGTTTCAATCACTTTAAGTGTTGTTCCCACAGCCTTGTATGGGTTGTAATTGTTGTCAATTAGATTTTAGTGTGCAATTAATTTGACATGGAGGGGCAAGAAAGTAAATCACAATATAGTAAGCCCTAAATTGGAAGACAAATGTGGTGGATGAAAAAGAGAAGAGGATACCACCGGCAAAAACAGAGAAAAAAGAAGAGACGACCGAAAGGGGGCTGGACGACAGGACGGAGAAAAGCCGTAGGAAGAAAAGGAAAAATCCGAGACGGCTAAAAGTGTGACGACAGACCACCGGCACACTAGCAGTCGGCGAAGAGACGACACGACAAGGAGAAAATCGTGTGATGGCAAGACAGAGAAACTCGTGAGGAACGGCACACTAGCGGTCGGCGAGGAGACAACACGACAAAGAGGTAGAGAGAGAAACAGACGACACAATCGGGTCAAAAGGGAGAAAATACAGAGATGGCTGAAGAGGAAAGTGGACGGCAAAGGAACGCACAACGAAAAGCACAAGAACTCTCGAAAAGAGGTGAACAGAAAAACCCGATTCGGCCAACCAAGAGGGATACACAGCAGAACAGGGGCTGGATAGGAAAAATAGAAACCATCGGTAAAGAGAAAGAAAACTCGATTTGGCCAACCAAGTGAGTACAAAAAAACAGAACATCGGCAGAAAAGAGAAAAACCCGATACAGCTAGAAGGGGTGGATGGCAAGGAAGTGAACGACCAAAATCGGGGTGGACAGTAAAGAGGTGAACGGCCGAAGGAGAGTGAACGGTTGGACGGTGTGAGAAATCTGGCTGGACGGTGAGAGAGATCTGGCTGGACGGTGAGAGAAATCTGGCTAGACGGTGAGAGAGATCCGACTGGACGGTAAGAAAGATCCGGCTGGACAGTGTGAGACCAAAACATGCAACGGCGTGAGACAGAAACGTGCGTGAGATGTGAAACGCCAAACCAGAAACATGAGGTAGGCCATGAGATCAGGAGACAGGTGAAGCCGTGAGACGGTGAAAGCAATTGTGTGAAATAACCTAGAGAAGGAATTCAGTGAAGCATTAGAAAGAACTCAACGTATTTCCAGATTTCTTCAAGAGAGATTAAAGAGTGTTGTGGTGGACTTCTATGTGGCAGTGAAGCAGCTTATTCAATTCAACAGAGGCAAGACAAGCTAGAAAAAGGTAGACACAGTAAGTGACACTCTTTGTATTGTACTTGCTTTGTATTGGTAATAGTTAAAGGAGCAGAGCATTAAGACATCCATTGTAACTACATTGTGAACATCGGGAGTACCACACTGGTATTCTCAAGTATAGTGGATTGTCTCAGTAAAGGAAGAGTCCTTACCACTATGGACATATGTCACATTGACGGAACCACGGAAATCTCTTGTTTCCTTACTTTGATTTACATTCTGTGTTTTGAATTGAGTTGTGAATGTAGCTAAAGTATCATCGAACCCATAACCTAAAGAAGACCTAATCAAGAACATCCGATCTATCTAATAGGCAAGGTGTCTGAAAGGTGACTTTGGGCACTATTATGATTAGTAGGTAACAATAGATCCACTTTAGCCGAATATGAGAAAGAGTGTGCTTTTAAGAAGAGGTTGAAGTCGTTCACATACCTGCGTATTGACGAGAGCGAAAGTAGTAAAGAAGTAGAATACTTTGGCTTAAGTTATCAATGTTTTTAAGGGGTGTGATACTGATTCACCCCCCTCTCAGTATCACAGACTAGTAGATTCTAAGGTGAAGTCGGGAACTTCATTAAGAAACCATTTGCTTTTTGGATGTTTCGTTTCATGGATAACTCTCATGTTCATTTTCCATGTACCAAAAAAAAAAAAAAAAAAAGAAGGATAAGTCTTAAGTTCTCCCTTTCTGCTTTTTTCCTGCTATCTAGCTCAAACCATATAAAATCAATTGGGGTAGTTATATAGAGCTTGCATCTAGTTAAATGGAAAATTCGTTTTCTTATTTGTTACGAGCATGTACTAGCAGAATGAATAAAAAAAAATTGACCACTAATTCTATTAAGTTTATCATATGCATGATTTCGAATGTCCCAAAACCAAACACCTACAATACATTTTGGTAGATTAAAATGCAATGTTATAGTTGCTAATTAGGTGGTAATAATTGAAATCTTAATTTCAATGACTAGAATTTCAAACCAAACACAACTAACAAAAAAACAAAATGATGTTATCTTTAAATATTTTTACAAAAGCTTTATAAAGAAAGATAACAATTGATTATTGCTTTTAAACTTTCTTTTTATGGTTGAAAGGCAATCCAAACTAGTCATATGAAAAAAAAAAAAAAAGCAGACAGTGTTATAAGAAATGCATCTTTGGTCAAATCACCATCATCTCTAATGTCGCTTACACCTATTCCATCGGTTCCAAGGTCATTATTGGAGTTGCAAATTTTGACCTCAAAGACACAAATAGATAGACCTTCATTTGCTGGGGCTTACTTTACTTTTTTTGTTTTTATTTGTTCTTTTATGTTTTGCTTCAAGTTGAAATTATCATCTTTTAGTTTAATTATTCATTAAATAAAGACCTAGAAGAATTAATCTTATGAGATGAATCTTGATTTTTGAAGTTTCTACCTTTTTATTGTTTGTCATCCCTGCAGCTTTTCAGATTTTGTATTGAATGCATGGTGTATATGATGACAACCTGCCAAACAATTTGACACCTTTTATGGATAGAGAGAGAAAAAGAGAGAGAGAGAGAGAGAGAGAGAGAATGAGAAAGCAAGTTGTTTAGATTAGATGGAAATGAAAGGGAAGAGAATAAATAAAACATGATTTTTTGTTGTTTGGAAACTCAAGGAATTGGAAGAAAAGAAAAGAATTTATCTTGAAATCACAATTATTGCAGTGCATTTAATTTTTGCATCAAAAAAATAAAAAAAGAGTAATTTAGCATAAAAAAGTAACATACACATTAATAATATCAGCATTATTAACATATAAATTAATAATGTGCTCAAATCCTAACAACTTAATACTTAAAGTATTAATCAATATGTACCAAAGTGATAATACGTTAGCAACAACATTTTCCTTACCTAATTGTATTGAATCACATAAGGAATAGTTTCAATAAACTTGACCTATTTTGCATGTATCTTATCCAACTAGCCTTACCCTTTCAAGTGTTTTAAATTCTCATGATTAATATGAATTAAAAACATTTCAAGTCAAAGGTAATGTTTTCATGTTTCTAAAGTCTAAACAAATGTATACATTTCTTTATCATAAGTTGGATAATTCATTGTTGCCCTGCTCAACTTATCACCAAAGAATGCAATAGGTTGTTTATATTGCATGAGAACTCTCACAACCTAATGTCTGATGATCATGCATCACATTTAATTTCAAAGGTCTTAAAAAAATCAAGCAAAGTGAGAGGTGGTGCATTACACAACTTAGACTTAAGCAAATCAAATACGTCTTGTTGTTTCTTGCCCCATTTGAAACTCACATTCTTTTTAATCACCTCTTATAAAAGCTAGAGTTAAACCATGGAAACTCTTTATGTCACTCATACTTTTAGGTATAGGTCATTCTTACACCATGATTTGACATAACATAACCAAGAAAATAACATGGTTTATGCAAAAATCACATTTCTTTAAATTGACATACAATTTCTCTTTTCTTAACACATCAAGCACACAACGCAAATGTTCAACATGCTCTTCTAAATTCCTATTATGTACTAATATGTTATCAAAATAAACCACAACAAAATTTCCTAAGAAAGGTCTTAAAATATAGTTTATTAGTTTCATAAACGTGTTAGGTGCATTAGTTTAAATGGCAGCATAACTAACTATTCATACAAACCAAGCTTAGTCTTGAATGCAATTTTTCACTCATCACCTTCCATCATCCTAATTTAATAATACCCACTCTTAAGATCAATTTTAGAGAAGTAACAAATACCATGCAATTCATGAAGTATATCATTTAAGTATAGAAGGTCGATACTTAACTATTATTTTATTGACAACTTTGCAATCAACACACATCCTCCAAAACTCATCTTTCTTTGGTTTGGTACTATGTATGGGCTTGTATATGCATAAGTAACACATGGCCTTTCTTCATCAACTCCTCAACTTGCCTCTAAAGCTCCTTTGTCTCCTTAAGATTACTTCTATATGTACCAACATATTAGGAATAAAAGCATTTGGAATAAGATTAATGTGATGTTCAATCCCTTTCTTTGGTAGTAAGCCGACCAGGATCTTCTTAGGGAATACATCACTATAATTCTGCAATAAAGATAAAATGGTACTAGGCAAAAAAGAATCAAACTTAATGTTAGAAAAATAAAAATCTTTATAATGGATTAAGATTATTTGTTGCTTAACTTGGAAGGTAATCTAAACATCTGCTCCTTTAATATACATATTAACTTGTTTTCTTGCATCTTTACTCTTTTGAATTTAACTACTCTTGTGTTTATCACTCTCAAGCATTTTCACCCTATCACTTTCACTCCTTTAAATCTAACCACTTTCGTGTTTATCACTCTCAAGCATTCTTACCTTGTTTTTGTTTCCCTCACTTTCTTTTCTCTTTACCCTCTCATTCTTTTCACTTCTCTTTTACATGCTTTCATAAAGTCTCACTTGGTTTTCATACATTTGTTTTGGTGCCAAAGGAACAACTATGAATGGTTTTTCATCCATGTTAAAAGAATAACGGTTCTAGCAACCATCATGTAAAACTCTTCTATCAAATTTCCAAGGATGGCTTAATAACAACTGCCCTTGTGTATAAAGGTACAACATCATAAAATACCTCATCCTTATATCTATTAATGGAGAATGGAACCATAATCTATTTAGTCACTTTCACCACTCCACTATCATTCAACCACTGTAGGTTATATGGTCTAAGATGTTTAATTGTGGGTAAACCTAACTTCTTGACTAACTTTATGCTAGTTATATTGGTATAATTACCCCTATCTATAATTAAGCTACAACTTCTATCTTTCACTAAACACTTACTCCCTCATCACTATCTCCTTGATTTATACACCAAGAGCTCTCCATACCACTATAAGTTTCTCTCTATACTCTAATTACTTTACTCATTTATCAACATCACTAACATTTACTAATGGTGGTATATGAGCCTCATTACTAGGCTCACTCCTACTCTCATATTCACCATCCTCCCTAAGGATTATAGACCTTTTATTAAAGTATTGTGATGTTACATAAGATCTACTTAAACACCTAAAACACTTGATGTCTCTAGTTTCTCTTGGGTGCCCTCGAGTTTATCCTTAAATTTGCTCTTTTCAAGACTGCCCCGAATAATCTTGAGCTTATGTGTATCAATTTTAATTTTAGAAGTCGTCTTCTCTTCCTTCTTCACCCAATTCAACTTCCAAAAGATGAACCCAAGTTTTGATTATATCTAGAAGTACTCCTTCCCTTAAGCTGCCTTTCAACTTTCATAGTAACATGTACCATATCCTCAACTCTACATAATGTTGTAATTCTACAACATTAGTTATGTTTTTATTCAACCCTTGGAGGAACTTAGCCACAATTGCCTCCCTATCTTTCATTACATTTGCCCAAACCATAGCAATCTTCATCTCTTTATGGTAGGTAGCCTTCCACACTCTTTAAACCTTGTGTAAAGTTCTACAACATGTTATACAAATCCCCATAATAAGAACTAGGCTCAATCCTCCTTTTCATCGTAGTCTTCAACTCTTTCTAAGTATCAATTGGTCTTTCGAAATTCCTCCTCCTAGTAGTAATTTGCTAGTCCCACCATATTTCTACATAATCAATAAATTTAGTCAAAGCTATCTTAACCTTTTTTTTTTTCTTAGAAAAGTTATAATAATAAAAAAATAGCTCTACCCTTCTCTTTTAGTTCAAGTACACATTTAGGTTAGCTTTTCCTTAAAAAGAGATAACCTTTATTTTAATAATACTCATATTTCTATCTACTCTTTCCTCCATTCTATTTTTATTATCCTAACCTCCATTGTAACTATCATAAGCATTCCTATTGCTTCGTACTACTTTACCATTCCTAATACCAAAGCCTTCTTTAAATCCACCTTTAAAGTTTTACTATCATTATCACCTTTATCATAGTCATCATTACCATCTTCACCTAAATCATTTTCTAATTACTATTGCATGACCCTTCCAATTAGCCTCTTAGGATTTACACTCGATTCCCTTCTATTTTATCTATCCTATCCTTGACTTCCTAAAAAATTTGGTTAATTCTATTAAACTTCTACTTTCAAGATTTCATAAGCAATTTGAAGTCTATAATAACTACTTCCTCCTCTTTATATGGGAAATTTTCTTCTTTACCATTAGACATTATACCTATAAGATTGCTAGTAAATAAAGAATAGGTCTCACAAAACTCACTCTCTTACGTGTTTGTATAATTTTGGGAAAACAAAGAGGCCAAAGATAAAGCATTACCTTTTGCAACGTTATATCATGTGCCTTGGATTGTTAGATTGGACAATGTTACCTTGGTCAAATAAATAGAATTAATGGGAGTAATTAACCCATGTATTGTGGTTGGTTAAGTAGACTTATGTTTATTGACTTTGTGACCAAGAACTTGTTAAATGACCTGTCCTAAGAACTTTTGATTCAAATTGTTATGCATGTCCCAGAAAGTTAAGAAACAAGTTAGATTAATCAAATTAGAACCTTAAGGAAACTAAGTCCTAAAAACCCCAATATTAAGATATCACAAAAGTTGATCACTCCTTTGGTAAGTCAATATAATATATTCTTCTAAGAACATAAAAAAGCAAAGTAAAACTTGTTGAAAATACCTTAATATTATTCATGATCCTCATTTTGTATAGTTGTGGTGTTTAGATAGGCATGTAAACATCATAGTCTTATAAGAAAAAGACATTTTTATCATATCTAGATAAGGGAGACCTCAATTATAGGAGATCCCTTTTAACTAAGGAATGTAAATCCTTGATGTAAGAATCATTAAAAGGCTACAGCTAATGATAACTAAGTATAGAAGTCAAAGTATAAACCCTAACTAATGTATCAAGACTCAACTAAACTTCCAAGCTTAATAAACCCAAGAATTTAAGTTTTTTTACATGTTTATTTAGCCTTAACTTAAAATCTAGCAACCCAAAAAAAAAAAAAAAAGTTTAATACAACTTAACATACGGATCAAGTCATAGCTTGATCATGTGACTTGAATGTATATCATGGGCTCTAAGCTTTGTTCTTTAATTTCTAAGCCTTATCCATCATCTTGCACATAAAAATAAGTGATTATCCTTGGTATAGCATTAGAAACTCCTAGAACAACCTTAGAATCTTTTAGAGCATTTGCTATTAAGCAAACTTAACATGTGGCAAACACTTTTTCCATTACCTTAAGTTCTTTTGAATGATAGCACATAACAAAGTAGTGAGTGTCCTTATTGATTACATCAGTTTATCCATCTGTTTGAGGAAGTGCAATAGTAAAAAATAAAAATTTAGTTCCCTATTTATTCCATAAAGTGTTTCAAAAATGACTTAAGAACTTAACATCCTTATCACTAACAATGGTTCTTGGCAAAACATACAAACACACCACTTCTTTAAAGAAGAACTCATCAATATATGTTGCATCATTGGTTTTAAAACATGCAAAAAATTAGTCATTTTGCTGACCTTATCGACAACAGCAAATATGTTGTTCTTACTACTATGAGACCTTAGTAACAAACAACCCCATAAGTTTCCCTAACAAACAACTCATGAATAAAACACATAGGCACACATAATTTCTCTCTCTTAAACAAAAATCTTTCATGTCTATAAAAATCACTAAACGAACACTTATCACATGCATTAGACACTTGGTCAAAATCAAAATCATTAGCATACAAGTCCTTAAGCAATTCAAAATAAAGTAACTTAGTTTGTAAAGAAGTAAGCAATGCCTATATATCTCCTTGGTTTCCTTAGGATTAACTCTATAGGTAGGTCGGTTTGACGTGCTAGTACTGGGCATGAAGTCTATTTGGTGCTCAATTCCTCTTTAAAGAGGTAATCTATGGGGAATCTCTTAGAAAAATAAATTTTCAAACTCTTGCAATAACAGAACAACCACACTAGGTAAAAAGGGGTTAAGGTCAATAGACAAAAAATAAACATCTATGCACATAAATACAAGTAGTTGTTGCCTTGTAATCATAGCACTCTTAACCTCACTTTTCCAAGCATACACACTTACCTTCTTGCTTTTCTCTCCAGCTTTCCTCTCAGCATTATCCTTCCCATTTGAAAATTTTCCCATTAGCCTCACTTTCTTTCTTTTTCTTGTTCTATCATTTGTTCTTTTCTCATTTTACACTCTTTTGCTATCTTAATCTGATCTTCATATGCTTTAAAAGGTTTAAGATGAGTTAATACAACAATCCAATTTTTAATTACAAAAGAGTATTTAAGAGGAGGAAATTGCAATCAAAATAAAATTACAAGAGTTATGACAAGCAGCAAAATTAAGATAGACAAGTGCTACTTAGATGGTCTAAGAGGGATTGATTTTGTATAAGGGTAAGGTTTATTTATCTTCAAATTCTACCTTGATTCACATAATCTTAGTAGGATTTCATAACTCCACGCATAAGAGCCTTCAAAAGTTATTACAACGAGTTAAGGCTAATTTTTATTGGGAAGGAATGAAGGGAATACTGGAAACATTTGTACAACAATGCAATTATGCTAGTAGAATAAATCAGCAAATCTCCATCTTGCAAGGTTAATGTAACCCTTAACTATTCCCACTCCAATTTAGGCTAACATGTCAATGGATTTCATTGATGGGTTACCAAAGATGAAGATAAGTCTCTATTATTTATAATGGTAGACCAATTTTCTAAAATGGCTTCTTTTACACACACATTGCATACCCTTACATTACTATTTCTATGGCTCATGTGTCTTTTGAGAGGATTTCAAATTGCATAGCCTTATAAAGTCATTTGTGAGTGACAGAGCAAAGTTTTCATAACTATGTTTTCATGGGAGTTGTTTAAGTTATATAAGACGGATTTGACTTATTCATCTACATGTCATCCTCAATCAAATGGTCAGATGAAGGTGAGAATAGGACCACTACAATATACTTGTAATGTTTTATGGGGGATAAACCACGAAGTTGGATGGAATGGATTCCTTGGGCTAAATTTTATTGTAACACATGTTTTCATTTCTCTTTACAAGTTACACCATTTTGTGTGGTGTATGGTCATGACCCTTCATGTTTGTTGTCTTATGATCATGGTGTCGCGAAGTTAAATATGTTAGATCAAGCCCTTTTGGAGCAAGATGAAGTATTGGTTAAATTAAGGGGGTGATTAATCCAAGCACAAGCAAGATTAAAGCAAGCACATGACCTTCACTATCATGAGATCACTTTTAAGGTGGTTCATAGGTGTGGTTGAAATTACAACCTTATAGGTAGTTATAAATGGTTCAAAGGGATTCTCAAAAACTAACACCTAAGTATTTCAAACCATTCTAAGTAGTCTAACAAATTGGTGAGGTAGCTTATCATTTGGCCTTACTACAAGGAAGTAAAATTCATAATGTGGTGCATGTATCTTTACCAAAAGAGCATAAGGAAACTCCACCAATAACTTTGGTCCCTCTTCCATAATTATTGGATAACAAATCAAGTCTAGTTCTTAAAGCAATTTTACAAGCTAGGCTCAATAAAGGAAAATGGGAGTTATTAGTGCAATAGAAGGGATTTCCAATAGAGGAGACATTTTGGGAGTTTCTTAAAGAATTTAAGAAGACCAATCTTGAATTCGAGCTTAAGGACATGCTCTTTGTCCAAGGAGGAGTACTAATATGTAAGATGCATTCATAGAGAGGAAGTATATAAAGAGATTATTTAAGAGTTGATGGCTAGGAGTTGATGTGGCAATTAGCTAAGAAGTTATTAGTTAATTGGTTTGTTTCTATAGTAGTTGTCTTATTTATGAAGTTTATTATTTTTAGAAGTCTATTTTTAATAAAAGAATAAGTTAGCATATTTATATTTTATTTTAGTTTTTAAAAACTTTATGTATTCAACTTATTTAAAGGACATTATAATGAATAAGATGGAGTCATAATTTTTTTTAAGAATTACTGACAAAGAGCTTGTTGACAAACAAAATTTTTTTAGCACCTACGGATTTAAAAAGGGAAAGAACTTCAATAAAGGAAAAAAGGATTTTTTTGTAAGTTATCTCATGACTGAGTCGAACGCAAAAACACATATCATAAACAACTTGAAAAGACTTATGTTTCTCTTACCCAGCTTACCTTGTATGATGAGGACCGTTTTAGGTCTCACACTGAGAAGGGGGGTGAATCAGTGTGAGATATACATTTTTCACAAATCAATCCAAATTTAACCTTTGTGACTTGTTAGAGTTAATGATCCAATTTTTTATTTTTCTTCTTTATGTGAGCGCGACTATACGAATATAAATTAATGCACAAGCACCCAAGCTCACATGACAATTTTTACGTGGTTCACTCCCAATGTGTGAGTTACGTCCACGGTGTAACAGGATCACTCCTAAATCATACAATCCACTCTTGTTATCAAGGGATACAATTTGGTTGTAGAAGGATCACTCTTTAACTACTTACAATGATCTCCTGATCAAGGAGTTAATCTCTCAATCACTCCAAAAGTATCCCACCCTTATTCAGCCACTTTATCAAGAGTTTATAGTGAAACCTTTCCTGGAGAATGATCACTCAATGTGTACAAACTACTAAAGCAGAATATAGATCTTCTCCTTCCTTCGCTGCCGGTGTTGTCTCACCTGCTGCAGGTGCTGCACTGGATGTTAATGCTGTTCGTACATGTTGCCATTGCTGTTCATGCACGCTGCTAATGCTGTCTACATTTGCTGCCACTGCTGTTCATATGTGCTGCTCCTATTGTCCGTGCGTGGTGCCATTGCTGTTTGTGTGTGTTACTAATGCTATCTACACGCACTGCTGCTATTATCTGTTCGAGCTGCTAATGCTATCCGTGCAAGCTACTAATGCTGTCTGCACGTGCTGCTATTGCTATTTGCAAGCACTTTGCATGCACTCCCTTTGCTATTCACAAGCATAGCTACTGTTGTTTGCACACACTCCACACGTGCTACTTCTGCTATCCACATGCACTTTGGCTGCTTACTACACACACTGTTCTTGCTTCTGTTCGCACACGTTGTTGCTATCTGCACGCACTGCTGCTGCTGTCCACATGCAGTGTTCCTACTATTTGAGGGTGCTGCTGCTGTTTACTCGCGCCACTGCTGCTATCCACCTGCGCTGCTACTGTCTACTCACCCCACTACTACTATCAACCCACGCTACTGTTGTTTATTCGTACTACTAGTGCTATCCCCATACACTACAGCTATCAACTCGTGCCACTATTGCTATCCACCTGCGCTGCTGCTGTCTGCTTGCACCACTGCTACTATTAACCCATGCTGCTGTTGTTTGCTTGCGCCACTATGACTATCCCCATACGCTACAGTTGTCTTCTCACAAGGCTACTACTATCCACGCGTACTGCAACTGTTTTCTCATGCCATTGCTACTATCTATTGGTGCACCACCTGCTGTTGCACATTGGTTGCTAGTGCAAGACCCTTGTGCTGTTGCTCCACCTCCTGCTTGACTCATAGGCTACTACTGCCTCCTTTTGGTTTGTCTTCCTTGGTTGCTTTGTTGGTTTACTAGTGTGGCTGCTACCTTGGTGAGGGTTTACTAGTGTGACTGCTACCTTGGTAAGGATTTGCTGGCACCAGCTGCTACTTTGGTAAAGGTTTGCTGATGTGGCTACTGTCTTAATAGTGTTTGTTGGTGTGGGTATATCCTTCTGGACATGCTGTTGGTGCAGGGAAGCTTCCTAGACGTGCTATTACTGTTGGTATACCCTCCTAGACATGCAGTGATATGCTGTTGGTGCTAGTATACCCTCCTAGACCTGTAAGGACGTCTATTGCTACTGGTTTGCTAGAAAGCCTTCTGGATGTGCTGGTGTGATGGCTAGCTGCTGCTGTCACCTTTGTGAGGGCTTGCTGGTGCGGTGGCTGTTTCCTCTCTTGTTGTTTACCTCTTCTTTTGGCTTTAGGTTTGTTGTTCACCTCTCTTTGGCTGGCTCTCTCAATTTTCTGTAGCACACCCCCTTTTTGAAAGAGCATATGGGTATTTATAGAGCCTTGAGATTAAGGCTACATGATCATCAATGGCCATCGTTGATTCCCAAAGGTTGCCCTATAATCAATGACCAGATTTAAGTCCTAAAATTTAGGGTCAATGGTCAATCTTAACCCCTAAAATTTAGGGTCACAGTTAACATTGACTCCTCAACATTAGGGTTGACTTGTCCTCACTGATTTTTCCTTATGACCTCTCTACATCTCAATGGCATTTATAACCTCAAATCAACATATATAACTGTGTGAGATGGTGTTGACAACAAATCCAACATTAACCATCAAAGATGGGCTCAACAATCTCCCCCTTTGGATTTGTTGGCAACAAATTAAATCCAACAATGCACATATAACAATTGTTGACATTTACTGCTCCCCCTGCATTGTCATTCATAGCTTGCCCTAAAACATGCATCTCACTTGCTACTCCCCCTTTCTGCTTCTCCCCTTTTATCCATCAAGATACTCCCCCTTTTTATGAGTATACTCCTTCTTTAGATTTATGCAAAATATCTCCCCCTTTGACAATAAATCTAAAGAATAAAAGAAGAGGGAAGGGGAGAGGTGTTAGAGAATACATCAGCCTCTAAGGGTTGGCTAAATACATATTGTCCAAGATGCCTTAATTTCCTATGCCACAACAAATTCTTATCTTTGGTGTTCATGTAGTATATGTTCTTCCTTCTGGAAACTTGGTATAAGTTTCCATTTATTCTTTTACCCTTAGTAAGGATAACAACATCTCTTAGTCTTTTTACTGTGCAGCCACTCTTGTTGAAAGTAAGTTCATGTCCATTATCACAATGTTGGCTAACACTAATGAGATTGTGTTTTAACCCTTCAACATAAAGCACTTTCTTTGATTTTAGTTTTTCTACACCAATTTCAGCAGCACCAATACCTTTAATCTTTAAGGCACCAACATTACCAAATATGACTGATCCTCCATCATATTTTACTACTGCCTTAAACATCTTGGAGTCTCTTGTCATATTTAAAGAGCAGATACTATCCAAGATCCATGGCTTTTCTTTCTTGGAAGCTTTTAATGCTACTTCCACAACCATAGTCATTTCTCTTCCTCTTTTTCTTCTTTAGCCAAATATGGGAGCATGTAAAGGTGTTCTCCTTTGCATTCCTTGACTGGGTAGCAATGTCAAGTAATCCTCAGCAGTGTGTCCAACCCTTTCATATCTTTCACAAACCTCTCCCAGTACATTAAACCTTTTTCTCAGTGGAATATGACTTCTTTCCACCTGACACTGCCTCCTTTCTTTATAGAGTCTTCCCTTAGACTCTTGCCTCATACGTTTCTTTATTATAGGTCGAGTATACCAACAAGCATTACCCTTGTGCCCATACTTACCACAGCTCTAGCAAAAACCTACAAACCTGGATTTACTTCTTTTACCAAGTTCATTTCTTCTTTCTTTAGCAACTGGTGTGGCAGCCTTCTCACGATCTTTAATAGCTTATCTCCTTTGGATAAGAGTCTTCACCATATTTTTCCTAACCCATTTTAACTTGGATTGGTCTCGCTTCTCCATCACGTCATTGTGCTTACTTTTGGGCATAAACACAATTTTCTTCTTTTCTTCTACCTTCTCACTTGGCTTTTCAATGTAGCCAAGTCTTTTCTTCCCCATGGAATGAGGTCTTTGATTGCTTAGACACTCATCTAATTTTCTAGTAGAATCCTCTTTGATGGCATTTGCTGATGATGACTCTTCTTTCACTTCCATGGCCTCCATAAAGCTTTCTTCATGCTCCTTTAGCTCATACTCAGCCTTGTGAAGTTTAGCTTCCAAAGTCAGCATCTCTTGCTCTTGTGCAATCACCTTAGCATTAAGGTCTTTATGTATCTTGCCTTGCTCTACATCAAGTATGCTCAGCTCCTCAATTCTCTTCAAGCACTCCTTTTCTTTTCCTTCAAACTCCTTTACCTTCACCTAGAGATTAGATTCATTAGTAGAAGAATTTTCACATAGTTTCTTGAAATGAATTACCTCTTTTTCCAGCTTTTTGTTTTTATGCAAACAAGCTCTTAACTCATTTTCAAGTTGCTCCAACAACTCATCCTCTTCCTCTTCTATTGATTTCTCCTCACTACAAGATTCATGAATATCATCTACTTGAGCGATCAGCACATCCTTTGCAACCTCATCATTGGAATCATCATCATTTTCTTCTTTAGAATCTTCTTCCTCCAGCTTGCTTAAGAAATTTCTTCTTTTGAATCTAAGTAACTTCTTTTTCCCTTTGGCACCTGAATTTTCAACTTTGGAGTAACTGGATTGCTTTGTCTTCCTCCTTAGGACCAGCTTATCATCATCCTCACTTCAAGGGCAATCCACAGCAAAGTGCCCAATTGCTCCATAGCTAAAGCGCTTCAAGGGTAATTTTCCCTTGTACTTCCCTTTTCCTTTCCTTAAGT
Source organism: Ceriops tagal (assembly GCA_021533255.1). NCBI lineage: Eukaryota > Viridiplantae > Streptophyta > Magnoliopsida > Malpighiales > Rhizophoraceae > Ceriops > Ceriops tagal. Next base: position 4,175,354 of record CM038610.1, on the reverse strand, counting down.
TCATGATGATGTATGTCATGACTTCATGAACTTAGTATCACCATCCTCTTCTTCAGAGCTGCTGTTGGACTCCTTTTCTTGGTCTTTAATGTTTAATTTCCTCATTGCCTTGAAAGTCAACTCCTTCTCCACCTTAAACTTCTTTTCTTTCTTCATTGGGGCTATTCTCATTTCATAAGCCACCAATTTGTTGTGCAGGTCATCTAAGGGTAGCCTATCCAGATCTCTATCTTCCATGGAAGAGACTTTGGTGTTGTAAGCTTCCAACAAGGTTCTAAGTATTTTCCTTACTAAAGTAACATTGTGGATCTCCTCTCCATAACCTCTGATGGAGCACATAATTTTATTGACTCTTATGAAGAACGCATCCACAGTCTCATCATTTTGCATGTTTATGTCTTCAAATCTACTCCTCCAAATTTATAACTTGGCTTCCTTTACAATTTTATCTCCTTCATAGATATTCTTCAATTTATCCTAGATTTGTTTGGCTGTGTTGCACCTCGTCACCTTGGTGAATTCTATATCGAACAAAGAGGCATAAAAGGCATTTCTCACCTTTCCATTAGACTCCATGTTCTTCTTATTAGTTAGCATCATAGGATCACCTTCAGCAACAAGGATGAAGCCACTAACAGTAGACTTAAACATTTCAAGACTAAAGGACATTAGATATAGGAGCATTCTATTCTTCCATAACTGATAATTCTGTCCATCAAACGTAGAGATGCCTTTACTGTTGACACTATTCATGCTATTCATGATCTCAAGTAGCAGTCGAAATAAAAACTCATACAGCAATGCATAACTTCACTTCAAAGTAGAAAAATTGGATCAACAAAGGAACCAGGCTTTAATACCACTTAATGAAGACCATTTTAGGTCTCACATTGAAAGGGGGGTGAATTAATGTGAGACATACTCTTTTTACAAATTGATCCAGATTTAACATTTGCGACTTATTAGAGTCGATGATCCAATCTTTTATTTTTCTTCTTTATGTGAGCACGACCGTATGAATATAAATTAATGCGTACGCACCCAAGCACACATGACAATTTTAACATGGTTCACCCACAATATGTGAGCTACGTCCACAGTGTGATAGGATCACTCTTGAATCACACAATCCATTCTTATTATCAAGGGATACAATTTGGTTATGGAAGGATCACTCCTTGACCACATATAATGATCTCACTGTCTCACGGCTCGCCTGTCTGTTTCTCTCTCTTGCTATCCAGCTGGATTTCTCTCTCTTATTGCCAAATTTCTCTCTCATCGTCCACCCCTCTTTGGCCGTTCCAGATTTTCTCTCCTTTTCCCTTATTTGGCCGTGTTTTCTCTCTCCTTCTTGTCGACTCTGATTTAGTCGTTCTTGGGTTTCCGCTGGGTGTCTATTTTTGCCGTTTTGCTCACTTTTTCGGACATCTCCACTTTCTCTCTCTCTCTCTTGACGGTTGTTCTTCGTTCAGCTCTCCTTTGGCTGTCTTCTCTTTCTTTCTCTCGACGTTTCTATTTTTGCCGACGGTTCTCTCTCTCTTCCATATCGTTCTGTCGTCGCCCCCCTTCATCAGTCGTTTCGATCGTCTCTCTTTTCTATCGATGGTGTAGGGTTGCTGTGTGTTGTGTTGTCTCCTCACCGACCGTCTAGTCGTTATGTTCATTTCTCTCTTATCTCCAACGACAGCTTTTCTCTCTCTTTGTCCAACCGCTGGTGTGCCGTTCCTCATGGGTTTCTCTCTTTTGTCGTCACACGGTTTGCTCCAATTTGCTCAATTTGGTCGTTCTTCGTTCTGTTCAATTTCTGACAACACTGTTCAATTTCCGATGACGACTACTCTTTTCTTTTGTAGGTGGTGTTCTTCTGTGTAGGGTTTGGTGTTTATACATGTATTCAATTGTGTTGGTCTTACCCTAATTTTGTCTTCCAAGGTCTTTATATACTCGCTTCCATGAAACCCTAATAGGGCTTACACGGTGGATTTACGTTCTTGCCGCTCCAGGGCTTACGTGGCAGATTTATGTTCTTGCCCTTCCATGTGGATTTACCTTCTTGCCCTTCTATGTGGCTTTACTTTCTTGCACACTTAAACCTAGTTGACAACAATTACAACCCATACAAGGCTGTGGGAACAACAGTAGATCTATTGCTACCTACTAATCACAATAGTCCCCAAAGTCACCTTTGAGACACTTTGCCTAATAGACAATTCGGATGTTCTTGTTTAGGTCTTCGTTAAGTTATGGGTTGGCTGATACTTTAGCTACATTCACAACTCAATGCAAAACACAAAACATAAAGCAAATTAAGGACACATGAGATTTACATAGTTCCATCAATGTAACGTACATCCACGGTGGTAAGGACTCTCTCCCTTACCGAGACTATCCACTATACTTGAGAATTCCAGTTACAATGGATATATTAATCCTCTGCTCCTTTCACTATTGCAATTACTACGCAAGTACAATACAAAGAGTATCACTTACTGTGTCTACCTTTCTTTTAGCTTGTTTTGCCTCTGTTGAATTGAAAGGCTGCTCCACTGCCACTTAGAAGTTCACCGCAACGCTCTCTAACCTTTCTTGAAGAAATCTGGAAATACGTTGAGTTCTTTCAATGCTTCGCCAAAGTTCTTTTCTACGTTGTATGACACAACTCTTGCTTTCACCGTCTCACGGTCTCACCTGTCTCCTTACCTCACGATCTCACTGTCTCACGGCTCGCCTATCTGTTTCTCTCTCTCTTGCTGTCCCGCTGGATTTCTCTCTCTTACCGTCCAGCTCCTTTTCTCTCTCTTAGCCTTTGTTCTCCGTTCAGCCCCTAAATTTGATTTTCGACCGTCCTGGTTTTCTGTCAATCGTCCATTCTGTTTTGTCGTCGACCCGTTTCTCTCTCTTACTGTGTCATGCTTTCTCTCTCACTGTCCAGTTGTGTTGACCCATTTGTCTCACGCCGTCGTAGATTTCACTCTTCGTCCGTCTCTCTCTTTCGATTCTGTCGACCTTCTATCTTTGGCCATCGGGTTTCTCTTTCATTTCGTTGGTCTGCTCCGATTTGCCCATTGTATTTCTCTCTCCTTCCGCTGGTCTACTCTGATTTAGCCGTATATGATTTTTTTCTCTATTCTAATGGCTTTGTCGTTTTGCTCTTTTGGTCTTCCGTCCGGTTGTCTAGCCCCTTCAACCGTCTCCTCTTTTCTCTATTTTTGCCGACCTCTTCTCTTTTCCAACCACAGGTTCATTTTCTCTCCTATCTCCAACGACGACTACTGTTCACTCGACGACTACACTGTTCACTACGGCTCAATTTGCCGACCGCTTCTTTTCTATTTTGCCGTCCCCTATTCTGCTGTTCTCTTGTCGTCGGTGTGCTTTGGCCGTATGTTGTGTTTTTCTATTTTCTTTATTTGGCTGTCCACACACTTTTGTATTTTGCCGTGTATTCAATTGTGTTGGCCTTACCCTAATTTTGTCTTCAATGGTCTTTATGTACTCTTTTCCATGAAACCCTAATAGGGCTTATGTGGTGAATTTACGTTCTTGCCCTTCTATATGGATTTACCTTTTTGCCCTTCCAGGTGGCTTTACTTTCTTGCACACTTAAACCTAGTTGACAACAATTATAATCCATACAAGGCTGTGGGAACAACAATCTCCCCCTTTGTAATTGTTGGCAACACTCATAACAAAAGCCACTATGCAGCAGTTTCAACTCTCCATAAATATGCACTCCCCCTTTCTTAACAGCTCCCCCTACACTGTTGCTTCTCTCCCCCTTTGCCAATCAATTACAAATATGAAAAAATCGCATCGTAGAGATGGAGGATTCACCTGATTTTCAGGCTTGAGGAGGCATTTGCACAGATAAACTCAATCTGTGCTTTTCACACAGCTCTGTGGATAGAGATTTAGTTAGATCTTGTGTAACCTCTTCAACAGAATTAGATTCAACTTGTGAGAGTAAAGCAGTGGCTCCCACAATTCTTCTTTTTGTTGTAACTCCTGCTAATGGGTCACTTATGATCTGATTTTCTTGATGAGCACTAGTCCACGTTTTCTTTGGCTTTCTTCTGTGCATCGTCTTAGTTGCAAGAGGGTCTCTTTCTTCATCTTCAAACTCACTCTTCTCCGAGTCTAAACTTACTTCTTATTCCTTTTCTTCAGGTTGGTCTAATTCTTCATCTACATTGAAGTCATCTTCTTCATTGTCCTCAGCTTCTCCATTCTGCATTGTTTTCCAGTTCTCATCTATTCTCACATCACTGGAAGTGATCACTTTTCCCAGCTTATGCAAGAAAAATCTATAACCTTTTGTCTTTTCTGAGTATCCCACAAAGATGCCTTCATCAGACCTAGCATTGAATTTTCCCAAGTTTTGCTCCTTGTTCTTCACAAAACATGGGCTACCAAAAATTCTGAAATACTTGGCTGTTGTCTTCTTCCCACTCCATAGCTCATATGGAGTCTTAACAGTATTGGGCCTTAGCAAAACTCTGTTCAGTAGATGTACGGCTGTAAATGTTGCTTCTATCTAAAATCTTATGTGAAACTTGGATTCCAGTAGTAGAGTTCTTGCCATTTGAACCACAGCTCTATTCATCCTCTCTACCACCCCGTTTTGTTGAGGTGTTCTTGCTGATGCCATCTGATGATGAATACCATGCTTCTCAAGGTAATCTTCAAAAGCTTCATTTGTAAATTCAGTGCCTTGATCTGACCTCAATACTTTGATCTTCCTTCCACTCTCATTTTCAGCCAATCTTCTGTATCTTTTGAAGCAATTCAGAACTTCTAACTTATGTTTGAGGTGCATGAGGCAGGTCCTTCTCAAATAATCATCAACAAACAAAATGAAGTACTTCTCACCTTTCAACCCTTTTGTCCTCATCGGTTCACACAAATTAGTATGCACAATGTCAAGCACTGCTTCAAAACTGAACTCTTTGGTCTTGTACTGCTTTTTGACATGTTTTACTTTAGAGCATGCTAAGCAAACAAACTCTCTCTCTCTCTCTTCTGAGGTCAGGAATGTCTCTGATTGCATGAGTAGTGGTCAACTTCCTCATGTTCTTCTATGATAAGTGTCCCAGCCTCCTATGCCAGAGCTAATTTTCTTCTTCCTTTGTAAGTAAATAGCTGTTTGTCTTGTCCTCATCAATCAGGTACAAATTTCCAATTGTTCTCTTCCTCGCTGCAACAGTATTGCCTTCTTTACTCTTTATTTGGCAACCTGCTTTTGTGAATATCACTTTGTGGTCGTCGTTGCATAGTTGGCTGACAGATGCTAGATTATATCTGAGTCCTTCAACGTGCAGAACATCTTTTAGCTTTCCTTTTCTAATATTCACTGACCCCTGACCACTGATGTTAAGTGAATCATCATTGTCAAACTTGACTCTGCCTTCTCTTGATTTGTTTAGCTTTGATAATTTACTCTTGTCTCCCATCATGTGCGAAGTGCATCCACTATCAAGGATCCACTGCTTATCCTTACAATCAGCTTTTAGTGCAATTTCAGCTATATTAGTCACCTCCCTTTTTGCTCTATATTCCTTCTTTTGAACTGGCTAGAAGATAGCTTTCTACTTTTTCTCAACTTTGACTACACCGCTTATTTTCATTGTGCCATTGAGTGCCTTCTCTTGCTCAGGGAGAAGTGTCATGCATCTCTTGGTATTATGGCCATCCTACCCGCACCTTTTACACTGTTCCAAGTCTGCCAATATAGCAAACTTGTTCTTTAAAGCTACTAGTTTGGGCTTCCACCTACAATCCTCATCAGTGTGTCCTTACCTTTTATAGTATGTGCAAGAACTCACAACAGGTGTTCTCCTCTGAGTTTTGTATTGTCTCTCCCTATATGTAGCATCGTATCTTCTCAAGTTAGAGACATATGTTGGCCTTTTCCACCAGCAATTACTCACCTTATGACCCCAAACTCCACAATAAAGGCAATGACCTTGAAACTGCCTCTTCTTGGGTCTAGTCACAGCTTGTCTTCTTCTATTCATCACTTGCTATGTAGGTAAAGTAGCTGGCTTCTTTGCTTGTGTGACTTTCATTTCAGTCACCTTCTTCTCCTTCTTCTATTCAGCCGTAGCCCTCTGCTGGTTGACTTTCTTTTCTTTCTGAGACGTAGTAGCTCTGGGCTGCTGCTTTTTAACCACATACATCATTTTTAGCCCTAACTTTGGTTTGATAACTGTCTTCTTTTCTTCAGTTATCTTCACCTAAGTCACAGCCTTCTCTTTCAACTTTTGTGGCAAAGTCTCATTCTTCTTTTTTTTTTGCAGGGTTGTTTCTCCTACCACTTTAATTGTTGATGTCCTTAAGCCAAGCTCTATAGTAAGGTCTTCACATATTTTGATCTGTTCTTCAAATCTTCTCTTCAAGACAATATGTTCAGCCCTTATTTCATCTTTTTGACTTTCAGCTTCCTCAGACTTTGCTTTAACTTGTTTTATGTGAGCCTCCAACCTTTTTATGGTTCTGCCCCTTCTGATTATCTCCTTTAAAGCTGCTTCCAGCTCAGCTTTCAAGATCTGCCTCTTCTTCATCAACGTCCTCTTCCTCTTCAAAGGTTAAGCTACCACCTTGTGCTGATGCCATTAAAACATGCTCATCTGATGAGTCTTCATCTTCCTCCTCATCAGCTTCTTTTGTCTGACTCACATAACTCTTAAATGAGCCTCTCTTCTTCCTCTGTGGGTTGGCAATCTTCTTACTGGACTTCTTTGATTTGAATGATGATCTTCTCCATTTTGAATTCTGCTCATCATCACCATCCTCATCTTCATCATCAAGTTTCACTTTGCACTAAGAAGCAAAGTGTCTAGTTTGCCCACAATGATAACATCTCAAGGACAACTGTCCTTTTCCCTTCTTAGACCCCTTTTTGAATTTCTTTGTGAAGTAAGCCAATACTTCACCTTCACTTTCTTCCTCATCATCATCATCATCATCCTTACTGGATGATTATTCCTCTTCTTTCATCTTCAAGTGCTTCATAGCTTTGAAAGTTGCCTCCTTCATTCTGCCATCAACTTCATAGACTTTCTGCAATCTGTCCCATATCTCCTTGGCAGATTTGCAGTCTATAGCTTTAGCATACTCAGCATCTATCAATGTTGAAATGATGACATTAAAGGCCTTCCCATTTATCTCAAACTGTCTTAACTCCTTTGGGGTTGGGTCTTTACCTTCTTTCGGAGCCACAAAACCCTCCTGTACGCATTTCACCACGTTCATGCCCATCGTTGCAAATACAACTTGCATTTTTGCTTCCAACATATGGTAGTTGGTTCCGTTGAAGATTGGGACCTTCTTGCTACATAAGTGGTGGTACCGACTTCCATTTCTCAATATGCTGAACAAGCCAAACTTCTAGATCCCTTCAAACTAGTACACCAAGTTGTTAAGCTTCAAACTGGTGAACCTGTGCTCTGATACCAATTGAAGTTCTCGACTTCTCCCTAGGATCTACTAGTTTGTGATACTGAGAGGGGTGGTGAATCAGTATCACCACAATTCGCAATTCACAGGTAAGTGAACAACTTCAACCTCTTCTTAAAAGTGAACTCTTTCTCAGACTTGACTAAGGTAGATCTATTGCTACCTACTAATCACAATAGTCCCCAAAGTCACCTTTCAGACACCTTGCCTAATAGACAATTCAGATGTTCTTGTTTAAGTCTTCGTTAGGTTATGGGTTGGCTGATACTTTAGCTGCGTTCACAACATAATTCAGAACACAAAACATAAAGCAAATTAAGGACACACGAGATTTACGTGGTTCTGTCAACGTAACGTACATCCACGGTGGTAGGGACTTTCCCTTACCGAGACTATCCACTATACTTAAGAATTCCAGTTACAATGGATGTCTTAATCCTCTGCTCCTTTCACTATTGCAATTACTAAGCAAGTACAATACAAAGAGTGTCACTTACTGTGTCTACCCTTCTTTTAACTTGTCTTGCCTCTGTTGAATTGAAAGGCTGCTCCACTGCCGCTTAGAAGTTCACTGCAATGCTCTCTAACCTCTCTTGAAGAAATCTAGAAATATGTTGAGTTCTTTTAATGCTTCGCCAAAGTTCTTCTCTACGTTGTATCACACAACTCCTGTTTTCACCGTCTCACGGTCTCACCTGTTTGCTTGCCCCACGATCTCACTGTCTCATGACTCGCCTGTCCGCTTCTCTCTCTCTTGCTGTCCAGCCTGATTTCTCTCTCTTATCGCCAGATTTTTCTCTCTTACCATCTAGCTCCATTTCTCTCTCTCAAACCTTTGTCCTCCATTCAGCCCCCAAATCTGATTTTTGGCCATCCTAGTTTTTCGTCGATCGTCCACTCTGTTTTGCCATCGACCTGTTTCTCTCTCTTGCCATGTCGTGCTTTCTCTCTCACCGTCCAGCCGTGTCGACCCATTTGTCTCACACCGTCGCAAATCTCACTTTTCGTTTGTTTCTCTCTCTCAATTCTGTTGACCTTCTATCTTTGGCAGTCAGGTTTCTTTTTCCTTCCGTTGGTCTGCTTCGATTTGGCCGTTGGGTTTCTCTCTCCTTCCACCGGTCTGCTCTGATTTGGCTGTATATGATTTTTCTCTCTCTTCCAATGGCTTTGCTGTTTTGCTCTTCCGGTCGTCCAGCCCCTTCAGTCGTCTCCTCTTTTCTCTATTTTTGCCGACCTCTCCTCTTTTTCGACCATGGGATCGTTTTCTCTCCTATCTCCGACAACAGCAACTGTTCACTCAACTGCTACACTATTCACTATGGCTCAATTTGCTGACCGCTTCTTTTCTATTTTGCTATCCCCTATTCTACTGTTCTCTTGTCGTCGATGTGCTTTGGCCATATGTTGTGTTTTTCTGTTTTCACTTTTTGGCCGTCCACACACTTTTGTATTTTGCTGTGTATTCAATTGTGTTGGCCTTACCCTAATTTTGTCTTCCAAGGTCTTTATATACTCTTTTCCATGAAACCCTAATAGGGCTTATGCAGCGGATTTACGTTCTTGCCTCTCCAAGGCTTATGCGGTGGATTTACGTTCTTGCCCTTCTATATGGATTTACCTTTTTGCCTTTCCATGTGGCTTTACTTTCTTGACCTTCCATGTAGCTTTACTTTCTTGCACACTTAAACCTAGTTGACAACAATTACAACCTATACAAGGCTATGGGAACAACATTGATCAGTCGTACAAAGGGTTGACACATGCTGTCTTAATCCAATAATGAGGGCATTTGGTTGGTTGGGAAATGGGTTGGAAAAGGTACATCTTGACCATTATTGGCATTAGTTACTTCTTGGCAACATGTATCCATGACAATCCAAATTTCTATTTTCTTTTAAAAAATTTTCAACTATACTTTGCTCCATATTAGCTTGTATATTTCACATTGCAGCAATCTAGCCTCTATTGTTAGTAATATGCCTAAAGGAACTTTCAAGAGCATGGCAAAGAAGGGGAGCAAAGAGCTTCATGATGGATCCTTCCCCTGGTAAACTTTTTGTAGTCATTCAATTAATCTTATTTTTTTGTTCTAGGTACTGAGAAATATCTTTTAAATAGTTATTACTTTATGTGTTACTATTTGAAATTTAAAATGAGCTAGTAATCTATGGTACAATTTAGTCATTGTGAAAATTTAATTTTAGGACAACCCTTAATAGGCAGGATTGTCATTAAGTTCAAAAAGACTTGTGCGGCCTAATCTCATGATCTTAATATTATTGGTTTTCTAGAACATTAAGAGACCAACAGAATTAAAGTTAGACAAATAAAAGCTTTGACATTTAGAAGGGTCTAAATGGTTCTCTTAGTTTTAATTTTTTCTCTCTTGCTCAAGCCTTTTACTCTCCTCTACAGCTCAGCTCTCTCTCTCTCTCTCTCTCTCTCTCTCTCTCTCTCTCTCTCTCTCCTACTTTAAAACAAACACAAAGCACAAGTTTGCTACCTTAATGTTGTTCCAACAGCTTTGTATGGGTTGTAATTGTTGTCAACTAGATTTAAATGTGCAAGTAATTTGAAGCCACATGGAGGGGCAAGAAAGTAAAGCCACGTGGAGGGGTAAAAAAGTAAATCTGCCGCAATAAGTCCTACTAGGGTTTTCATGGAAAGGAGTATATAAACCTAAACCCTTGGAAGAAAAGGGGGTACAAGGTATAATAGAGTGAGCACGGCAAAACTCAAAAAAAGGGAAAAACACCACCTGCCAAAAGAAAGGAGACTTGGCTGGATGGTGAGAGAGAAAACATGGCTGGACGGTGAGAGAGAAAACCTAGCTGGACGGTAAGAGAGAAAACCTATGAGAGACGTACAACCACCGGGAGAGAAACACCACCTGCTACTGCTGCCCTCTTGGGCACCCAAATTCTAGTTCAAAACTCACCCTTTGTTTTTAGCTTGCTACTTTGTAAGTTTTTAGCTACAGAAGTGTGACTAGCCTTTGACTTTCCTATTTAACAGATGATAAATATTCATCCATAGTCTTCTACAAATCAGTCATCTAAATATACGATTTTGTATGCTCTACGTATACATTTTAGGAAAAACAAGGTAGTGTAAAATTCATCATGTGTTTCTTTGCCAAGCAAAAGAGATTTTTGTTAAACAAGGCTAAATCATTGTTGATTGTTGTTGACGTTAACACGGTTCACTATCTCTAGCTGATTTAATATGGCTTGTATGGTTTACTAGTTGAGGTACAGGGTATCTTTCATGTTTACATTTGTTTTCTGTTATGACCACATAGCCATTGCATTTTTGCGTCAAATTTTGTCATATAGATTTGCCATTTGAAGAAAATTTGATGAATCAAAAGTTATAAAATGGGAACTTATAGTGCATTTTGTTTTGTTGGGGTTAGTTTTGACATTTCTATTAAGTAATTAGGAGAACCAATGAATCTCTTGAGTAGAAACGTAGAAAGTTTTCTGTTACAAGGTTTACTTTTAGTTTCTGCTGAACTTTTGCTCAAGCTTGCAATGTGTATATTATCCCCTGAAACCTGAAACAGCATGGCTTAATGTCCCATTTGCCCTTAGATTTAACCTTACGCCATTGGTATAGACCTTAGCCAATTAACATCTATTATTAGAGTAGGGTGGTAGAAGTAGGTTAAATTGCCATTGCATTGGTGTTTTGATAATGGCAACGCCAAACAACATTAATTAGCTATATTTGAATTTAGTTATAATTACTATAGGGGTTAATTGTACAAATTTCAAAATTAATTTATGTTTCAAGCTATAATTAGGCATAAATGAGGTCATTGGAGTTATTGGACAAGAAGGATAAAAGGATAAACTTTAAGGTTGGGCTTAGGAGTTAAGAAGGAAAAGAGTGTTTAAAGCAGCAATTGATCTAATGGTGTGGCAAGAGGAGACCCACAAATCCTACCTCCATATTATGGTCCTTGATTGATTGGAACTTGACTTGAAAGTAGTTAAAATGGAAACGGCCCTTCACCCTATATGAGCATTCTTTTGTTTGTTTCAATCGCTTTAAGGAACTATTTACTTTAGGACATTTCATTTCATGGATAACTCTCATTTTCATTTTCCATGCACCAAAAAAGAAAAAAGCAAAAAGAAGGATAAGTCTCAAGTTCTCCTTTTCTGCATTTTTCTTGCTATCTAGCTCAAACCATATAAAATCAATTGGGGTAGTTATATAGAACTTGAAGTTCCCGACTTCACCCTAGGATCTACTAGTTTGTGATACTGAGAGGGGGGTGAATCAGTATTACCACAATTCGCAGATATGTGAACAACTTCAACCTCTTCTTAAAAGCGAACTCTTTCTCATATTCGACTAAGGTAGATCTATTGCTACCTACTAATCACAATAGTCCCCAAAGTCACCTTTTAGACACCTTACTTATTAGGTCTTCGTTAGGTTATGGGTTGGCTGATACTTTTGCTGCGTTCACACAACTCAATTCAAAACACAGAACGTATGTTGTTCCCATAGCTTTGTATAGGTTGTAATTGTTGTCAACTAGGTTTAAGTGTGCAAGAAAGTAAGGGCACATAGAAGGGCAAGAACATAAATCTGCTGCGTAAGCCTTATTAGGGTTTCATAGAAGAGAGTATATAAAGACCTTGGAAGAGAAAATTAGGACAAGGCCAACACAATTGAATACACGGCAAAACACAAGAGGGTGAAAGGCCAACACAATTGAATACACAGCAAAACACAAGAGGGTAAAAGGCCAACACAATTGAATAGATGGCAAAACACCAAACCCTACATAGAAAAACACCTCCTGCAAAAGAAAAGAGTAGCCGAAGTGAACAGTAGCCGTCGAGTGAAAGGTAACTATTGAGAGAGAGAAAGAGGAGACGGTCGACGACTTGGCTGAACGAAGAACAGGAGGACGTTGAGAAAAAGAAAGAGAGACGATGGCCAAAAATTAGAAAAGAGAGACGATGGCCAAAAATTGGAAAAGAGGAGACGAAGACCAAAAATTAGAAAAGGGGAGTGATGACAGAACGTCACGAAAGAGAGAGAACCGTCGAAAAGGATCATCAGCAGAAAAGAGAGAGAAACCCGTGCGTGACGACAGACCACCAGCACACCAACGGTCGGCAAGGAAACAACATGGTGAGAGAGAAATCCGAGTTGGAATGGGTAAGACGAGACCAGATCGGGAACCGGGGAGACCAGATCTAAGCTAGAACAGGTGGACGAAGAGAGAGACCATCGGCAGAACAGAGGAAATCCAGCTGGACGGTGAGATAGAAATCCAGTTAGAAAGTAAGAGTGAGAAATCCGACGGTAAGAGAGAGAAATTCGGTTGGACAGTAAGAGAGAAACGGATAGGCGAGCTGTGAGACAGTGAGATCGCGAGACAAGGAGAAGGGTGAGACCGTGAGATGGTGAAAGTAGGAGTTGTGTGAAACAATGTAGAGAAGAAATTCGGCTAAGCATTGGAAAGAACTCAACGTATTTCCAAATTTCTTCGAGAGAGGTTAGAGAGCGTTGCGATGAACTTCTAAGCAGCAGTGGAGCAGCCTTTCAATTCAATAGACGCAAGACAAGCTAGAAGAAGGGTAGACAGAGTAAGTGACACTCTTTGTATTGTACTTGCTTAGTAATTGCAATAGTAAAAGGAGTAGAGGATCAAGACATCCATTGTAACTGGAATTTTTAAGTATAGTGGATAGTCTTGATAAGCGAGAGTCCCTACCACCGTGGATGTACGTCACATTGACGGAACCACGTAAATCCCTGTGTCCTTAATTTGCTTTACGTTCTGGGTTTTGAATTGAGTTGTAAATGTAGCTAAAGTATCTGCCAACCCATAACCTAACGAAGACCTAAACAAGAACATCCGTATTGTCTATTAGGCAAGGTGTCTGAAAGGTGACTTTGGGGACTATTGTGATTAGTAGGTAGCAATAAATCTACCTTAGTCGGGTCTGAGAAAGAGTTCGCTTTTACAAAGAGGTTGAAGTTGTTCACTTACCTGTGAATTGCGAATTGTGGTGATACTGATTCACCCCCCTCTCAGTATCACAAACTAGTAGATCCTAGAGAGAAGTCGGGAACTTCAATTGGTATCAGAGCACAGGTTCACCAATTTGAAACTTAACAGCTTGGTGTACTAGTTTGAAGGGATCTAGAAGTTTGACTTGTTCAGCATACTAAGAAATGGAAGCCGGTACCAATACTAGCACTACTTACTGTAAGAAGGTTCCAATCTTCAATGGAACCAACTACCATATGTGGAGAGTAAGAATCCAAGTGGTATTTGCATTTATGGGCATGAATGTGGTGAAATGCATACAAGAGGGTTTTGTGGCTCTGAAAGAAGGTAAAGACCCAACCCCAGAGGAGTTAAGGCAATTTGAGATAAATGGGAAGGCCTCAAATGTCATCATTTCGGCATTAATAGATGCTGAGTGTGCTAAGCTGACGCATTGCAAATCTACCAAGGAGATATAGGACAGATTACAGACAGTCTATGAAGGTAATGGTAGAATGCAGGAGTCTAAGCTTCAAGTGTTCAATAAGAGATATGAATCACTCAAAATACAGAAGAATGAGATAGTTTAAGAGTTCTTCACCAGGGTTATTGATGCTGTAAACGACCTTAGAAGTCATGGGAAAAACAAGGACTCATCTATTGTGAAGAAAATTCTGAGAATTCTGCCTGAGAGGTTTGCCTCAAAGGTAATAGCCATAGAGGAGAGTAGAGATCTCAATTCTATGTCTTTACATGATCTCTAGTGCAATCTCATTACATATGAGATGAGGATAAAGTCAATTGAAAGCTTTGCATCAACGAAGGTATCAAAGGAGGCAGCTTTCAAAGCTATAAAGCCCTTGAAGATAAAAGAAGAGAAAGAATCATCCAGTGAGGATGATGATGATGATGATGAGGAAGAAAGTGAAGGTGAAGAATTGGCTTACTTCACAAGGAAATTCAAAAAGGGGTCTAAGAAGGGAAAAGGACATTTGTCCTTGAGATGTTATCATTGTGGGCAGACTGGACACTTTGCTTCTCAGTGCAAAGTGAAACTTGATGATGAAGATAAGGATGGTGATGATGAGCAGAATTCAAGATAGAGAAGATCATCATTCAAATCAAAGAAGTCCAGCAAGAAGACTACCAACCCAAAGAAGAAGAAGAAAGCCTCATTCAAAAGCTATGTGAGTCAGAAAAAAGAAGCTAATGAGGAGGAAGATGAAGACTTATCAGATGAGCATGTCTTTATGGCATTAGCACAAGGTGGTAGCTCAACCTCTGAAGAGGAAGAGGAGGTTGATGAAGAAGAGCTAGATCTTGAAGCTGAGCTGGAAGCAGCTTCAAAGGAGATAATCAGAGGGGGTAGAACCATAAAAAGGTTGGAGGCTCACATAAAACAAGGAAGCTAAAAGTCAAAAGGATGAAATAAGGGTTGAACATATTGACTTGAAGAGAAGATTTGAACAACAAATCAAAATATGTGAAGACCTTACAATAGAGCTTGGCTCAAGGACTTCAACAATTGAAGAAATGGAGATAAAGTTCTAAGACTTCAACAACAACTCAAAAAGAGTGAGAAGAACTTGTAGAAGTCTGAAGTGGTAGGAGAAACAAGCTCTGCAAGAGAAAAGAAGAATGAGACTTTGCCACAGAAGTTGAAAGAGAAGGTTGTGACTCAGGTGAAGATAACTGAAGAAGAGAAGACAGTTATCAAACCAAATCCAGGGCCAAAAATGATGCATGTGGTTAAAAAGCAGTAGCCCATAGCTACTATGTCTTAAAAAGAAAAGAAAGTCAACCAACAGAGGGGTATAGCTGAAAAGAAGAAGGAGAAGAAGGTGACTGAAATGAAAGTCACATAAGCAAAGAAGCCAGCTACTTTACCTACACAATAAGTGATGAACAGAAGAAGACAAGCTGTGATTAGACCCAACAAGAGGCAGTTTCAAGGTCACTGTCTTTATTGTGGAGTTTGGGGTCATAAGGTGAGTAACTGCTGGTGGAAAAGGCCATTATATGTTTCTAACTTGAGAAGATACGATGCTACATACAGGGGGAGACAATACAAAATTCAAAGGAGAACACCTGTTGTGAGTTCTTGCACATATTGTAAAAGGCAAGGATACATTGACAAGGAGTGTTGGTGGAAGCCCAAACTAGTAGCTTCAAAGAACAAGTTTACTATATTAGCAGACTTGGAACAATGTGAAAGGTGCAGGCAGGATGGCCATAATGCCAAGAGATGCATAACACTTCTCCTTGAGCAAGAGAAGGCACTCAATGGCACAGTAAAAATAAGCGGTGCAATCAAAGCTGAGAAAAAGGAGAAAGCTATCTTCCAGCCAGTTCGAAAGAGGGAATATAGAGCAAAAAAGGAGGTGGCTAATATAGCTGAAATTGCACTGAAGGCTGATTGCAAGGATAAGCAGTGGATCCTTGATAATGGATGCACTTCACATATGATGGGAGACAAAAGTCAATTATCAAAGCTAAATAAATCAAAAGAAGTCAGAGTCAAGTTTGACAATGATGATTCACTCAATATCAGTGGTCAGGGGTCAGTGAATATTGGAAAAGGAAAGCTAAAATATGTTTTGCACGTTGAAGGACTCAGATATAATCCAGCATCTGTCAGTCAACTATGCAACGACGACCACAAAGTGATATTCACAAAAACAAGTTGCCAATTAAAGAGTAAAGAAGGCAATACTGTTGCAGTTGGGAAGAGAACAGCTGGAAATTTGTATGTGATTGATGAGGACAAGACGAACAGCTATTTAGTTACAAAAGAAGAAGAAAATCAACTATGGCATAGGAGGCTGGGACACTTATCACAGAAGAACATGAGGAAGCTAACCACTACTCATACAATCAGAGACATTCCCGACCTTAGGAGAGAGAGAGAGAGAGAGAGAGAGAGAGAGAGAGAGTATGTTTGCTCAACATGCTTTAAAGGAAAACATGCTAGAAAGCAGTATAAGACCAAAGAGTTCAGTTCTGAAGTAGTGCTTGACATTGTGCATACTGATTTGTGTGGACTGATGAGGATAAAAGGGTTGAAAGGTGAGAGGTACTTTATTTTATTTGTTGATGATTATTCAAGAAGGACTTGTCTCATGCACCTCAAACACAAGTCAAAAGTTTTGAATTGCTTCAAGAGATACAGAAGATTGGTTGAAAATGAGAGTAGAAGGAAGATCAAAGTATTGAGGTCAGATCAAGGCATTGAATTTACAAATGAAGCTTTTGAAGATTACCTTGAGAAGCATGGTATTCATCATCAGATGCCAGCAGCAAAAACACCTCAACAGAATGGGGTGGTAGAGAGGAAGAATAGAGCTGTAGTTGAAATGGCAAGAACTCTACTGCTGGAATCCAAGCTTCACACAAGATTTTGGACAGAAGCAACATTTACAGCCGTACATCTACTAAATATAGTTTTACTAAGGCCTAATATTGATAAGACTCCATATGAGCTATAGAGTGGGAAAAAGACAATAGCCAAGTATTTTAGAATCTTTGGCAGCCCATGTTTTGTGAAGAATAAGGATCAAAACTTGGGAAAATTCAACGCTAGGTTTGATCAAGGCATCTTTGTGGGATACTCAGAAAAGACAAAAGGTTACAGAGTTTTCCTACATAAGCTAGGAAAAGTGATCACTTCTAGTGATGTGAGAATAGATGAGAGCTGGAAAACAATGCAGAATGAAGAAGCTGAGGACAATGAAGAAGATGACTTCAATGTAGATGAAGAATCAGACCAACCTGAAGAAAAGGAACAAGAAGTAAGTTTAGACTCAAAGAAGAGTGAGTCTGAAGATGAAGAAAGAGATCCTCTTGCAATTAAGACGATGCAAGGAAGAAAGACAAAGAAAACATGGACCAGTGCTTATCAAGGAGATCAGATCATAGGTGACCCATCAGTAGGAGTTACAACAAGAAGAAGAATTGTGGGAGCTACTACTTTACTCTCACAAGTTGAACCTAAATCTGTTGAAAAGGCTATTCAAGACAAAGCCTGGGTCAAAGCTATCAATGAGGAGCTGGATCAAATTGAGAAGAATGATACATGGGAGCTGGTTCCAAGACCCACTAATAAGAATGTCATAGGAACAAAATGGGTGTTTAGGAATAAACACAATGAAGATGGCAAGGTGGTGAGGAACAAGGCTAGGCTGGTTTGCAAAGGCTACACTTAACTAGAAGGAGTAGATGTTGATGAAACTTTTGCACCAGTAGCTAGGTTAGAAACTATCAGAATGTTCTTAGCTTTGGCAGCACATAAGATGTATAAAGTCTATCAAATGGATGTGAAATCCACCTTTCTGAATGGGCTCCTGAAAGAAGAAGTGTATATTGAACAACCTGATGGAGTATAAATTAGTGAGGATGAGACACATGTATGCAAGCTGAAGAAAGCCTTGTATGGTCTTAAGCAAGCTCTAAGAGCATGGTACAGTAGGCTGGATGCGTACTTGAGAAGGTTGAACTTCAGAAGAGGAACGGTTGATAATAACCTGTATGTGTTCAACTCAGAGAAAGGCCAGCTGATAACCATAGTATATGTAGATGACATCATCTTTGGAGGGGATCACTCTGAGCTATGCCAAGATTTTGTACAGAAGATAATTGAGGAATTTGAGATTTCATTGATTGGAGAAATGACGTACTTTCTTGGATTACAAATAAGGCAATGTGAAGAAGGTATCTTTATTTCTCAGATGAAATATGCCAAAGAGATGCTGAAAGGTTTGGCATCGAAGCTAGTAGACCTGTCAGTGCCCCACTGTCAGGAGGAAAGGAGTACAAGCCCTACAAAGTATAGGAAGATGATAGGGAGCCTTCTGTACCTTACAGCATCATGGCCTGATTTTATGCAAGCTGTGTGCGCTGCTAGCAAATTCCAAGCTGATCCTAAGGAGTCTCATGTATTGGCAGTGAAAAGAATCCTAAGGTACCTCAAAGGAACATTGGAAATGGGTTTGTCGTATCCAGCCATGGATTTTGTTAAACTATAAGCATACACTAATGCAGACTGGGCAGGAAGTATAGATGATAGAAAATCAACTAGTGGCTGCAGCTTCTACTTGGGTTCAAAGTTTGTTGCATGGTTAAGTAGAAAGCAAAACAGTGTTGCTTTGAGCACAGCTAAGGTTAAGTATATGGCTGCTTGTGCAGCATGTACACAAGTGATATAGATGCAAAGACAATTGGCAGACTTAGGTGTTGAAGTGAAGTTACCAGTGAGTGTACTTTGTGATAATCAAAGTGCTATTGATCTTAGCAAAAATCCGATTCAACATTCAAGGAGCAAGCATATTAACATCTGGTATCACTTCATTAAAGATCAAGTGGAACAGGGTACATTTCAGTTGGTGTATGTTGGCAATAAAGATCAAATTTCAGATATTCTAACAAAACCTCTGTCCATAGAGCTGTTTGAAAAGCACAGATTGAGTCTATCTGTGCAAATGCCTCATTAAGCCTAAAAATCAGGTGAATCCTCCATCTCTACTTTGCGAGTTTTTCAGATTTGTAATTGGTTGGCAAAGAGGGAGAGAAGTAACAGTGCAAGGGGAGCTATTAAGAAAGGGGGAGTGCATATTTAGGGGGAGTTGAAACTACTACATAATGGCTTTTGTTATAAGTGTTGCCAACAATTACAAAGGGGGAGATTGTTATTCCCACAGCCTTGTATAGGTTTTAATTGTTGTCAACTAGGTTTAAGTGTGCAAGAAAGTAAAGCCACATGGAAGGGCACATGGAAGGGCAAGAATGTAAGTCTGCCGCGTGAGCCCTATTAGGGTTTCATGGAAGAGAGTATATAAAGACCTTGGAAGACAAAATTAGGACAAAGCCAACACAAATGAATACATGGCAAAACACCAAACCCTACACAGAACAACACCACCTGCAAAAGAAAAGAGTAGCCAGAGTGAACAATAGCCATCGAGTGAACAGTAGCTGTCGTGAACAGTGTAACCGTTGAAAGAGAGAAAGAGGAGACGGTCGATGGCTAGGCTGAACGAAGAACAAGAGCCCATTAAGAGAGAGAAAGAGAGATGACAGCCAAAAATTAGAAAAGAGAGACGACGACCAAAAATCGGAAAAGAGGAGACGACGACCAAAAATTAGAAAAGGGGAGCGATGGTAGAACGTCACGGAAGAGAGAGAACCGTCAAAAAGGGACTGTCGGCAGAAAAGAGAGAGAAACCCGTGCGTGACGACAGACCACCGGCACACCAACGGTCGGCGAGGAAACAACACGGTGAGAGAGAAATCCAAGCTAGAACAGGTAAGACAAGACCAGATTGGAAACTGGGGAGACCAGATTCGAGCTGGAACGGGTGAGACGAGACCAGATTGGGAACGGGTGAGACCAGATCCGAGCTGAAATGGGTGGACGAAGAGAGAGACCATCGGCAAAATAGAGGAAATCTGGCTGGACAGTGAGAGAGAAATCCGACTGGACGGTAAGAGAGAGAAATCCGGCAGTAAGAGAGAGAAATCTGGTGGTAAGAGAAAGAAATCCAGCTGGACAGCAAGAGAGAGAGAAATGGACAGGCGAGCCGTAAAACAGTGAGATCGTGAGACAAGGAGAAGGGTGAGACCGTGAGACGATAGGAGTTGTGTGAAACAACGTAGAGAAGAAATTTGGCGAAGCATCGGAAAGAACTCAACGTATTTCCAGATTTCTTCAAAAGAGGTTAGAGAGCATTGCGGTGAACTTCTAAGTAGCAGTAGAGCAACCTTTCAATTCAACAGAGGCAAGATAAGCTAGAAGAAGGGTAGATACAGTAAGTGACACTTTTTGTATTATACTTGCTTAGTAATTACAATAGTAAAAGGAGTGGAGGATTAAGACATCCATTGTAACTGGAATTTTCAAGTATAGTGGATAGTCTCGGTAAGAGAGAGTCCCTACCACTGTGGATGTACGTTACGTTGATGGAACCACGTAAATCTCATATGCCCTTAATTTTTTTTACTATCTGTGTTTTGAATTGAATTGTGAACGCAGCTAAAGTATCAGCCAACCCATAACCTAACGAAGACCTAAACAAGAACATCCGTATTGTCTATTAGGCAAGGTGTCTGAAAGGTGACTTTGGGGACTATTGTGATTAGTAGGTAACAATAGATCTACCTTAGTCGAGTCTGAGAAAGAGTTCACTTTTAAGAAGAGGTTGAAGTTGTTCAGTTACTAGCAAATTGCGAATTGTGGTGATACTGATTGACCCCTCTCTCAGTATCACAAACTAGTAGATCCGAAGGAGAAGTTGGGAACTTCAACATAAAACAAAGTAATGACTCGCGAGATTTACGAGGTTTCATCAAAGTGACGTACATCCATGGGGGTAGGGACTCTCCCTCTACTGAGACAATCCACTATACTTGAGAATACTAGTTACAATGGATGTCTTAATCCTCTGCTCCTTTTACTATTGCAAATACTAAGTAAGTACAATACAAAGAGTGTCACTTACTGTGTCTACCCTTCTTCTAACTTGTCTTACCTCTGTTGAATTGAATGGCTGCTTCACTGCCGCTTAGAAGTTCACCACAATGCTCTCTAACCTCTCTTGAAGAAATCTGGAAATACATTGAGTTCTTTTCGATGCTTCGTCGAATTCTTCTCTAGGTTGTCTCACACAGCTCCTGCTTTCACCGTCTCACGGTCTCACCCATCTCCTTGTCTCACGGCTCACCTCACATTTCTAGTTTGTCGTTCCACATCTCACAGCCTGCCTCACATTTCTGGTTTGGCGTTACACATCTCACGCACATTTCTGGTTTGCACCCTTGCTGGTCACACACCTCACGCACGCTTCTGATTTGGTGTTCCATGTCTCACGTATGTTTCTGGTTTGCACGCCTTGCGGGTCACACGCCTTACCACCATTTCTGGTTTGCACTTGTCCGTTTTACATCTCCGGATAGCTTGGTTTGCTCTCCCGGTGGTCTCCTCTTTCACAGTTTCTCCTCTCTTCCCTTACGGACAGTGTGCTGTCTTCTCTCTTACATGAGTCACACGGTTTTCTCCAACTATCACACCTCTTTGCCGTGTGTTCTCCCTTGCCGTCCAGCCTTGCTTTGGCTGTTCTCCTCCTTGCTTGGTCGTCCACCCTTTTGCCGTTGGTTGTGTTTGGCCATGTAGATTGGTTTAGACATTTATCTTGTTTGGCTGTGTAGGTTGGTTTGGACGTTCACTTTTGGCCGTGTAGATTGGTTTGGACATTCACCTTTGGTTGGCCAGTTGTCTCCCTTTGGCTGTCCCTTTGTGTTTTGCTATCCAGCCGTTCCTCCCTTGTTTTCTCTCTTTGGCCGGTCACCCTTTGGTTGCTGTCCAACCGTGTCTTCTCCTTTGCAAGTGGTGGTTTGCCGTTTGCTCCCTTGTGTTTGCCAAGTGGTTTTCTTTGGATGTCTTTTTGTTTGGCTGTCTCCTTCCTCACGTTTTCTCTCTTTGGTTAGCTGGTTGTCTAGGTTTGCTGTTTGTTTTGCTCAATTGCCAACTTGTCTTGTTGAACGGTTGTTTGTGTTTTGCCGAGTATTCAATTATGTTGTTCACCCTCTTATGTTTTGTCGTGTATTCAATTGTGCCGTTCACCCTCTTGTGTTTAGCCGTGTATTTAATTGTGTTGGCCTTACCCTAGATTTGTCTTCCAAGGTCTTTATATACTCTCTTCCATCAAACCTTAATATGGCTTATGTGGTGGATTTACATTCTTGCCCTTACGCGGCGGATTTACTTTCTTGCCCTTCCATGTAGCTTTACCTTCTTGCCCTTCCATATGGATTTACTTTCTTGCCCTTCTATATGGCTTTACCTTCTTGCCCTTCCATGTGGCTTTACTTTCTTGCACACTTAAACCTAGTTAACCACAATTACGACCCATATAAGGCTGTGGGGAACAACAGAGCTTGCATCTAGTTAAATGGAAAATTCATTTTCCTATTTGTTACGAGCATGTACTAGCAGAATGAAGAAAAAAAAAAAATAACCACTAATTCTATTAAGGTTAATTGAATGCATGATATCGAATGCCCCTAAACCAAACACCTACAATACATTTTGGTAGATTAAAATGCAATGTTATAGTCGTTAATCAGGTGGTAATAATTGAAATCTTAATTTCAACGACTAGAATTTCAAACCAAACATAACTAACAAAAAAACAAAATGATGTTATCTTCAAATATTTTTACAAAAGCTTTATAAAGAAAGATAGCAATTGATTATTGCTTTTAAACTTTCTTTTTATGGTTGAAAGGCAATCCAAACTAGTCATATGAAAAGGAAAAGCATACAGTGTTGTAAGAAATGCATCTTTGGTCAAATCACCATCATCTCAAATGTCGCTTATACCCATTCCATCGGTTCCAAGGTCATTATTGGAGTTGCAAATTTTGACCTCAAAGACACAAATAAATAGACCTATTCTAAAGCTAATTGTACCCTTCATTTGTTAGGGCTTGCTTACTTTACTTTTTTTGTTTTTATTTGTTCTTTTATGTTTTGCTTTGAGTTGAAATTGTCTTCATCTTTCAGTTTAATTATTCATCAAATAACGACCTAGAAGAATCAATCCCATGAGATGAATCTTGATTTTTGAAGTTTCTACCTTTTTATTGTTTGTCATCCCTGCAGCTTTTCAGATTTTGTATTGAATGCATGGTGTATACAGTGACAACTTGCCAAATGATTTGACACCTTTTATGGATAAAGAGAGAAAGAGGGAGAGAGAGAATGAGAAAGCAAGTTGTTTAGATTAGATGGAAATGAAAGGGAAGAGAATAAATAAAACGTGATTTTTCGTTGTTTGGAAACTCAAGGAATTGGAAGAAAAGCAAAGAATTTATCTTGAAATCACAATTATTACAGTACATTCAATTTTTGTATTAAAAAAATAAAAAAAAGAGTAATTTAGCATAAAAAAATAACATACACGTTACTAAAATCAACATTATTAGCATACAAATTAATAATGTCCTTAAATCCTAACAACTTAATACTCAAAGTATTAATCAATGTGTACCTAAGTGATAATACATTAACAACAACATTTTCCTTACCTAATTGTATTGAATCATATAAGGAAAAGTTTCAATAAACTTGACCTATTTTGCATGTATCTTATCCAACTAGCCTTACCCTTTCAAGTTTTTTAAATTCTCAAGATTAATATGAATTACAAACATTTTAAGTCAAAGGTAATGTTGCCATGTTTCTAAAGTCCAAACAAGTGTATACATTTCTTTATCATAAGTTAGATAATTCATTGTTGCCTTGCTCAACTTATCACTAAAGAATGCAATAGGTTTTTTATTTTGCATAAGAACTCTCCCAACCTAATGTCTGATGCATCATGCATCATATTCAATTGCAAAGGTCTTAAAAAAATCAATCAAAGTAAGAGGTGGTGCATTACATAACTTAGACTTAAGCAAATCAAATACTTCTTATTGTTTCTTACCCCATTTGAAACTCACATTCTTTTTAATCACCTCTTATAAAAGCTAGAGTTAAACCACGGAAACTCTTTATATCACTCATACTTTTAAGTGTAGGTCATTCTTAAATAATCTTAATCTTCTCTTTATTAACTTCTATGCCATGATTTGACATAATATAACCTAAGAAAATAACATGGTTTATGCAAAAATCACATTTCTTTAAATTGACATACAATTTCTCTTTTCTTAACACATCAAGCACACAACACAAATGTTTAATATGCTCTTCTAAATTCCTATTATGTACTAATACATTATCAAAATAAACCACAACAAAATTTCCCAAGAAAGGTCTTAAAATATAGTTTATTAGTCTCGTAAATGTGCTAGGTGTATTAGTTTAAATGGCATAACTAACCATTCATACAAACCAAACTTAGTCTTGAATGCAATTTTTCACTCATCACCTTCCATCATCCTAATTTAATGATACCCACTCTTAAGATCAATTTTAGAGAAGTAACAAATACTATGCAATTCATCGTATATCATTTAAGTATAGAAGGTCAATACTTAACTATTATTTTATTGACAACTTTGCAATCAATACACATCCTCTAAAACTCATCTTTCTTTGATAAAAGTAACACTAGCACTATGAATAGGCTTGTATACGCATAAGTAACACATGGTCCTTTTTCATCAACTCCTCAACTTGCCTCTAAAGCTCCTTTGTCTCCTTAAGATTACTTCTATATGCGCCAACTTATTGGGAATAAGAGCATTTGGAATAAGATTAAAGTGATGTTTGATCCCTTTCTTTGGTAGTAAGCCGACCAGTATCTTCTCAGGGAATACATCACTATAATTCTACAATAAAGATAAAATGGTACTAAGCAAAGAAGAATCAAAGTTAATGTTAGAAAAACAAAAATCTTTATAATGGATTAAGATCATTTGTTGCTTAACTTGGAAGGTAACCTAAACATCTACTCCTTTAATATACAAATTAACTTGTTTTCTTGCATCTTCACTCTTTTGAATTCAACCACTCTTGTGTTTATCACTCTCAAGCATTTTCACCCTATCACTTTCACTCCTTTAAATCTAACCACTCTTGTGTTTATCACTCCTAAGCATTCTCACCTTGTTTTTGTCTCCCTCACTTTCTTTTCACTTTACCCTCACTTTCTTTTCACTTCTCTTTTACACGTTTTCATAAAGTCTTACTTAGTTTTCATACATTTGTTTTAGTGTCAATGGAACAAGTGTGAATGGTTTTTCATCCATGTTAAAAGAATAACAATTTTAGCAACCATTATGTAAAATTCTTTTGTTAAATTTCCAAGGATGGCCTAATAACAACTGCCCTTGTATATATAGGTACAACATCACAAAATACCTCATCCTTATATCTATTAACAGAGAATGGAACCACAATCTGTTTAGTCACTTTCACCACTCCACTATCATTCAACCACTGCAGGTTATATGGTTTAAGATGTTTAATTGTGGGTAAACCTAACTTCTTGACTAACTTTATACTAGCTATATCGGTATAATTACCCCTATCTATAATCAAGCTACGACATCTATCTTTCACCAAACACTTACTCCCTCATCACTATCTCCTTAACTTATACACCAAGAGCTCTCCATACCACTATAAGTTTCTCTCTATGCTTTAATTACTTTACTCTCTCATCAACATCACTAACATATACTAACGGTGGTATATGAGCCTCATTACTAGACTCACTCCCACTCTCATATTTGCCATGCTCCCTAAGGATTATAGACCTTTTATTAAAATATTATGATGTTACATGACCTCTACCTAAACACCTAAAACACTTGATGTCTCTAGTTTCTCCTTGGGTGCCCTCAAGTTTATCCTTAAATTTGCTCTTTTCAAAACTGCCCCAAATAATCTTGAGCTTATCTGTATCAATTTTAATCTTAGGAGTCATCTTCTCTTCCTTTTTCACCCAATTTAGCTTTGAAAAAGATGAACCCAAGTTTTGATTATAACATGTTGTTCCCACAGCCTTGTATGGGTTGTAATTGTTGTCAACTAGGTTTACGTGTGCAAGTAAATTGAAGCCACATGGAAGGGCAAAAAGGTAAAACCACATGGAAGGGCAAGAAAGTAAATTCACCGCATAAGCCCTATTAGGGTTTCATAGAGTAGAGTATATAATTGTCTTGGAAGATAAAGAAGAAAGGTGTCGGTAATATTGAGCATTCAGCAAAACCTAGACAACCGACCAACCAAAGATAACACCAAACCCTACACAAAAGAACACTACTTGCAAAAGAAAAGAGTAGCCGTAGTGAACAGTGTCGTCGAGTGAACAGTAGCCATTGTCGGAAGAAGAAGAGAAACCCAACGACTGACGAACAGTACACGGCAAAACGAAGAGAAGCACGGCCAAAATCAGATTTGGGAGCTGAACAAAGAACAAAGGTGGACGGTCGAAGTAATTGAGCAGTCGTCAACGGGAAGGAGAGAGAAAACACAGCCATCGACGGCCAGAAAATCGAGCAAACCGGCAAACGAAGAGAGAGAAAATGTAGCCGACGGACAAAGAGAGAGAAAACGCAGACCGGAGAAGGAGAGAAACCCGTGAGGAACGGCACACCAGCGGTCGGTGAGGAGATGACACGGCTGGACGGCAAAGACCTATATGGCCAGATTGGAAGGAGAGAGAAACCTGACAGCCAAATCAGAGCAGACCAGCGGGAAGAGAGAGAAACCCGACGGCCAAATCAGAGCAGACCGGCGAGAAGAGAGAGAAACCCGATGGTGAACGAAAAAGTGAAATCTGGCGATAGGAGAGAGAAATCCGGCTAGACGGTGAGAGAGAAATGCACAGGTGAGTCATGGGGCGTGAGACTACGTCGGCGTGAGACCAGAACATGCGTGACAAACCGAAAGAGTGAGGTAAGCCATGAGACGTGAAATAGCGCACTGGAAACGTGAAATAGTGAGACTGTGAAATAGGAGACAGGTGAGACCGTAAGACAGTGAAAGCAGGAATTGTGTGATACAACGTAGAGAAGGAATTCAATGAAGCATTGAACTCAACGCATTTCCAGATTTCTTCAAGAGAGGTTAGAGAGCGTTGCGATGAACTTCTAAGCGGCAGTGGAGCAGCCTTTCAACTCAATAGAGGCAGGACAAGCTAGAAGAAGGGTAGACACAGTAAGTGACACTCTTTGTATTGTACTTGCTTAGTAATTGCAATAGTGAAAGGAGCAGAGAATTAAAGACATCCATTGTAACCTGTATTCACAAGTATAATGGATAGTCTCGGTAAGGGAGAGTCCCTACCACCGTGGATGTATGTCACGTTGATGGAACCACGTAAATCTCCTGTGTCCTTAATTTGCTTTACGTTATGTGCTTTGAATTGAGTTGTGAACGCAGCTAAAGTATCAGCCAACCTATAACCTAATGAAGACCTAAACAAGAACATCCGTATTGTCTATTAGGCAAGGTGTCTGAAAGGTGACTTTGGGGACTATTGTGATTAGTAGGTAGCAATAGATCTACCTTAGTCGAGTCTGAGAAAGAGTTTGCTTTTAAGAAGAGATTAAAGTTGTTCACTTACCTGCGAATTGCGAATTGTGGTGATACTGATTCACCCCCCCTTTCAGTATCACAAACTAGTAAATCCTAGGGAGAAGTCGGGAACTTCATAACTAAAAGTACTCCTTCCCTTAAGCTGCCTCTCAACTTTCATAGCAATGTGTACCATATCCTCAACTCTACATAATGTTGTAATTCTACAGCATCAGTTATGTTTTTATTCAACCTTTAGTCCTAGCCACAGTTGCCTCTCTCTCTTCCATTGCATTTGCCCTAACCATAGCAATCTTCATCTCTATATGGTAATTACCCTTCTACACTCTTTAAACCTTGTGTAAAGCTCTACAACATATTATACAAATCCCTATAATAAGAACTAGGATCAATCCTCCTTTTCATCGTAGTCTTTAACTATTTCTAAGTATCGATTGGTCTTTCAAAATTCCTCCTCCTAGTAGTAATTTGCTAGTCCCACCACATTACTACATAATCAATAAATTCAGTCAAAGCTATCTTAACCTTTTTTTTTTTCTTAGAAAAGTTAATAATCAAACAATAACTCTACCCTTCTCTTTTAGTTCAAGTACACATTTCGATTAGCTTTTCCTTAAAAAGAGATAACGTTCATTTTAATAATACTCATATTTCTATCTATTCTTTCCTCCATTCTTTTTTTATCCTAACCACCATTGTAACTATCATAAGCATTCCTATTACCTCGTACTACTTTACCATTCCTAATATCAAATCCTCCTTTAAATCTACCTTTAAAGTTTTACTATTATTATCACCCTTATCTTAGTCATCATCGTTATCTTCACCTAAATCATTTTCTAATTACTACTGCCTGACCCTTCCAACTAGCCTCTTAGGATTTACACTCGATTTCCCTTTTATTTTATCTATCCTATCCTTGACTTCCTAAAAAATTTGGTCAATTCTATCAAACTTCTACTCTCAAGATTTCATAAACAATTTAAAGTCTATAATAACTACTTCCTCTTCTCTCTATGGGAAATTGCCTTCTTTTCCATTAGACATTATACCTATAAGATTGTTAGTAAATAAAGAATGCGTCTCATAAAACTCACTCTCTTACGTATTTGTATAATTTTGGGAAAACAAAGAGGCCAAAGATAAAGCATTACCTTCTGCAACGTTATATCATGTGCCTTGGATTGTTAGATTGGACAATGTTATCTTGGTCAAATAAATAGAATTAATGGGAGTAATTAACCCATGTACTGTGGTTGGTCAAGTAGACTTATTTATATTTATTGACTTTGTGACAAAGAACTTATTAAATGACCTGTCCTATGAACTTTTGAATCAAATTGTTATGCATATCCTAGAAAGTTAAGAAATAAGTTAGATTAGTCCTAAAAACCCTAATCTTAAGATATCACAAAAGTTGATCACTCCTTTGATAAGTCAATATAATATATTCTTCCAAGAACATAAGAAAGCAAAGTAAAACTTATTGAAAATACCTTAATATTATTCATGATCCTCATTTTGTATAGTTGTGGTGTTTAGATAGACATGTAAACATCATAGTCTTATAAGACAAAGACGTTCTATCATATCTAGATAAGGGAGACCTCAATTATAGGGGATCCCTTTTAACTAAGGAATATAAATCTACCTTGATGTAAGAATCGTTAAAAGGCTACAACTAATGATAACTAAGTATAGAAGTCAAAGAATAAACCCTAACTAATGTATCAAGACTCAGTTAAACTTCCAAGCTTAAATAACCCAAGAATTTAAGCCTTTTTACATGTTTATTTAGCCTTAACTTAAAATCTAGCAACACAAAACAAAAAAAAAAAGTCCTTTAATACAACTTAGCATATGGATCAAGTCATAACTTGATCATGTGACTTGAACGTATATCATGGGCTCTAAGCTTTGTTCTTTAAATTTTAAGCCTTGTCCATCATCTCGCACATAAAAATAAGTGATTATCCTTGGTATAGCATTGGAAACTCCTAGAACAGCCTTAGAATCTTTTAGAGCATCCGCTATTTAGCAAACTCAATATGTGACAAACACTTTTCCCATTACCTTAAGTTCTTTTGAATGATAGCACATAACAAAGTAGTGAGTGCCCTATTGATTATTTCAATTTATCCATCTATTTGAGGAAGCACAATAGTAAAAAATAAAAGTTTAGCTCCCAATTTATTCCATAAAGTGTGCCAAAAATGACTTAAGAACTTAACATCCTTATGACTAACAATGGTTCTTGGCAAAACATACAAACACACCACTTCTTTAAAGAAGAACTCATCAATATGTGTTGCATCATTGGTTTTAAAACATGCAAAAAATTAGCCATTTTGCTAACCTTATCGACAACAGAAAATATGTTGTTCTTACCACTATGAGACCTTAGTAATCCATATAAAGTCTATAGAAATATCAGTCCAAGGTTGGTTAAGCATAGGTAAAGGTGTATACAAACCGTGCAATTTAACTTTAACCTTTACTTGTCTACTTGTAATGCACTTATCACAAATAAATTACGCCTCATGCATTATATTAGGCTCATAAAAAGGCTCATGCAATATATCTAAAATCTTCTACACACTATAGGGCTCTATCAAACCAACCCCATAAGTTTCCCTAATAAACAACTCATGAATATAACACATAGGCATACATAATTTCTCTCTCTTAAACAGAAATCTTTCATGTCTATAAAAATCACTAAATGAACACTTATCACATGCATTGGATACTTGGTCAAAATTAGAATCATTAGCATACAAGTCCTTAAGCAATTCAAAATAAAGTAACTTAGTTTGTAAAGAAGTAAGCAATGCCTTTATATCTCATTGGTTTCTTTAGGATTAGCTCTATAGGTAGGTTGGTTTGACATGCCAATACTGGGCATGAAGTCTATTTGGTACTCAAATCCTCTTTAAAGAGGTAATCTATAGGGAATCTCTTAGAAAAATAAATTTTCAAACTCCTACAATAACAGAACAACCACACTAGGTAAAAAGGGTTTAAGGTCATTAGACAAAAAATAAACATCCATGCACATAAATACAAGTAGTTGCTGCCTTGTAATCATAACACTCTTAACCTCACTTTTCCTAGCAAACACACTTACCCTCTTGTTTTCTCTCTACCTTTACTTTCCAACTTTTCTCTCAGCATTAGCCTTCCCATTTGAAAATTTTCCCATTAGCCTCACTTTCTTTCTTTTTCTTTGACTTTCCATTCTCTTTCTTTTTCTTTTTTTCTTGTTCTATCATTTGTTCTTTTCTCATTTTACACTATTTTGCTATCTTAATCTGATCTCTATATGCTTTAAAAGGTTTAAGATGAGTTAATACAACAATCCAATTTTTAATTACAAAAGAGTATTTAAGATGAGGAAATTGCAATGAAAATAAAATTACAAGAGTTATGACAACAAGCAAAATTAAGATAGGCAAGTGCTACTTAGATGGTCTAAGAGGGATTGATTTTGTATAAGGGTAGGGTTTATTGATCTTCAAATTCTACCTTGATTCACATAATCTTAGTAGGATTTCATAACTCCATGCATAAGGGCCTTCAAAAGTTATTACAGCAAGTTAAGGCTAATTTTTATTAGGAAGGAATGAAGGGAATAATGGCAAAATTTGTACAACAATGCAATGTGTGCTAGCAAAATAAATCGACAAATCTTTATCTTGCAAGGTTAATGTAACCCTTAACTATTCCCACTCAAATTTAAGCTAACATGTCAATGGATTTCATTGATGGGTTACCAAAGATGAAGATAAGTCTCTATTATTTATAATGGTAGACCAATTTTCTAAAATGGCTTATTTTACACACATTGCACACCCTTACATTACTATTTTTATGGCTCATGTGTCTTTTGAGAGGATTTTCAAATTGCATGGCCTTATAGAGTCATTTGTGAGTGACAGAGCAAAGTTTTCATAACTATGTTTTCATGGGAGTTGTTTAAGTTATATAGCATGGATTTGACTTATTCATCTACATGTCATTCTCAATCAAATGGTTAGATGAAGGTCAGAATAAGACCACTACAATATACTTGTAATGTTTTACAGGGGATAAACCACAAAGTTGGATGGAATGGATTTCTTGGGCTAAATTTTATTGTAACACATATTTTCATTTCTCTTTACAAGTTACACCATTTTGTGTGGTGTATGGTTATGTCCCCTCATGTTTGTTGTCTTATGATCATGTTGTCGCAAAGTTAAATATGTTAGATCAAGCCCTTTTGGAGCAAGATGAAGTATTGGTTAAATTAAGGGGGAGATTAATCCAAGCATAAGCAAGATTAAAGCAAGCACATGACCTTTACTATCGTGAGATCACTTTTAAGGTGGTTCATAGGTGTGGCTGAAATTACAACCTTATAGGTAGTTATAAATGGTTCAAAGGGATTCTCAGAAACTAGCACCTAAGTATTTCAAACCATTCTAAGTAGTCTAACAAATTGGTGAGGTAGCTTATCATTTGGCCTTACTACAAGGAAGTAAAATTCATAATGTGGTGCATGTATCTTTACCACAAGAGCACAAGGAAACTCCACCAATAACTTCGGTCCCTCTTCCATAATTATTGGATAACAAATCAAGTCTAGTTCTTAAAGCAATTTTACAAGCTAGGCTCAATAAAGGAAAATAGTGCAGTAGAAGGGATTGCCAATAGAGGAGACTTTTTGGGAGTTTCTTAAAGAATTTAAGAAGACCTATCTTGAATTCAAGCCTAAGGACATGCTCTTTGTCCAATGGGGAGTACTAACATGTAAGATGCATTCATAAAGAGGCAGTATATAAAAAGATTATTTAAGAGTTGATGTGGCAATTAGCTAAGAAGTTATTAGTTAATTGGTTTGTTTCTATAATAGTTATTTTATTTATGAAGTTTATTATTTTTAGAAGTCTAATTTTAATAAAAGAATAAGTTAGCATATTTATATTCTATTTTAGTTTTTAAAAACTTTATGTATTCAACTTATTTAAAGGACATTATAATGAATAAGATGGAGTCATAATTTTTTTTTAAGAATTACTGATAGAGAGCTTGTTGACGAACAAATTTTTTTAGCACCAACCATAGGATTTAAAAAGGGAAAGAACTTCAATAAAGGAAAAAAGGATTTTCTTATGAGTTATCTCATGACTAAGTTGAATGCAAAAACACATATCATAAACAACTTGAAAAGACTTATGTTTCTCTTACCCAGCTTACATCGTATGATGAGGACCGTTTTAGGTCTTACACTGAGAAGGGGGGTGAATCAGTGTGAGATATACACTTTTTACAAATTGATCCAGATTTAACCTTTATGACTTATTAGAGTCAATGATCCAATTTTTTATTTTTCTTCTTTATGTGAGTGCGATTATACAAATATAAATTAATGTGCAAGCACCCAATCACACACGACAATTTTTACATGGTTCACTAACAATGTGTGAGCTACATCTACAGGGTGATAGGATCACTTCTAAATCACATAATCCACTCTTGTTATCAAGGGATACAATTTGGTTGTGGAAGGATCACTCCTTAACTACTTACAATGATCTCTCGATAAAGGAGTTAATCTCCCGATCACTCCATAGGCATCCCACCATTATTCAACCACTTTATCAAGAGTTTATAATGAAACTTTTCCTAGAGAATGATCACTCAATGTGTACAAACTACTAAAGCAAAATATAGATCTTCTCCTTCCTTCGCTGCCGGTGTTGTCTCACCCGTTGCAGGTGCTGCACGTGATGCTAATGCTGTTCGTACATGTTGCCATTGCTGTCCACGCGCATTGCTAATGCTATCTGTATGCGTTGTCATTGCTGTTCATATGCACTACTCCTACTATCCGCGTATGGTGCCGTTGTTGTCTGTATGTGCTACTAATGCTATCTACACACACTGCTGTTGCTGCTGTCTGTTCGCACTGCTAATGCTATCCGTGCACGATGTTGATGTTGTCCGCACGCGCTGCTGCTTCTATTCGCACGCACTTCACATGCACTGCTATTGCTGTTCACAAGCACAGCTACTACTGTCTACACACACTCCACACGTGCTGCTTCTGTTATCCAAATGCATTTTTGCTGCTTACTACACACGTTGTTCCTACTGTCCCCGTGTGCTACTGCTTCTGCTATCCAAATGCATTTTTGCTGCTTACTACACACGTTGTTCCTACTGTCCCCGCGTGCTACTGCTTCTGTTCACATACGTTGTTGTTGTCCGCACGCACTGCTACTACTATCCACACGCAATGTTCCTACTATCCGAGGGTGCTGCTACTGTCTCTTCGCGCCACTGCTGCTATCCACCCATGCTGCTGCTGTCTGCTCGCCCCACTAATACTATCAACCCATGCTGTTGTTGTTTACTCGTGCCACTACTGTTATCCCCATACATTGCAGCTGTTTTCTCATGTCATTGTTGCTATCTTTTGGTGCACCACCTACTACTACACGTTGGTTGCTAGTGCAGGACTCTTGTGCTGCTGCTTCACCTCTTGCTAGACTCATAGGCTACTGCTACCTCCTTCTGGTTTGTCTTCCTTGGCTGCTTTGTTGGATTACTAGTGTGGCTGCTGCCTTGGTGAAGGTTTGTTGGTATGACTGCTACCTTGGTAAGGATTTGCTGGTGCCAGTTGCTGCTTTGGTAAGGGTTTGTTGGTGTGGCTGTTGTCTTAGTAGTGTTTGCTGGTGTGGGTATATCCTCCTGGATGTGCTGTTGGTTTAGGGAAGCTTCCTAGATGTGCTATTGCTACTGGTATACCCTCATAGACATGTAGGGATGTTCTGTTGGTGCTGGTATACCCTTCTAGACTTGCAAGGACTTCTACTACTACTGGTCTACTGGAAAGCCTTCTGGATGTGCTGGTGTGGTGGCCAACTGTTGCTATTACCTTTGTGAGGGCTTGCTAGTGTGGTGGTTGTTTCCTCTCTTGTTGTTTACCTCTTTTTTTGGCTTTAGGTTTGCTGTTCACCTCTCTTTGGCTAGCTCTCTCAATTTTCTGCAACACACCCCCCTTTTGAAAGAGCATAGGGGTATTTATAGAGCCTTAAGATTAAGGCTACATGATCATAAATGGCTATTGTTAATTTGCAAAGGTTGCCCTATAATTAACGGCCAGATTTAAGTCCTAAAATTTAGGGTCAATGGTCAATGGTCAATAGTCAATCTTAACCCCTAAAATTTAAGGTCATAGTCAACATTGACTTCTCAACATTAGGGTTGACCTGTCCTCATTGATTTTTCCCAATGACCTCTTTGCATCTCAATGGCACTTATAACCTCAAATCAACATATATAATCATGTGAGATGGTGTTGACAACAAATCCAACATTAACCATCAAAGATAAGCTTAACAATCTCCCCCTTTGGATTTGTTGGCAACACATTAAATCCAACAATGCACATATAACAATTGTCGACATTTACTGCTCCCCCTGCATTGTTATTCATTGCTCGCCCTAAAACATGCATCTCTCTTGCTACTTCCCCTTTCTGCTTCTCCCCCTTTATCCATCAAGATACTCCCCTTTTTTATGAGTATACACCTTCTTTAGATTTATGCAAAATATCTCCCCCTTTGACAATAAATCTAAAGAATAATAGAAGAGGGAAGGGGAGAGCGGTTAGAGAATACATCAGCCTCTAAGGGTTGGCTGAATACTTAAGTTCATCCTCTTTTGTCCAAGATGTCTTAATTTCCTATGCCACAACAAATTCTTATCTTTGGTATTCATATAGCATGTGTTCTTCCTTCTGGAAACTTGGTATAAGTTTCCATTTATTCTTTTACCCTTAGTAAAGATAGCAATATCTCTTAGTCACTTTACTATACAGCCACTCTTGTTGAAAGTAAGTTCATGTCCATCATCACAATGCTAGCTAACACTGATAAGATTGTGTTTTAACCCTTCAACATAAAGCACTTTCTTTGATTTTAGATTTTCTACACCAATTTCAGCAACACCAATACCTTTAATCTTTAAGGCACTATCATTACCAAATATGACTAATCCTCCATCATATTTTACTACTGCCTTAAATATTTTGGAGTCTCCTGTCATATGTGAAGAGTAAATACTATCCAGGATCCATAGCTTTTCTTTCTTGGAAGCTTTTAAGGCTACTTCCACAACCATAGTCATTTCTCTTCCTCTTTTTCTTCTTTAACCGAATGTGGGACCATGTGAAGGTGTTCTCCTTTGCATTCCTTGACCGAGTAGCAATGTCAAGTAATCTTCAGCAGTGTGTCCAACCCTTTCACATCTTTCACAAGCCTCTCCCAGTACATTAAACTTGTTTCTTAGTGGAATATGACTTCTTTCCACCTGAAACTGCCTCCTTTCTTTATAAAGTCTTCCCTTAGACTCTTCCTTGACACTTTTCTTAATTATAGGTCGAGTATACCAACAAGCATTAGCCTTGTGCCCATACTTACCACAACTCTAGCAAAAACCTACAAACATGGATTTACTTTTTTTACCAAGTTCATGTCTTCTTTCTTTAGCAATTCGTGTGGCAACCTTCTCACGATCTTTAATAGCTTATCTCCTTTGGATGGGAGTCTTCACCATTTTTTCCTAACCCATTTTAACTTGGATTAGTCTCACTTTTCCATCATGTCATTGTGCTTACTTTTGGGCATAAACACAATTTTCTTCTTCTACCTTCGCACTTGGCTTTTCAATGTAGCCAAGTCTTTTCTTCCCCATGGAATGAGGTCTTTGATTGCTTAAACACTCATCCAACTTTCTAGTAGAATCCTCTTTGATGGCATTTGCTGATGATGACTCTTTTTTTCACTTCCATGGCCTTCATAAAGCTTTCTTTATGCTCCTTTAGCTCGAATTCAGCCTTGTGAAGTTTAGCTTGCAAAGTCAGCATCTCTTGCTCTTGTGCAATTACCTTAGCACTAAGGTCTTTGTGTATCTTGCCTTGCTCTGCTTCCAATATGCTCAGCTCCTCAATTCTCTTCAAGCACTCCTTTTCTTTTGCTTAAAACTCCTTTACCTTTACCTAGAGATTAGATTCATCAGCAGAAGAATTTTCACACAGTTTCTTGAGATGAATTACCTCTTTTTCTAGCTTGTTGTTTTTATGCAAACAAGCTCTCAACTCATTTTCAAATTGCTCTAACTCATCTTCTTCCTCTTCTATTGATTTCTCCTCACTAGAAGATTCTTGATTATCATCTACTTGAGCGACCAGCACATCCTTTGCAGCCTTATCATCAGAATCATCATCACTTTCTTCTTTAGAATCTTCTTCCTCTAGCTTGCTCAAGAAATTTCTTATTTTGGATCTGAAGAACTTCTTTTTCCCTTTGGCACCTGAATTTCCAACTTTGGAGTAGCTAGATTGCTTTGTCTTCCTCCTTAGGACTGGCTCATCATCATCCTCACTATTTGCTTCTCTTCTCTTTGGGCAGCCCACAACAAAGTGCCCAATTGTTCCACAGCTAAAGCACTTCAAGGGTAATTTTCCCTTGTACTTCCCTTTTACTTTCCTCAAGTTCCTGATGATGTATGTCAAAACTTCATTTAGCTTAGTATCACCATCCTTTTCTTCAGAGTTGCTGTCAGGCTCCTTTTCTTGGTCTTTAATGCTTAATTTCCTCATTGCCTTGAAAGCCAGCTCCTTCTCTACCTTAAACTTCTTTTCTTTCTTCATTGGAGCTATTCTCATTTCATAAGCTACTAATATGCTATGCAGGTCACTAAGGGCAACTTATCCAGATCTCTATCTTCCATGGAAAAGACTTTGGTGTTGTAAGCTTCCAACGAGGTTCTAAGTATTTTCCTTACTAAAGTAGCATTATGGATCTCCTCTCCATAACTTCTAATGGAGCACACAATTTCATTGATTCTTATAAAGAATGCATCCACAGTCTCATCATTTTGCATCTTTATGTCTTCAAATCTGTTCCTCCAAATTTATAGCTTGGCTTCCTTTACAATCTTATCTCCTTCATAGATATTCTTCAATTTGTCCCATATTTGCTTGGCTGTGTTGCACGCTATCACCTTGGTGAATTCTTTATTGGATAGGGAGGCATATAAGGCATTTCTTGCCTTTCCATCACACTCCAAGTTCTTCTTATCAGTCAATGTCATAGGATCACCTTCAGCAACAAGGATGAAGCCACTAACAGTAGACTTAAACATTTCAAGACTAAGGGACATCAGATATGGGAGCATTCTATTCTTACATAACTAATAATTCTATCCATCAAACATAGAGCTGCCCTTGCTATTGACATTGTTCATGCTATCCATGATCTCAAGTAGCAGTATAAATAAAAACTCACACAGCAATGCATAACTTCACTTCAAAGCAAAAAAATTGGATCAACAAAGGAACCAAGCTTTAATACCACTTAATGAGGACCATTTTATGTGTCACACTGAAAGGGGGGGTGAATCAGTGTGAGACATACTCTTTTTACAAATCGATCAAGATTATAAAAAAATGTGTTAGAGTCGATGATCAGTGAAAGGAGGATCATCAGTGACTTGTTAGAGTCGATGATCTAATTTTTTATTTTTCTTTTTTATGTAAGCATAACCGTAAGAATATAAATTAATGCGTAAGCACCCAAGCACACATGACAATTTTATGTGGTTCACCTACAATGTGTGAACTATGTCCACAGTGTGATAGGATCACTCTTAAATCACACAATCCATTCTTGTTATCAAGGAATACAATTTGGTTGTGAAAGGATCACTCTTTAACCACAGACAATGATCTCCTGATCACTCTAAGGGTATCCAACCCTTATTTAGCCAATCTATCAAGAGTTTATAATGAAACCTTTCCTTGAAAACAATCACTCAATGTGTGCTAGAGTAGAATATGGATATTCTCCTTCCTTTGTTGTTGGTGTTGTCTTACCTGCTGTCGGTGCTACACGCGAAGCTAATGCTATTCACATGTGCTGTTGCTGCTGTTCGTGTACATTGCTCCTACTATTCACATGGGGTGTCGCTACTGTTTGTGTGCTGCCAATGCTATTCATATGCACTGCTGCTGTTGTTCATGCACACTGTTAATGTTATCTGTGTGCGTTGCCACTTCTGTTCGTGTACACTACTCCTGTTGTCCTCGTATGGTGCCACTGCTATCTGTGCACACTACTAATGCTGTTCGCATGCATTGCTGTTGTTGTCCGCATGCACTGCTGTTACTATCCGTGTGTGCTGCTAATGCTATTCATGCGTGCTGCTAATGTTGTCTGCATGCATTTCACAAGCGTAGCTACTGCTGTCTGCACGCATTCCGCACGCACTACTTTTGCTATCCGCACATACTGCGGTTGCTTACCGCACATGCTATTCTTGTTGTCTGTGTGTGCTACTCCTGTTGTCCATACACACTACTGCTTTTGTTTGCATGCATTGCGACTACTAGCCACATGCACTTTCCTGTTACTCGAGCACGCAATTGCTGTTTACTCAGGCCACTTCTACTATCTACTTGCCGCACTACTGCTGTTTACTCACGCCGCTGCTGCTCTCTTCATGCACTACAGCAGTCTTTTCACACCATTGTTACTTTCTGCGCGTGCTGCAACTATTTTCTTATATTGTTGTTGCTATTTACTGGTGCACCACCTGTTGCTGCACATTGGTTGCTATGTGCAAGACCATTGTGCTACTGCTCCACCACATGCTGGACTCACAAGCTATTGCTGCCTCTTTCTAGTTTGTCTTCCTTGGCTACTTTGTTGGTTTGTTGGTGCGACTACTACCTTGGTGAGGGTTTACTAGTGTGGCTGCTGCCTTGGTAAGGATTTCCTAGTGTCGATTGCTACCTTGGTAAGGGTTTGCTAGTGCGGCTACTGTCTTGGTGGTGTTTGCTGGTGTGGGTATATCCACCTGGACATGCTACTGGTGCAAGGAAGCCTCTTGAACGTGCTGCTGTTGCTAGGAATTCTCCTAGACATGCTGCTGCTGCTGCTAGGAAGCCTCCTTGACGTGCTGCTGGTGCAGGGAAGCCTTCTGGACGTGCTGCTGCTACTAGGAAGTCTCTTGGATGTGCTGTGACATGCTACTACTATTGGTTTACCCTCCTGGATGTGTAGGGATGTGTTGTTGGTGCTGGTATACCCTCTTAGACCTGCAAGGATGTTTGCTGGAAAGCCTCCTGGATGTGTTAGTGTGGTGGTCAATTGTCACCTTTGTGATGGCTTGCTGGTGCAATGGCTATCTCCTCTCTTGTTGTTCACCTCTCCTTTTGCCTTTAGGTTTATCGTTCACCTCTCTTTGGCCAACTCTCTCAATTTTCTTTAGCACACCCACTTCTTGCAAGAGCTTAGGGGTTTTCATAGAGCCTTGAGATTAAGGCTACATGATTATCAACGATCAATGTTGATTCCTAAAGGTTGCCCTACAATCAACAGCCAAATTTAAGTCATAAAATTTAGGATCAATGGTCAATCTTAACCCCTAAAATTTAGGGTCACGGTCAACATTAACTCCTCAACATTAGGGTTGACCTATCATCACTAGTTTTTCCCAATGACCTCTTTGCATCTTAATGGTATTCATAACTTCAAATCAATATATATAATCGTATGAGATGGTTTTAACAACAAATCCAACATTAACTATCAAAGATGGGCTCAACATCATGTTCCATTGATTAACATCTTAAATTACATTGAATCCACAATAAAAGACTTTCTAAATCTCAAAATAAAGTATGTCAACTACTACCTCCTTTTTTACCAATGACAAGATCTTGTTTTTATACACTTTCTTAAACTGCCTTTGAGTCTCATCTTTGGCTACAAAAGGCCAATATGCATTAACGTGTAAGAGTTAGACACTCGTTTGTTTTTTCACTACCACCACACTTAAGTAGTTTGGTGTATGTGTTTAAACTAGTGGGGTGTGTCATGAATGGTTCCAAGATCAATTAAAGATGCATGGGAGGCATAATGTAGTTTCGATCTAGGATGTTCAATTGGAGAGATATGTTTGATAGAATTTTATGCCATCAAGTGGTCCATTTGGTTAATAAGGAACAATCATGTGCTTGCAAGCAAGTCATTTCAGGTTGACAATATGTGTTATTTGATTTGTGTTAGGTTAAAGTGGTGGTCACAAGCGAAGTGGTCATAAAGCAGTTTCATATTTGATAACTTCATAATGAACCTTTAATGTGTTCAACCTATTAAGAAGGAAAAGAAATAGCCATGGGAACTTAAATGGTCACCCCCCCCCTAAGGCACATATAATAAGTTCAACATAGACACAATGTGGATGGCCGAGTGCAAGTTGGAAGGTATAGAAGGTATGCTAAGTGGTGATGATGAGAAAGTAATTTGTATGTTTTTCAAGCAATTGAGGCTTTTAGTATTAATGAGGCAAAGCTTCTTGCTATTAGAGAAGAAATCAATCTTTGGCAGCAAAGGAAAAAGTTTGGAGCTCCATCGATCATTGAGAGCGATTCCCAGAGAAAGGTGACATGGATAAATAATAAGGAAGGAAAACCTTGGAAGATCGTGTCTATATTCAACCATATTAATAATATAGAAAGAAACCAAATGTTTTTTGTCTTCCTACCTTGAGAATGCAATTATTTTGCAAATACTTTGGCCAAACAAAGGAGGAATTGTCACACTACTTTTGTAGCATAGATCTAAAGAGCTTATTTACTTAACTTATAAGGATATCTACTCTATAAGTTTTTTGTTGGCATAACAGACTTAATTTTATGATCTAGTGCATTTGTATAGTTTCACACTTACAACAATAAAACACAATGTTAAAAAAAAAAAACAAAAAAAAATATAGCTTCCTATCTCTCTTGAAATTCAACATTTAAATCAGCCTCATATAGACATAAAAGACTTCCCTCAACTCATCATAACACACATAACACAAACACTTCCTCAATTTATTAGGAAACTTTTTTGCTACATATACTATTGGTATTGAATGTTGTTTTGAAAAATAACCTCAATGGTAGATCCTATATTTTCACATTAATTAGTCACAATGATTTTGTGTCTTTGCTCATTCATGCACTATAACCATGTTTTTTTTTTTCGATAACCAACCATGCTCTAAATACCCATATACAGTTCTACATTTCCTTTCCACCTACTAGAGTACAACCAAGCAAAATTGATTGTCTATGATAGTTGATGCCTACAAATGACACGAATGGCATGTTATATTTGTTTACCAAGTATTTATTATCAGAATGACACAATATCTCTTAACTCTTGGAAAGTTGCCCTACTTGTGCCATTAAACCAAAAGACATTTTCTCAGTGTTCCATAATTGGTGTTATCTACTAAAAGGAAAAAATTATGCCTCTACTATGGCATTGTAATAAACAAACTTTACATTGCTTGCACATCATTGTTCTATAACTTTAATCTCTGATACTTAACAATGTAATTCACACGATCCTTTGACAGGCACAGCATGTTTTGAAGCCACCAGCTTTCATAACTGTTGACCTTACACTTTTCACAAGTCTTACTCTTGCAATATTGTGATTTTCAAGCTTCCTTTTGAATTGGATCAGCATCTACCAATGTTGCCTATGAAATCTAACTTTATTAGGACTTAATAAATAATTGTGCTCATTGATGTATTTTATTATTTTCCACTTCCCATCTCCTTTATTCACATAAATCCTTGCTAAGCACCTTAGTTGACAACTTATCCTTGGTTTCAACTTGTTTAGCCCATACTTATATGTGATAGAATGTGAACACATGCAAATGTTTGATACTTAGCTTCCTTATTGTCTTCTCTTCATAACCCTTACTTTATAATACTAAATCCCCTTAACATATTTTTGGTAAAAGTTGGAAAAAATCCATCGTACTCTTAAACTCATCCCTACCTCTGACACCCCACTATGATGTCTATTCCTAACCCTCTTTCATCGCCCATTGTTCTAGTTTGCCTGGATTCCATGGTCTTATCTTGTTGCTTCTTCATTATTTTTTAATCATCTCCTGCATTGGTTTTAGATTTCAAATTAATTCATTTTAGTAAATTGTAATACATCCTTAACATAATGCAACATAAACACAAAAGATTTTGTACTCTATTGCGCAATAAATTTTTATTCAATAATCAAATCTTTTGTACCACTTACTCAAATTTATACAACATAATAGAACATTAATACTTACATTTTGCTAAATGATTACAACTTCGCGCTCCCTTGTTCAAAAGGAACGCGTGAAATTAAACATGTAGTCAATCAAGGTACTTTTTCTCACCTTGGGTTATTATATGTTACCCCTAATAAAATTGACATCCAAAATAAAAGGGACACATAGGCATTTTAAATGTAATACCAACATTATAAACCCACTACTCTATTTGCCGTATATTATAAACGAGAAAGAAAATCTTTTTGCTATGCATTCACCTTTTGTCTAAAATCATAACTAGGCTCTAAAAGCTAATATTTATTGTGAGAAAAGAGACTATTATATTTTCAAAACATTCCTTTCTGTCTATTATACTAAGATGCAATATGCAAAAAATACTTTGTTGAGCCTATCTTTAATGATTGATGTTGGATTTATAATCAACAGCATCTCATAGATTTGTCCTTGTTAATTGATGTTATGAATGCCTTTGAAATGTGTTTGTTT
Source organism: Ceriops tagal (assembly GCA_021533255.1). Taxonomy (NCBI): domain Eukaryota; kingdom Viridiplantae; phylum Streptophyta; class Magnoliopsida; order Malpighiales; family Rhizophoraceae; genus Ceriops; species Ceriops tagal. Next base: position 4,132,170 of record CM038610.1, on the reverse strand, counting down.
TATTTATAAAGTGTTGGCAGCACCAGCCAATGAGCAGCCTATTAAGGTAAAGGCCAAGGTGTTGAGCCCATCTTTGATAGCTAATGTTAAATTTGTTGTCAACATCATCTTACACGGTTATATGTGTTGATTTGATATTATGAATGTCATTGAGATGTAATAAGGTCATTGGGAGAAACCGGTGATGACACGTTAACCCTGCTGTTGAGGAGTTAATGTTGACCGTGACCTTAAATTTTAGGGGTCAAGATTGACTATTGACCCTAAATTTTAAGAATCAAATTTGATCGTTGATTGTAGGGCAACATGTGGGAATTAACGATGGTCGTTGATAATTTGTAGCCCTAATCTCAAGGTTCTATAAATACCCCTATACGTCTTGCAAGAAGGGTGTGTGCTGCAGAAAATGGAAAAAGCCGGCCAAAGAGAGAGGTGAGCGGCAAACCTAGAGAAAAAAGGAGGTGAACGGCAAAGAGGAGGTAGCCACTAAGCAAGGTGTAGTCAGCCGAGGAGGAAAGAAAGAGAGCAAGGTAGCTAGCCAACCACACCAACAAGCCCTCACAAAGGTGACAATAGTAGCCGACCACCACACCAGCACATCCAGGAGGCTTCCTAACAGCAGTAACATTTCTAGGAGGCTTCCTTGCACCAGTAGCACATCCCTGCACATCTATAAGGGTATACTAACAAATACAACACGTCCATGAGACTTCCCAGCAGTAACAGCACATCTAGGAGGCTTCCTTGCACTAATAGCACATCTAGGAGGCTTCCTTGCACCAGCAACACATCTAGGAGGCTTCCCAACAGCAGCAGCACATCCAGAAGGCTTCCTTGCACTAGCAGCATGTCTAGAAGGATATAGCAACACCAGCAAACACCACCAAGTATTACAACTTAAAGGCTACTAAACATTTGTGTGAGCAGTTGTTTTCTAAGGCAGTATGCTTTAGGAAGTACTTTTTGATAGTGTGCAGTCTATCACCTTCTCACTTATGAGATCCCCACACTTGTTCCTTATCTTTTGTTTGCTCAAAAAAACTTGTTCTTTTGCCTAACTTGACTTACTGTAACTTTATAGCATTAATTTAATAATGCATTATGTCTACTAGCATGCCTAATTGTGGGATATTTTAAGTAGTACATTTGATTGTAGCATATATATTTGTAAAATCCTTTATAGTTGTTGTCAATCATAGAGTATGCTAGCATCTTTGATTGTGAAACCCTTTGAAATTGTTTTCAATTTCTAGAAGAAAGTTAGATTAGCAAGAGTGAAAAATTATGACTTGTATGTCTTCTCCTTGATGAAAAAATTAGGAAAAAAAAAAAGGCCAAATTTGGGTAGGATATAATCCCTTTTGAGTATTCTTTTCATTATATGAAGTTGATAGTGGTATCTCATTAAACCATAAGTAAGTTCTTTGTGGTGATAGTTTGATAAGTTTGCATTATTCTTTAAAATTCTGTTTGATCAAAATAACTTCCATTTTTCCTTATTTAGGTTATAATCAACATTTTTCTTGTTCTTCTGGGAGGTTTAGAAGAGCAGTTATGAGAGCTTATAGATAAGAAGGATTCAATTAATTATATACTTATTGAAGCCTTGGCAAAAACAGGTCCTTATATTTTTATTGAAATCAAGTGAATGTTATACCCTTCTTTACGTCGGTGCCCATGCTTCTCCCTTGACAAGATTATGCATGTTGTAATTTATTTGCCATAGGTACATAACCTTCTAATATTTGTTTAGCAACTATGCACATCTTTTATGCAACAAGGCAAGGTTGTTTCTTGCTAAAGGCCAAGTCTTTACTTTGTAGTAGTGGTCTTTAGGCTAGTTTCTTTATTTGTCAATTATACTCATGACTCAAATAACTAAATGTTTTAGCGGTCATGTCCTTTTTCCTACCTCATGCATCCAGGGGGAGCGGGGGAGATGGCAGGTTGTGGATAAAGAGTAAGGAGTTAAGAGCGAATTTGCTTGTTCAATGAGCCCTTTTTTCTCTACCTTGGTTTTGATTTGATTTTCATCCTTGTGTCTTAATTCTGATATCAGCAATTTTTATCCTTATAGAGAGACTATGACTAAAGGGAACTCATGTTCAAGCCAAGCATGTTGTTTCTGTAATTACTTCTCTAGCAACTTCTTCGAAGGAGCCCATTTTGTCAAACTTATGTAAAGTGTGAAAATCCCACCTTTCCCAACTTTTGTGTTTTTTGGTGTAAGTCACTCATTTCATTTACTTTGTTCTTTTCTTGCCTTTTTTATAAGCCACCTGTGTTTTTATTTTTTGTGCTTGTTGTAATATGAATTTGTTTTTTAACATAATTTTTGATTTGTTACATCTCTTTTGCTCTCTGGCATAACTAGGTTTTTTGGTTTGATCAATCTTAGCAATAATCTCGTTCATTGTCTTTTCCTTAGTTTCACTAGGAGATCATAATAACATTCGTAATTGTGATCAGACGTTTTGTTTTGCTGTAAAATTGTATTTGTTGATAAGTTTGGAATGAAATGAGAAACCAAGATTGCTTGTTATGGTGTTCTGAATAAAGTCAATTGGATTCCTAGCAATGATATTACGCAGTTCACTCTATGGGATAACCATATTATTTTGATCTTTCAACTTTATAATATGCCTTGAGGGAACTAACATGTGAAATGTGTTTTTGCTGTCTCTTTATCAGTGTGTGCCTTTAGTCAGATTCATTTCTTTATCCATTTGTGTAATGTTGTTCATACTTGTTGCTTCTATAAGATTTAAAGCTTGTGTTCATATTGGAATATGGAGATAGAATCCCAATATTTAATTAATGTTCCTATTTTATTCCTATTTTGGGGGCCACATTTTGTTCTTGCTTAACTTAGTGTTTGGAACCCTCATTTTTCTACCTTTTTTAACAAATTTCCAATGTTAATGGAGATGGTTAGAAATGAGTCCATTGCCAACTGTAGTTTTGACCTTTGGTTGGAAAGTTGAAGTTTAAGCATCTACCACAAAATTAGATGGTATGGGTGAGAAATCTAAGTTAGATTTGCCATGATTTTACTTATTATATTTTGGTTACTTTAGTTTTTTAATGGTGCTATCTTATAAGGAGCTATATTTTGGCTCATTTTCACTCTCTACATGTTCCACTTGCATGCTCACCATTGTTAATAAGACTTTATTCCTAGAATGTAAAGAGTTCCTTATTTTGAGTGTTTATATAACTTTATGTGCTTTCCTTGTCTTACTCATTCAGGAACTTGTGAATTCTTTACATAATGAGAGGAATATTCCAACCATCTTATAATCCTTGGGTTGTATTGGATAACATTGCGTCTCAATGTTTAAAACTCATTATGATGAGATCAATTCATTTGTACTAGAAACTATCTTTCAAGCAAGTGAAGCAAGTTGTAGTGCATTTATCATTGTGATGAGGACCGTTGTAGGTCTTATATTGAAAGGGGGGTGAATTAGTGTGAGATATCCTCTTTTTACAAATCGATATGGATTTAATTTCTGTGGCTTGTTAGAGCCAATGATCAAATTTTTATCTTTCTCCTTTATGTGAGCACGACCATACAAATATAAATCAATGTACAAATGTCCATACACGCTACCACATTTGTCCATTACTGTTCGCATGCACTGTTAATGCTGTCTGCATGCACTATCGCTGTTGTCTGCGCGCTTTACACCTGCTATCCGTGCGCGCTGTGCCCACTGTCTGCACTCTCTACACCCTTTGCCTGTGCTCTCTGTGCCAGCTGTCCACGCATGCTATCTGTGCTCTCTGCGCCTATTATCCGCACTCTCTGTGCCTGCTGTCCACACTTTCTACACCTATTGTCCGTGTACTTTGCGCCTGCTGTTCGTGTGCATTATGCCCGTTGTCCCTGCACGCTGCGCTTGTTATCCGCACTCTTTGCCCTTGCCGTCAGCCCTCTTTGTGCCTGCTGTCAGCACGTGCTATGCCCACTGTTCCTATGCGCTGCGCCTACTATTCACACTCTTTGCGCCTACTGTTCCCACAACCAGCAACACAACCAGCAGGCATTCCTTACACCAACAGCACATTCAGCAGCCTACAATCCTAGAAATTACAGGAAGTCTAGTAGGCAATCCTAGCAATTGTAGCACCAATAAAAAGTCCAATAGGTAATCCCAGATATTACAGCATGTCCAGCAAGCAATCACAGCGATTGCAGCATGTGCAGATAGCAATATGTTGTTCCCACAGCCTTGTATGAGTTATAATTGATGTCAACTAGGTTTAAGTGTGCAAGAAAGTAAAGCCACATGGAAGGGCAAAAAAGTAAAGCCACATGGCGGGGCAAGAACATAAATTTGCCGCATAAGCCCTAGAGGGGCAAGAATGTAAATCTGTCGTATAAGCCTTATTAGGGTTTCATAGAGGAGTATATAAAGGCCATTGGAAGACAACAAATGAAGACAAGTCGACAATTGAGCAAACAACAAACCACCACCTGTAAAGGAGAAGACACGATTGGACAGCAACCAAAGGTGAACGGCAAATCACAAATTAGAAGATGCTGGACGGAAAAACACAAAGGGTGAGCAGCCAAAGAGAGAAAACAAGGGAGGAACGGCTGGAAAGCAAGAGCTGGACGACAAAACATAAAGGGACAGCCAAAGGGAAACAACCGGCCAACCAAAGGTGAACGTCCAAACCAACCTACATGGCCAAACAAGGTAAATGTCTAAACCAATCTACACGTCCAAACACAACCAACGGCAAAGGGGTGGACGACCAAGCAAGGAGAGGGGACAGCAGAATGATACAGAAGAAGGGGGCTAGACGGCAGAATAGAGTGATACCACCGGAAGAGCAAAACGGCAAAGCCGTTGGAAGAAAAGGAGAAAACTTGGGAACGACCAAAGAGGGGTGGATGAAGAGAGAGAGACCCATCAGCAAAAACGAGAAAGGGAAGCTGTTGGAAGAAGGAGAAAAGAAGAGACGGCCAAAAGTGTGACGACACACCACCGGCACACCAGTGGTCGGCAAGGAGACAACACAGCAAAGAGGTAGAGAGAGAAACAGACGACACAATCGAGTTGAAAGGGAGAAAATACAGAGACGGCCGAAGAGGAGAGGGGACAGCAAAGGAACGCACGGCCAAAAACACAAAAACTCTTGAAAAGAGGTGAACGGAAAAACCCAATTCGGCCAACCAAGAAGGGTACACAGCAAAACAGGGCTAGACGAGAATAACAGAAACCACCAGTAGAGAGATCCAGCTGGATAGTGAGAGAAATCTGGCTGGATGGTGAGAGAGATCCAGCTGGACAATGAGAGAGATCCGGCTGGACGCTGTGAGACCAGAACATGCATCGGCGTGAGACCAAAAATGTGTGTGAGGCGTGAGACCAGGAAAGCGAGCAAACCAAAATGTGCGTGAGACTGAAAATGCCAAACCAGAAACGTGAGGTAGGCCGTAAGATCAGGAGACAGGTGAAGTCGTGAGACGGTGAAAGCAAGAGTTGTGTGAAACAACCTAGAGAAGGAATTCGGCGAAGCATTGAAAGAACTCAATGTATTTCCAGATTTCTTCAAGAGAGGTTAGAGAGCATTGTAGTGAACTTCTAAGCGGCAGTGAAGCAATCATTCAATTCAATAGAGGCAAGACAAGCTAGAAGAAGGGTAGACATAGTAAGTGACACTCTTTGTATTGTATATCCTTAGTAATTGCAATAGTGAAAGGAGCAGAGGTTAAGGCATCCATTGTAACTAGAATTCTCAAGTATAGTGGATAGTCTCAGTAAGGGAGAATCCCTATCACCGTGGATGTACATCACGTTGATGGAACCACATAAACCTCATGTGTCCTTAATTTACTTTACGTTTTATGTTTTGAATTGAGTTGTGAATGCAACTAAAGTATCAGTCAACCCATAACCTAATGAAGACCTAAACAAGAACATCCGAATTGTCTATTAGGCAAGGTGTCTGAAAGGTGACTTTGGGGACTATTATGATTAGTAGGTAGCAATAGATCTACCTTAGTCGAGTTTGAGAAAGAGTTCGCTCTTAAGAAGAGGTTGAAGTTGTTCACTTGTGAATTATGAATTGTGGTGATACTGATTCACCCCCCTCTCAGTATCACAAACTAGTAGATCCTAGGGAGAAGTTGGGAACTTCACAATAGCAGCCTATACACGTGCAGGCAACAACAGTAGAACGTATATGCAGTGATAGTAGCCCGTGCATGTGCAGACAGCAACAGTAGAACACACAGGCAAAGATAACAACCTGTACACATATAGGCAGCGACAGTAGAATGTACAGGTAGTAATAGTAGAACGTGCAAGTAGCGATAGCAGCTCGTGCATGTGCAAGCAGTGACAGCAAAACATGCAAGCAGTGATAGTAGCCTGTGCACATGTAGGCAGTGATAAAAGAATGTGCATGCAGCAACAATAAAATGTGCAGGCAGTGATAATTGCCCGTACATATACAAGCAGTGAAAGTAGTACATGCAAGCAGTAATAGCAACAGGTCCAACAATAGAGGAGAAAACGTGTCCTAGTCTAGTAGCTTGCAGTGGCAAAAGAGACAATTTGCCAAGGCAAAAGGTGAGACAACACTGGTAGTAAAGGAAGGAGAAGATCCGTGTTTTACACTAGTAGCCTGTGCACATTGAGTGATCATTCTTCAAGAAACTTTTCATTATAAACTCTTGATAAACTTGTTGAAAAAGGGTGGGATACCCTTGGAGTGATTGAGAGATCAACTCCTTAATCGGGAAATGATTATAAGTGGTTAAGGAGTGATCCTTCCACAACATTATTGTATCCCTTGATAGCAAGAGTGGATTGTGTGATTTAAGAGTGATCCTATTACACCGTGGACGTAGTTCACACATTGTAGGTGAACTACATAAAAATTGGTGTGTGTTCTTGGGTGCTTACATTTGATTAATATTTGTACGACTACTCTCACATAAAGGAGAAAGATAAAAATTAGATCATTGGCTCTAACAAGTCACAAAGGCTAAATCTCAAAAGATTTATAAAAAGTGAGCATCTCACACTAATTCACCCCTTTCTCAGTGTGAAACCTAAGAAGGTCCTCATCAAGTGGTATCAGAGCTAATTCCTTTGTTGATCCAATTTACTTGCTTTGATTTAAAGTTGTTTGTGGCTGTTGTGAATTCTTATTTCTACTGCTACTTGAGATCATTGATAGCATGAATAGTGTTAACAACAACAACATCCCTACTTTTGATGGACAGAATTATCAATTGTGGAAGAATTGAATGCTCTCATATCTAATGTCCCTTGGTCTTGATGTGTTTGAGTTTACTGTTAGTGGCTTCATCCCTATCGCTGAAGTTGATGCTATGACACCTATTGATAAGAAGAATTTGGAATGTGATGGAAAGGCGAGAAATGCCTTATGTGCCTTTATATCAAATGAATAATTCACCAAAGTGATAGGGTGTAACACAGTCAAGCAAATTTGGGACAAATTAAAGAACATTTACGAAAGGGACAAGGTTGTGAAGGAAGCCATGTTACAAATTTAGAGGAGCAAATTTAAAGACATAAAGATGCAAAATGATGAGTTTATGGATGCCTTCTTCATAAAAGTCAACCAAATTGTGTGCTCCATTAGAGGCTATAAAGAGGAGATCAACGATGCCACTGTGGTAAGGAAAATACTTAGAACCTTGTCAAAAGCTTACAATTTTAAAGTCTCTTTCATAGAAGATAGAGATCTAGATAGGCTGCCCTTAGATGATTTGTGAAGTTCCCAACTTCTCCCTAGGATCTACTAGTTTGTGATACTGAAAGGGGGGGTGAATCAGTATCACCACAATTCACAATTTGCAGGTAAGTGAACAACTTTAATCTCTTCTTAAAAGCAAACTCTTTCTCAAACTTAACTAAGGTAGATCACTTTCACATCTTCCACAGACTTTTCCTAACAATTCAAATTTGTTCCTTATTTGAATATAGCTTCTTTTCACTTGAAACTATCTCCTTTTTTGATAAAGTCTCCTCCTAGACTCTTGCCTCACATTCCTCTTCATTATATACCCATTACTCCAACATATATTAGTCTTGTGCCTATACTTAACACAATTCTAACAAAATACTTCGAACCTAGATTTTCTTATTTTACCAAGTTCATGTCTTTTATCTTTAGCAACTGTTGTAACAACCTTCTCTCCATCTTTGACAGCTTGTATGCTTTAGATGGGAGTTTTCTCCATATCTTTCCTAACCTATTTTAGCTTGGGTTGGTTTCTCTTCTCTATAATATAATTATGTTTCCTTCAAGTACAAACACAATTTTCTTCTTCTCTATTACCTTCTTATTTGGCTTTTTAATATAGCCAAGGTCTTTCTTCCCTATGGAATAAGGTCTTTGTTTACTTAGACACTCATCTAATTTATCTAATTTTTTGCTAACTACTAATCACAATAGTCCCCAAAGTCACCTTTCAGACACCTTGCCTAATAGACAATACGGATGTTCTTGTTTAGGTCTTCGTTAAGTTATGGGTTGGCTGATACTTTAGCTGCGTTCACAACTCAATTCAAAACACAGAACGTAAAGCAAATTAAGGACACACGAGATTTACGTGGTTCTATCAATGTGACGTACATCCACGGTGGTAGGGACTCTCCCTTACTGAGACTATCCACTATACTTGAGAATTTAGGTTACAATGGATGTCTTTATTTCTTTGCTCCTTTCACTATTGCAATTACTAAGCAAGTACAATACAAAGAGTGTCACTTATTGTGTGTACCCTTCTTCTAGCTTGTCTTGCCTCTGTTGAGTTGAAAGGCTACTCCACTGCCGCTTAAAAGTTCACCGCAACGCTCTCTAACCTCTCTTGAAGAAGTCTAGAAATACGTTGAGTTCAATGCTTTGCTGAATTCCTTCTCTACGTTGTTTCACACAACTCCTGTTTTCACCGTCTCGCTGTCTCCCTGTCTCCTTGTCTCACGGCTTTACTGTTTTATGGCTTGCCTATCCGTTTCTCTCTCTTGCTGTCCAACCGGATTTCTCTCTCTTACCGCCGGATTTCTTTCTCTTCCCGCTGGATTTCTCTTTCTTCACCGGATTTCACTTTTTCGTTCACCCACTTGGCTAGATTTCCTCCCTTTCTGCCAGTTTCTCTGTTTTTCCGACCATCTGTTTCTCTCTCTTCCAATGTTTAGCCGCTGGATCTCTCTCACCCGTTCCAGCTCGGATCTGGTCTCCCTGGTTCCCGATCTGGTCTCGTTTCTCTCTCTTACCGTGTCGTTCCCTCGCCGACCGAGGGTGTGCCAGTGGTTTGTCTTCACGCACGGGTTTCTCTTTCCTTTTTTGATCTGCATTTTCTCTCTCTTCGTCCGTCGGCTGAGTTGTCTCTCTGTTCGTCTGCTTGTTTCAGCTCGATCTGGTTTCACCCGTTCACCACTTTCTCTCTCTATGCTACTGTTCACGACAACTACTGTTCACTCGATTCATCCGTTAGGTGCACTGTTTACTCTCTTCGTCCGTGCCGGTAGTGTTCTTTTGTGTAGGGTTTGGTGTTCTCTTTAGTTGGTCACAGTACTGTTCATGACGATACTGTTCATGAGGTTACTATTCACGACGGCTACTGTTAACTCGATTCGTCCGTCGGCTGCACTGTTTAATCTCTTCGTCCTTGCCGGTAGTGTTCTTCCGTGTAGGGTTTGGTGTTCTTTTTGGTTGGTCGGTTGTTAGGTTTTTTTGAATGCTCAATATTGCCAACTCCACTTCTTGCCGTGTATGCAATTGTGTTGGCCTTGCCCTATTTTTGTCTTCCAAGGTCTTTATATATCTCTTCCATGAAATTTTAATAGGGCTTATGTGGCAAATTTACGTTCTTGCCCTTATGCGTGGATTTACCTTCTTACCCTTCCATGTGGCTTTACTTTCTTGCACACTTAAACCTAGTTGACAACAATTACAACCATACAAGGCTGTGGGAACAACAATCTCCCCCTTTGTAATTGTTGGCAACACTCATAACAAAAGCCACTATGTAGCAGTTTCAACTCTCCCTAAATATGCACTCCCCCTTTCTTAACAGCTCCCCCTGCACTGTTGCTTCTCTCCCCCTTTTCCAACCAATTACAAATTTGAAAAACTCGCAAAGTAGAGATGGAGGATTCACCTGATTTTCAGGCTTGAGGAGGCATTTGCACAGACAGACTCATTCTGTGCTTTTCAAACAGCTCTGTGGACAGAGATTTAGTTAGATCTTGTGTAGCCTCTTCAACAAATTTATGTTCAACTTGTGAGAGTAAAGCAGTAGCTCCGACAATTCTTCTTCTTGTTGTAACTCCTACTGATGGGTCACCTGTGATCTAATTTTCTTGATGAGAACTAGTCCACGTTTTCTTTGGCTTTCTTTCTTGCACAGTCTTAGTTGCAAGAGGATCTCTTTCTTCATCAATCACATACAAATTTCCAGCTGTTCTCTTCCCAGCTGCAACAATATTGCCTTTTTTACTCTTTACCTGGCAACCTGTTTTTGTGAATATTACCTTATGGTCTTCATTGCATAGTTTGCTGACAGATGCTAGATTATGTCTGAGTCCTTCAACATGCAAAACATCTTTTAGCTTTCCTCTTCCAATGTTTACTGACCCCTGACCACTGATGTTGAGTGAATCATCATTGCCAAACTTGACTTTACCTTTTCTTGATGTGTTTAGCTTTGATAATTTACTCTTGTCTCCCGTCATATGCGAGGTGCATCCACTATCAAGGATCCACTGCTTACCCTTGCAATCAGCCTTTAGTGCAATTTCAGCTATATTAGCCACCTCCCTTTTTGCTCTATATTCCTTTTTTTGACCTGGTTGGAAGATAGCTTTCTCCTTTTTCTCAGCTTTGATTACACCGCTTGTTTTCACTGTGCCATTAAGCGCCTTCTCTTGCTCAGGGAGAAGTGTCATGCATCTCTTGGCATTATGGCCATCCTACGTGCACCTTTCACACTGCTCTAAGTCTGCCAATACAGCAAACTTGTTCTTTGAAACCATTGGTTTGGGCTTCCACCAACACTCCTTGTTAGTGTGTCCTTGCTTTTTACAGCATGTGCAAGAACTCAGGACAAGTGTTCTCCTCTGAATTTTGTATTGTCTCCCCCTGTATGCAGCATCGTATCTTCTCAAGTTGGAGACATATACTGGCCTTCTCCACCAGTAATTACTCGCCTTATGACCCCAAACTCCACAATAAAGGCAATGAACTTGAAACTGCCTCTTCTTGGGTCTGATCACAGCTTGTCTTCTTTTATTCATTACTTGTTGTATAGGCAAAGTGGCTGGCTTCTTTGCTTGTGTGACTTTCATTTCAAACACCTTCTTCTCCTTCTTCTGTTCAGCCATAGCCCTCTGCTGGCTGACTTTCTTTTCTTCCTTTTGTTTGCCACCCTAGGTTGCTTCTTCAAATCTTCTTTATACTCAGCTATCCTCTTCTGAGTCACAACCTTCTCTTTCAACTTCTGTGGCACATTCTTATTTTCTTTAGCCAATGCAGCCTTAGATTGCTGCACTTTCTCTACATTCTTCTTTCCTTTTGCAGAACTTGTTTCCCCTATCATTTCAAGCTTTTGCAAGTTCTTTTCACTACTTTTGAGTTGTTGCTGGAGTCTCAGCAACTCTTTCTCCATTCCTTCAATTTTTTAAGCCCTTGAACCAAGCTCCATTGTAAGGTCTTCACATATCTTGATTTGTTCTTCAAATCTTCTCTTCAAGTCAATATGCTCAACCCTTATTTCATCCTTTTGACTTTCAGCTTCCTCATACTTAGCTTCAACTTGTTTTATTTGGGCCTCCAACCTTCTTATGGTTCTGCCCCTTCTGACTATCTCCTTTGAAGTTGCTTCTAGCTTAGCTTCAAGATTTGGCTCTTCTTCATCATCCTCCTCTTCCTCTTCAGAGGTTGAGCTACCACCTTGTGCTGATGCCATAAAGACATGCTCATCTGATGAGTCTTCATCTTCCTCCTCATCAGCTTCTTTTATTTTACCATATATCTCTTGAATGAGGCTCTCTTCTTCTTCTATGGGTTGGCAGTCTTCTTGCTGGACTTTTTTGATTTGAATGATGATCTTCTCCATCTTGAATTCTGCTCATCATCACCATCCTCATCTTCATCATCAAGTTTCACTTCGCACTGAGAAGCAAAGTGTCCAGTCTGCCCACAACGATAACATCTCAAGGCTAGTTGTCCTTTTCCCTTCTTAGACCCCTTTTTGAATTTCTTTGTGAAGTAATCCAATACTTCACCTTCACTTTCTTCCTCATCATCATCATCATCATCATCATTCCCACTGGATGATTCTTCCTCTTCTTTTATCTTTAAGTGCTTCATAGCTTTGAAAGCTGCCTTTTTTGATACCTTTGTTGTTGCAGAGCTTTCAATTGACTTTATCCTCATCTCATATACAATGAGATTACACTGGAGATCATGTAAAGACATAGAATTGAGATCTCTACTCTCCTTTATGGCTACGACCTTTGAGGCAAACCTCTCAGGCAGAATTCTCAGAATCTTCTTCACAACAGATGAGTCCTTCTTGTTCTTCCCATGACTTCTCAGGTCGTTCACAGCATCAATAACCTTGGTGAAGAACTCTTGGACTGTCTCATTTTTCTGCATTCTGAGAGATTCATATCTCTCCTTGAACACTTGAAGTTTAGCCTCCTTCATTCTGCCATCACCTTCATAGATTTTCTGCAATCTATCCTATATCTCCTTGGCAGATTTGCAGTCCATAACTTTAGCATACTCAACATCTATCAATGCTGAAATGATGACGTTTGAGGCCTTCCCATTTATCTTAAACTGCCATAACTCCTCTGGGGTTAGGTCTTTACTTTCTTTTGGAGCCACAAAACCCTCTTGTACGTATTTCACCACATTCATGCCTATGGTTGCGAATACCACTTGCATTCTCGCTCTCCACATGTGGTAGTTGGTTCCGTTGAAGATTGGAACCTTCTTGCTGTAAGTAGTGGTAGTGTTTGTATCGGCTTCCATTTCTCAGTATGCTAAACAAGTCAAACTTTTAGATCCCTTCAAACTAGTACACCAAGCTCTTAAGCTTCAAATTGGTGAACTTGGCTCTGATACCAATTGAAGTTCCCAACTTCTCACTAGGATCTACTGGTTTGTGATACTGAGAGGGGGGTGAATCAGTATCACCACAATTCGCAATTCGCAGGTAAGTGAACAACTTCAATCTCTTCTTAAAAGCAAACTCTACTGTTTTTCTGACTGTCTGTTTCTCTCTCTTTCAACGTCTAGCCGCCGGATCTCTCTCACCCATTCTCGATCTGGTCTCATCTCACCCGTTCCAGCTCGGATCTGGTCTCCCCGGTTCCCGATCTGGTCTCATTTCTCTCTTTTGTCGTGTCGTTCCCTCGCCGACCGGCGGTGTACTAGTGGTTTGTCATCACGCACGGGTTTCCCTTTCCTTTTCCGATCTGCATTTTCTCTCTCTTCGTCCGCTCGTTTCAGCTCGATCTGGTTTCACTCGTTCACCACTTTCTCTGTCTACGCTATTGTTCATGAGGTTACTATTCACAACGGCTATTGTTCACTCGATTCATCCGTCGGCTGCACTGTTTACTCTCTTCGTCCTTGCCAGTAGTGTTCTTTCGTGTAGGGTTTGGTGTTCTCTTTAGTTGGTCGGTTGTTAGGTTTTTCTGAATCCTCAATATAGCCGACTCCTCTTCTTGTCGTTTATGCAATTGTGTTGGCCTTGCCCTATTTTTGTCTTCCAAGGTCTTTATATATCTCTTCCATGAAACCCTAATAGGGCTTACATGGCGAATTTACGTTCTTGCCCTTATGTGTGGATTTACCTTCTTACCCTTCCATGTGGCTTTACTTTCTTGCACACTTAAACCTAGTTGACAACAATTACAACCCATACAAGGCTATGGGAACAACAATTTGCATAGCATATTGATGGCTTATGAAATGAGAATAGCCCCAATGAAGAAGGAAAAGAAGTCTAAGGTGGAGGAAGAGCTAGCCTTCAAGGCAATAAAAAAATTAAAGATTAAAGACTAAGAAGAAGAATTTGACAACAACTTTGGAGAAGAAGATGGTGATATTGAATTGGATTAAGTCATGACATACATCAACAAAAATATGAGGAAAGGAAAAGGGAAGTACAAGGAAAAACTACCCTTGAAGTGCTTTTGTTGTAAAGACATAAGGCACTTTGTCGTAGACTACGTAAAGAGAATAGAAGCAGATAGTGATGATGATGATGATGATGAGCCGATCCTAAGGTTGAGAACAAAGCAATCTAGTTATTCTAAAGTTAGAAATTCAAGTTCCAAAGGGAAAAGGCAATTCTTCAAATCCAAAAGAAGAAATTTTCTGAGCAAGCTGGATGAAGAAGATTCAGAAGAAGAAATTGATGATGATTCCGATAATGAGGCTGCAAAAGATGTTGAAGTTCCTAACTTCTCCCTAGGATCTACTAGTTTGTGATATTGAGAGGAGGGGTGAATCAGTATCACCACAATTCGCAATTCGCAGGTAAGTGAACAACTTCTATCTCTTATTAAAAGTGAACTCTTTCTCAGACTCGACTAAGGTAGATCTATTGCTACCTACTAATCACAGTAGTCCCCAAAGTCACCTTTCAGACACCTTGTCTAATAGACAATACGAATGTTCTTGTTTAGGTCTTCGTTAGGTTATGGGTTGGCTGATACTTTAGCTGCGTTCACAACTCAATTCAAAACACAGAACGTAAAGCAAATTAAGGACACATGAGATTTACGTGGTTTTGTCAACGTGACGTACATCCATAGTGGTAGGGACTCTCCCTTACCTAGACTATCTATTATACTTATGAATTATAGTTACAATAGATGTCTTAATCCTCTGCTCCTTTCACAATTACAATTACTAAGCAAGTACAATACAAAGAGTGTCACTTACTATGTCTTACCTCTGTTGAATTGAAAGGCTGCTCCACTGCCGCTTAGAAGTTCACCGCAACGCTCTCTAACCTCTCTTGAAGAAGTCTAAAAATATGTTGAGTTCAATGCTTCACTGAATTCCTTCTCTACATTGTTTCACACAACCCCTGCTTTCACCATCTCACGGTCTCACCCGTCTCCTTGTCTCACGATCTCACTATCTAACGGCTCGCCTGTCCTTTGAGCTGGGAACCGTTCCTTGCGCATATGCACCCAAACCCAATCACCAGGTTCAAACACCACCATCTTTCGTCCCTTGTTGACATGGGATGCGTGGTGCTCAGTTCGTTTTTCAATATGTTGTCGCAGCACCTTCTCATGCAATTTTTTTATCATGTCAGCCTTGCGTTCCCCATCTAAGCTAGCATACTCATTGACAAGTATAGGTACCAAATCCAAAGGAGTCAATGGATTAAAACCATATACAATTTCAAATGGAGAGTAACTAGTAGTAGAATGAACAATCCGATTATACACAAACTCGACATGTGGTAAACACTCTTCCCATGTTTTCAAATTTGTTCGAATAATAGCATGCAAACAAGTAGAAAGAGTTCGATTAACTACCTCAGTTTGCCCATCAGTTTGTGGATGACAAGTAGTTGAAAACAATAGCTTAGTACCTAACTTACCCCATGAAGTCTTCCAGAAGTAGCTTAAGAACTTTGTATCCCGATCTTAAACAATGCCTCGTGGCATGCCATGCAAACGTACTACTTCTCTAAAGAATAGGTCAACCACATTGTTTGCATCATCAGTTTTATGACATGGGATGAAGTATGCCATCTTTGAAAATCTATCAACAACAACAAATACAGAATCCCTACCCCTTTTTGTTCGTTGCAATCCTAGTACAAAGTCCATAGATAAATCAACCCAAGGATGGTTAGGTATGGGTAGAGGGGTATACAAGTCATGAGGTAAAACTCTAGATTTAGCTTGTTTGCATGTTATACATTTCGCACATATCCTCTCAACATCTCGTTTTATTCGTAGCCAAAAAAAATGTTCATTTAGGACATCTAGGGTTTTCCTAACTCTGAAATGACCCATTAGACCACCCTCATGAGCTTCTCTTACAACCAACTCCCTTAAAGAACTCATAGGCATGCATAAACGATTTTCCCTAAATAAGAAACCCTTATGCCTATAAAACTTCTCAAAGGCTAACACCTCACATGCTCTATATACATTAGCAAAGTCAAGATCATTCACATATAAATCCTTAATGTGTTCAAATCCTAATAAGTTTGCAGTAAGTGTAAAGATAAGGGCATACCTGCGAGATAATGCATCAGCTACCACATTTTCCTTACCTTTTTTATATTAGATGATGTAGGGAAAGGTCTCAATAAATTCAACCCATTTGGCATGTCTTTTGTTCAACTTTCCTTGTCCCTTCAAGTGCTTCAAAGATTCATGGTTAATATGGATGACAAACTCTTTAGGCCAAAGGTAATGTTGCCATGTCTCCAAAGCCCGTATCAATGCATACATCTCTTTATCATAAGTAGGATAATTAAGGCTTGCTCCACTTAGCTTTTCACTAAAGTAAGCGATTGGGCGCCTTTCCTACATTAAAACAGCTCCAATGCCAATACCTGAAGCATCACACTCAATCTCGAAAGCTTTTGCAAAGTTAGGTAAAGCAAGTAAAGGTGCAAAACTTAATTTTTCCTTAATGCAATTAAAAGCCTTGTCTTGGTCACTACCCCACCTAAAACTCATGTTCTTTTTGATAAGCTCAATAAGTGGTGCGGCAATGGTGCTAAAGTCTTTAACAAAGCGTCTATAGGAACTAGTTAGACCATGAAAGCTACGCACGTCACTAGTTGACTTAGGTGTAGGCCAATCACGAATTGCCTTAACTTTTTCCTCGTCAACCTCAACACCTTTAGCACTAACAACATAGCTAAGAAATGTGATCTGATCAGTACAAAAGGAACATTTATGTAAGTTAGCATACAATTTCTTTGAACGTAAAACACTTACAACAGAACGTAAATGATCAAGATGATCTTCTAGGGTTTTACTATAGACCAAGATATCATCAAAATACACCACTACAAATTTACCAAAGAATGCACGTAAAACATGATTCATTAGTCGCATAAAGGTGCTTGGTGCATTAGTGAGACCAAATGGCATAACTAGCCACTCATACAACCCATACTTAGTTTTGAAAGCTGTTTTCCACTCATCTCCCTCTCTCATCCTAATCTGATGATATCCACTTTTCAAATCAATCTTAGAAAAGACACATGACCCATGCAATTCATCTAACATGTCATCTAATCTAGGTATGGGGTGACAATACTTTACAGTGATTTTGTTGATTGCTCGACAATCAACACACATCCTCCAAGTCCCATCTTTTTTTGGTACAAGTAGGACAGGCACAACACATGGACTCATGCTTTCCCTCACATATCCTTTGGACATAAGCTCCTCCACCTGCCTTTGAAGCTCCTTTGTCTCCTCAGGATTACTCTTATATGCTGGCCGGTTAGGGATGGATGCACCTGGGATGAAATCAATTTGATGCTCAATTCCTCTATTAGGTGGCAATCCACTTAGGATATCGTCAAGGAATACATCTTCAAATTCCTGCAATAATGCAACAACAACACTGGGCAAAGATGAGTCAAACTTGTTAGTGTTAAAATAAGCCTCCTTGTACAAAAGTACAATCATAAGTTGTTTAGCATAGAATGCTCTTTTGACATCACTTCCTTTTGCATAGAGATTTTCTCTTTTCTTCTCTTTCTCTTGTGTCCTCACGTTTTCTTCTCTTTCTTCTCTTTTATCAATCTCTCTTTTCTGTTCACTCTCATTTTTAATCCTTAATTGATCCTCATATGCTTGTTGAGGTGATAATGGTACAAGAATGACAGGTTTTTCGTTCATTACAAAGGAATATCGATTCTTGAAGCCATCATGCATAACTCACCTATCAAATTGCCATGGTCTTCCTAATAGAATATGTCCCGCATGCATAGGTACAACATCATATAAAACTTCATCATGGTACCTTACGATAGAAAATTATACGAGCACTTTCTGATTTACCTTCACTTCACCACTCTCATTCAACCACTGAAGTTTATATGGTCTAGGATGCTTCATGGTAGGTAAATCCAACTTCTCAACCATAGTTGTGCTAGCAACGTTAGTGCAACTCCCACCATCAATAATCATACTACATACCTTATCTTTGATAAGACACCTTATCTGAAAGATGTTATCTCGTTGCACCTCATTTTCTTCTTTTACTTGCACATTCAATGCTCGCCATGTAATGAGAGCTACTCCGTTAACTGGATACTCCTCTCCATCACATTCACCCTCTGATGGTGGCAAAGAATCATCATCTGATTCACTTTCAGTTTCAACATCACCGATACTTCTCAAGATCATTACATGGTTATTTGGACATTGAGATGCAATGTGACCCCTGCTCAAACACATTCTTGTGCTTGGGTAGCTCGACTTTGGACTTGTAATTGGTCATCTCGTCTGTTTTACACCAGTTTGGCTTCCATGATGAGGTAGAACCTGAATTCTGCCCAACCCGTGTGGAGCCCTTTCATTTAAGTTGTCTTTCAACTTTCATGGCCATGTGCACCATGTCTTCCAATTCCACATAGTGCTGCAATTCAACCACATTTGCTATGTCCCTATTTAGCCCTTGCAGAAATCGAGCCATGGTTGCCTCTCTATCTTCTTCTACATTGGCCCTAATCATGGTAAACTCTATCTCCTTGTGGTAGTCCTCCACACTTTTGGTGCCCTGAGTGAGCCCTTGCAGCCTTTGGTACAACTCCCTGTAATAGTGATTAGGGACAAACCTCCTCCTCATGATAGCCTTCATCTCTTCCCATGTAACAATAGGCCGCTCATGATTCCTTCTCCTAGTCAAAACAAGTTGATCCCACCAAATAATAGCATAATCAATAAATTCAACAGCAACAAGCTTTACCTTTTTCTCCTCGGAATAGTTGTGGCAATCAAAAACCAATTCAACCTTATTTTCCCATTCTAGGTATGCATTAGGATCATTCTTACCTTGGAATGAAGGAATTGTCATTTTAATACTACCCAAATTATGATCGTAGGTGCCTTGCCTCCCAAATTCTCTTCGATCCCTTCTATTGTTACTAGTTCTAACCATCGTAGTTTGATCGTCAACTTCATCATCTTTTACATCATCTTCATAGTCATAGGCACGTGTCAACTGCCTTCTTGCTTTGGGAGCCTCATATTCCCTATGTCTCCTTTGCAACTCTGTTATTGTATTAGCTTGCTCCTCTATCCTCTCCCTCATATCATCAAATCTGGTATTCTTGTGCTCAAATTATTGTTGCATAGCTTTGATCATGAAGGACATATCACCAGCTCCCTCTTGAGCTACACCTTTGTCTTTAGACGTTATAGTCTTACTTCTGCACAAAACAAATGGGATACCTTACAGAACACTCCCTCACGTGTTTCACTTAAAAGATTATGTCACACTCCCTTGTGTTTACACTCTTTATGGTTTTTTCTTTATATGAACTTTCACTCTTACCTTTTACTACTCAGATTTTCCCTTTCAGCTCTATAAAGAACTAAACACGTAAATCAAGGGCATTGATTTTGAACAGCATAAGCTAAATGGCATAGAATTGAACAAATTGTAGAACAAAGAATCAAGTGAAAAAGGATGTCAACACAAACGGATTTAATGAACTAAATTCACAAAAATCAGGATAGGGGTAATATAACCTAGAGGACAACTTGGGTAACAAAATAGGAAAACAGATGGTAGAATTGGAGTTGAGCAAGAAAACTTTATTATTATTGTAGCCAATATGACTAAACTGTTAGCCTTATCAATAACTTTGAATTTGATGTTTTCTTTCTTTTGTTCTTCTTCCT
This sequence comes from Ceriops tagal, assembly GCA_021533255.1. Lineage (NCBI taxonomy): Eukaryota > Viridiplantae > Streptophyta > Magnoliopsida > Malpighiales > Rhizophoraceae > Ceriops > Ceriops tagal. Next base: position 4,112,257 of record CM038610.1, on the reverse strand, counting down.
TTCATTTTTTTTTCTTTTCGTTTTTTTTCCATCGTTTTTTTTTTCGTTTTTTTTCTTTTTTTTTTTCAACACAAAACAATAGTAGAATACTTAAACATACCAATTGGAATTGAAATTAGCATGTTTATGAGCTTAAACAAACAAGCAAAGAGAGAAGATTGCAAATAAACAGATTTGTGCATTTGAATGATAATGCACATAATAGACAAACTAAACAACAATAAATAAATCAAAAGATAGAAAATTGAAGAGTGAGTGGATTCAACCTGATTTAGAACCTGACTCTGACACCAACTGATGCAGAAAACCCCAAAAAGAAGTGGCTTAGGAACCCAACGCACACAAGGAATCAAAGAACAACCAAGAAAGCTAAACCAAAGTTTAATATCACAAACCCTAAACCCACCCTTCAAAGGAACATGAACCTAGAGTATTTAAGAAAGATATGGATGCCACACTCCAGAAAAGAAAAGAAATTGGGAGTGATAAGTCGATTGGAACGCCACAAGAAGATACCTCTTGATAAGTTCCTTAATCCTTAAAAGAACCTAGAGGGAAAAACCCTTGTTTTCTATTTTACTCAAAATTGTCTCCCTCTAGAGCTTACAAGGGGAGCCTATTTATAGGCTAAGATAGCAATCCTAAAGAGGCACAAATTCCTACTTAGGACAAATCCTTATTTTGGAGGAATTCCTAATTGTGGACAAATTCCAACATAAATAATAAACTCTTATTTAGGAAGAAATGTTGTTACTTATTCTGACCTATTAAGTATTCTAATTATATTAATTAGGGCTGGACTCCTTGTCAAACTTGAATTCGCCCTATTTGAAGTTGGGTTGGCCTGAATGTCCTGAATCAGCCCATTTAGTGCATCTTTAATCTTTTTGGCTCTAACTTGTGTTATTGGGCCTTCTGAAATGTGCAATGGACCTCTTGCAACCATTGAAGCCTTCCACCCATCATCTCTATGGTTCTCATCACCTTCCATATGGCTTTTACGTTCTTGCCCCTCTATGTGGCTTTTACCTTCTTACCCTTCCATGTGACTTTACTTTCTTGCATACTTAAACCTAGTTGATAACAATTACAACCCATACAAGGCTGTGGGAACAACAATCTCCCCCTTCGTAATTGTTGGCAACACTCATAACAAAAGCCACTATGCAGCAGTTTCAACTCTCCCTAAATATGCACTCCCCTTTTCTTAACAGCTCCCCCTACACTGTTACTTCTCTCCCCCTTTGCCAACCAATTACAAATCTGAAAAACTCGCAAAGTGGAGATGGAGGATTCACCTAAACTTCAGGCTTGAGGAGGCATTTGCACAGATAGACTCAATCTGTGCTTTTCAAACAGCTCTGTGGACATAGATTTAGTTAGATCTTGTGTAGCCTCTTCAACAGATTTTGGTTCAACTTGTAAGAGTAAAGTAGTAGCTCCCACAGTTCTTCTTCTTGTTGTAGCTCCTGCTGATGGGTCACTTATTATCTGATTTTCTTGATGAGCACTAGTCCACGTTTCCTTTGGCTTTCTTTCTTTCACAGTCTTAGTTGTAACAGTATTGTCTTCTTTACTCTTCACCTGGCAACCTGTTTTTATGAATATTACCTTATGGTCTTCATTGCATAGTTTGCTGATAGATGCTAGATTATATCTGAGTCCTTCAATGTGCAGAACATCTTTTAGCTTTCCTATTACAATGTTTACTGACCCCTGACCATTGATGTTGAGTGAATCATCATTGCCAAACTTGACTCTGGCTTCTCTTGCCTAATAGATCTATTGCTACCTACTAATCACAATAGTCCCCAAAGTCACCTTTCAGACACCTTGCCTAATAGACAATACAGATGTTCTTGTTTAGGTCTTTGTCAGTTTATGGGTTAACTGATACTTTAGTTGGGTTCAAAACTCAATTCAAATCACAGAATGTAAAGCAAATTAAGGACACACGAGATTTACGTGGTTCTGTCAACGTGTCATACATCCACGATGGTAGGGACTCTCCCTTATCGAGACTATCCACTATACTTGAAAATTCCAGTTACAATGGATGTCTTAATTCTCTACTCCTTTCAATATTGCAACTACTAAGTAAGTACAATACAAAGAGTGTCACTTACTGTGTCTACCCTTCTTCTAGCTTGTCTTGCCTCTATTAAATTGAAAGGCTGCTCCACTGCTGCTTAGAAGTTCACTGCAACGCTCTCTAACCTCTATTGAAGAAGTCTGGAAATATGTTGAGTTCAATGCTTCGCCAAATTCCATCTCTACGTTGTTTCACACAACACCTACTTTCACTGTCTCACGATCTCATTGTCTCACAGCTCGCCTATCTGTTTCTCCCTCTCTTGCTGTCCAACCGGATTTTTCTTTTCCATTCACCCACTTGGTCGTCATGGATTTCCTCCCTTTTCTGCCTATGGTCTGCTTTTCTTCGTCTTGCCGTCTAGCCCCGTCTAGCAGTCACTCTTATTCTCGTCGACTCCTCTGTTCTCGCTGTATACCTCTTTTCTCTCTCTTCCAACGGCCGTCTCCGGTGGTGTCTCTCTCTTCATTCGTTTCACAGTTCTCTCCTTGCCGTGTCGTTCGTTTGTCTCACGCTGTCATAGATCTGCTGTCTGCTCTTCTGGTGGCGTCTTTCTCTTCGTCCGTTGGCTATGTTTTCTCTCTCTTCATCCAGCCGGATCTATCTCACCGTCCAGTCGAATCTGATTTTGACCATATCGTCTCTTTTCTGTTCACCCACTTCGTTGTTCACCTCTTTGTCTCCTTCCCCTGTTTGGCCGTCGGGTTTCTTGTGTTTTGGCTGACCACCCCTGTTCTTCCGATGACGGCTTCTCTATCTTCTTTGGGTGTATTTTGGGTGTATTGGTGGTGTTTGGTTTTCTCCCCTTTTGGTCATTTTTTCTCCTTCGCCTGACGACGGCTCCGATTTGGCTGTATATATATTTTTCTCTTTTTCTCTCCTTTGTCCGACGAATTCGTTTTCTCTCTCTTCTTCTTTCGTTGATGGCTCTCTCCCTCTTCCAAGTGTTTTCTCTCTCTTCATTTGACGGCTGCTCCTCTTCTCCCTTTTTCGCTCTCTTCGTCCCTCGGCTACTGTTCACTCGACGACTATTGTTCATGACGGCTACTCTTTTCTTTTGCAGATGGTGTTCTTCTATATAGGGTTTGGTGTTTTGCCGTGTATTCAATTGTGTTGGTCATACCCTAATTTTGTCTTCCAAGGTCTTTATATATTCTTTACTATGAAACCCTAATAGGGCTTACGCGGCAGATTTACGTTCTTGCCCTTACGCGGCGAATTTACTATTTTGCACTTCCATGTGGCTTTTAAGTTCTTGCCCCTCCATGTGGCTTTTACCTTCTTGCCTTTCCATGTGGCTTTACTTTCTTGCATACTTAAACCTAGTTGACAACAATTATAACCCATACAAGGCTGTGGAAACAACAGATGTGCTGGTTGCTTAAGTAGATGATGATTAAGAATCTTCAAGTGATAGGGAATCAATAAAAGAGGAAGAGGATGAGTTGGTGCAGTAACTTTAGAATGAGTTGAGAGCTTGTTTGCACAAAAATAGCAAGCTGAAAAATGAGCAAAAACATCTTAAGAAGCTGTATGAAAATTTTGTTGTTGATGAATCTAATCTCTAGGTGAAATAAAAAGAGTTTAAAGTAAAAGAACAAATGGAAACTTGTACTAAGTTTCTAGAAGCAAAAGCACATGCTTCATAAACACCAAAAATGAGAACTTGTTATGGAATAGAAGTTTAGGACATATTGGACAAAAGGGGCTAAACAAGCAATCCAAAAATGAAGCTATGAGAAATGTACCCAAACTGAGAAGAGAGAAAGAGAGATGTAATTTGCACCATGTGTCAAAAAGGGAAGATGGTGAATACTCCCCCACAAAAATGTAAAGGTTCAAACAAAGAAGCCATTAAAGCTCATCCATTCGAACATCTGTGGGCCTATGAGACAAAGATCAACCAAGGGTTATAGGTACTTTTTCTCCTTCATTGATGATTTTACAAGAATGGCTTGCATTATGTTAAATTAGAGGCTCTTAATAATTTCAAGAGCTATAAGAGGCTAACTAAAAACAAATTAGGGGGAAAAATCAAAAAGCTTAGGACAGACAATGGGACAAAATACACATGCGGTGAATTTGAAGATTATTTGGAGAAGCATGGAGTGAAGCATGAATATGCTAATCCCTATACACCTCAACAAAATGGAGTGGCCAAAAGGACCATGTTGGTTGAGCATGGTACTTCACATACTTATAGGAGAAAGGCTATCACCATTGTAACTTAGATTTAAAATAAATGCCTGATGAGACCCCACACAGTGAAGACACCCTATGAGCTATGGTATGAAAAGAAGCCAAGTGTAAAACACTTTAAAGTGTTTAGAAACCTGTGTCTCATTAAAGTCAAAGGCAAGCATCTCGACAAATTTGATGAGAAGGCTAATGAAGGCATATTCTTGGGCTATGTACCAAATGGAAAAGGCTTCAAATGCTACAACAAAAGGTTGCTAAAAATGGTAAATAACTTTGATGTTAAAGTGATTGAAAATGGTGCTACAATGCAATCACATCTTGAGGAAGCTGAAGATGTCATGTATGACAACTGAAAAGAGTCTAAAAGTGATGAATCCAAGGCCAATCAACATAAGGAAAATGTTGATTCTCAAGTTACAAGTGATGAAGAAGAAGAATCAAGGGATTCCCAAACTCATAGAAGAGTCAAAGCTGAGGTTAAGACCAAAAACATTATTGGAAGTAAAAAGGACTCTATGTAGACTAGAAGAAGACTAAGAGGTGGTGAACAAACCTCATTTATTTCCGAGGTGGAACCTAAATTTGTGGAAAAAGCATTAAAACACAAGGAATAGGTATGTGCTATGAATGAAGAGCTTGATCAAATTGAGAAGAACAACATTTGGTGTTTAGTACTTAGACCTAAAGGGAAAAACATCATTGTAACCAAGTGGGTGTTCAAAAATAAGATCAAGGAAAAAGGTGAGGTGGTAAGGAACAAAGCAAGACTTGTCTATAAAGGCTACTCATAAGTAGAAGGTGTTGACTTTGAAGAGACCTTTGCTTCGATGGCTAGACTTGATACAATCAGAATATTCATGGCCATTATTGCTTAAAAGAACTACAAAGTCAATCAGATAGATGTGAAGTCTACATTTCTGAATGGAGAGCTTGAAGAAGAGGTATTTATTGAACAGGTTGATGGTTTTATACTTGAGCATGATGGTTCAAGTGTGTGCAGATTAAACAAGGCTTTATACAGCTTGAAGCAAGCTCCAAGAGCATGATATTCCAAGCTAAATACATGCCTTAAAAATATGAAGTTTAGAAAATGGAATGTGGACAGCAACTTGTACATAAAGGAAGACAACTGAGGCTAGTTAATTATTATGCTTTATATTAATGACATATCTTTGTTGCAAAAAAAGGAGGCCTTGTGCATAACCTTTGTTGAGCAGATGAAAAAGAAGTTTAAGACGTCCATACTTGGTGAAATGAAATTTTTCTTAGAATTACACATGTTGCAAAGCAAGGCTGGAATTTTTCTCTCCTAAGAAAAGTATACTTGTGAGCTATTAAAAATGTTTGGGATGGAGAACTTGAAAGAAGTAAGCACTTCTATCACGGTTGGAAAAAAGTTAAGCAATGATAAAAAAGACAACATGGTTGATCATAAGGGATACAGAAAGGTTATTAGAAGCTTACTGTATTTGACAACATCATGGTCTAATATTGTTTTTGCTGTAACATTTTGTGCTAGATTTCAAAGTGACCCCAAAGAATCTCATCTCGTGGTGGCTAAGAGAATTCTAACATATGTGAAAGGCACAAAACATTATGGACTGCTTTATGATAAAAGTGGATAGCTTAATTTGTATAGGTATACAAATGCTTATTAGGCTGGAAATTGTGATGACAGAAGGTCAACGTTGGGTGGTGCATTTTATTTGGGCAGTAGATGTGTTTAAAGGCATAACAAGAAGCAAAATTCAATGACTCTAAGTACTACAAAGGCTAAATATATGGCTGCTACTAAGGCTTGTACTTAGCTGCTATGAATGAAACAATAGTTTGAAAATATGAAGATAGATGTGCAGCTACCATTGCTGATTGTTTGTGACAACCAAAGTGCCATCAATTTGTCAAAGAATCCTGTCTAATAATCTAGAACTAAACATATTGAAATCAAGTATCACTTTATTAAAGAAAAAGTGGATAAAAGTCAAGTAAAGCTGGAGTATGTGCCTACCTCAAAGCAAGTTGCTGATATATTCACCAAAGCTCTATCAAGAAAGATATTTCAAAAGTTAAAGTTGGCTTTATGTGTTCAGCCATCCCTTAGAGGCTAAGGTTTGCCTCCAACCCCTCTCCCCTTCCCTCTTCTACTATTCTTTTGGATTTATTGTTAAAAGGGGAGATATTTTGTATAAATCCAAAAAGAGTATATATTGATTAAAAAAGGGAGCAACTTGATAAATAAAGGGAGAGAAATAGAAAAAAGGGGCAGCCTAGTTAAGAGAGATGCATGTTTTAGGGGGAGCTATGAATGACAATGTGCAGGAGGAGTTGTGAATGTCAAAGGTTGTTATATGTGCATTGCTAGATATTGGATTTAATGTGTTGCCAATAAATCCAAAGGGGGAGATTGTTGAGCTCATCTTTGATGGCTAATGTTAGATTTATTATCAATACCATCTCACATGGTTGTATGTGTTAATTTGATGTTATGAATGTCATTGAGATGTAGAGAGGTCATTGGGCAAAATTGGTGATGGCAAGTCAACCCTAAAGTTAATGAGTTCATGCTGACCGAGACCCTAAATTTTAAGGGTCAAAGCTAACCATTGACCCTTGACCATTAACCCTAAATTTTAGAAAATCAATGTTAACCATTGACCCTAAATTTTAGGAATCAAATCTAGTTGTTAATTGTAGGGCAACTTTTGGGAATCAATGATGACTGTTGATGATCGTGTAACCTTAATCTTAAGGCTCTATAAATAACCTCATGCACCTTGTTAGACAATAGGGTGCTTCAGATTTTTTAAAAAAGAATAGCAAACCTAAAGGCCGCCACAAGGAAAGGTGAACGGCAAAGAGAGAGGTAGCTAAGGAAAGCAGCAGCCGACCACACCAAAAGAAGGTGCAACAGTCAGCCTCACCAAAGGAGGGTGCAATAGCCGGCAGCCACACCAAACCAGCACTAACAAGCGTTCCTTGCACCAGCAACACAATTAGCAGGTGTTCCCAACACTAGTAAGCAATCCTTACACTAGCCGCACAACTAATATGCATTCCCTGCACCAACAGCCTATAATCCCAAAAATTACAACAAGTCCAACAGCTTATAACCCTAAAAATTGCAACAAGTCTAGCAGGCAATCCTAGCAATTATAGCCACCAATAGAAAGTCCAATAGGCAATCACAGCGATAGCAGCACGTGCAGACAATAGTAGTAGGCCATGCATGTGCAGGTAGCAATAACAAAATGTGTAGGTAGCGATAGTAGCCCGTGTATGTACAGGTAGCGATAATAGAACATGCAGGTAGCAACAGCAAAACATGCAGGCAGTAATAGCAGCCTGTGCACAGGCAGTGACAACAAAACGTGCAAGCAGAATGTGTAGGCAGTGATAGTAGCCCGTGCACATGCAAGTAGCAACAGTAAAATGTGTAGGCAGTAACAACAAAATATGCAAGCAATGATAGCAACCCATGCACGTGCAAGCAGTGACAACAGAATGTGAAAGCAAAATGTGTAGGTAGCGATAGCAACCTATGCATGCGTAGGCAATAATAGCAAAACATGTTGGTAGCAACAACAGAATGTGTAGGTAGCAATAGCAGCCCGTGCACGTGTAGGTAGCGATAGTAGAACGTATAGGCAGCAATAGCAGAACGTGCAAGTAGCGATAGCAGCTTGTGCACATGCATGTAATGATAGTAGAATGCGTAAGCAGTGATAATAGACTGTGCATGCATAGGTAGTGATAGCAGCACGTGCACGCAACAATACTAGCATGTCCGACAGCTTGTTGCTATTATTGCAGCAGAGGAGAAAATGTGTCTTAGTCCGGTAACTTACAGCGATAAAGGAGACAACTTGCAAAGGTAGCAGGTGAGACAACACCGACAACAAAGGAAGGAGAAGATTCGTGTTCTGCACTAGCAACTTGTGCACATTAAGTGATCATTCTCCAGGAAAGTTTTTATTACCAACTCTTGATAAATTGTTGAAAAAGGGTGGGATACCCTTGGAGTGATTAAGAGATCAACTCCTTAATTGGGAGATCATTATAAGTAATTAAGGAGTAGTCCTTCCACAAGTGTTTAAGGAGTGATCTTTCCACAACATTATTGTATCCCTTGATAATAAAAGTGGATTGTGTGATTTAGGAGTGATCTTATCACATCATGGATGTAACTCACTTATTGTGGGTGAACCACGCAAAAATTGGCATGTGTTCTTAGGTGCTTGCATTTGATTAATATCCGTATGACCACTCTCACATAAAGGAGAAAGATAAAAATTAGATCATTGGCTTTAACAAGTCATTAAGGTTAAATCTAGAAAGATTTATAAAAAGTGAGAGTCTCACATTAATTTACCCCCCTTTTTAGTATGAGACTTAAGAAGGTCCTTATCATTATAACTTTTTTATTTGGACATTAAGAACCAATATATCCATGCCCTTGACACCTAGTACACTTAGTATCACAATATTTAAAAGAATATATGGTTAGAGGAAGATTTGGTTTTAACTTTATCTTTAGAAAAAGCAACCAAATCCTTTGGCTTTGCATCTTCTTTTGACTCTAAGCAAAGCTTGCTAAAAATATATTAATATTATTCATGAACCTTATTTTACATGGTTATAGCCTTTTATATAGGCATGTAAACATCATAATCCCATAAGGAAAAGGTGTTTCTTATCATATTTATGTAAAAAAGACCTTAATTATAGGGGATCCCTTTAATTAAGGAGTACAAATCTGCCTTGATGCAAGAATCCTTAAAAGACTACAACTAATGACAACTAGGCGTAAAAGTCAAGGTAAAAATCCTAACTAATGTATCAAGACTCAGCTAAACCTACAAGCCTAAATAAATTGAAGAAGTTAAACCTTTTTACATGTATATTTAGTCTTAACTTAAAATCTAGCAACCAAAAAAAAAAAAAAAATACCCCCTTTAATACAACTTAGCATTTGGACCGAGCCTCTTTAACTTGGTCATGTAGTTTGGATTTATATCATGTGCTCCAAGCTTTATTCTTTAAGTTCTACATTTTGTCCATCATCTTGCACAAAAAGATAAGTGATTTTCCTTGGTGTAGCATTGGAAACTTCTAGAATAACCTTAGAATTTTCTAAAGTAGACCCTTTGCCATGCATCTCCATGATAAGCCTTGTAAAGTCTCTTTCACTTCTTTGTCTTTTCCCTATTCATTAGACCACCGATTCTTTGACAAGGATCTTAAGAATACTTGTTTTGTTGTACTTTATCAACACCTTGTTCTCTTTTCATGGAAGTTGTGTTATTTAACCAACACCTTGATCTCCATCAATAATAAAACAACCACATTAGGTAAAGAGGGGTTAAAATCATTAGAAACATCCTTATACATAAGTATAAGTAGTTGCTATCTTGTAATCATAGCATTCTTAACCTCATTTTTCCCAGTAAACACAATCACCCTTTTACTTTTTTCTCCTTTTTGCACACATTTTTCTCTAGCTTTTCTCTTGACCTTACTCTTTTCATTTGAATTTTTTTCCACAACCTCACTTTCTTTCTTTTCCTTTGACCTCTCACTTTCTTTCTATTTCTTTTTCTTTTCCTCTCATTCTCTCATCCATTCTTCTCTTATTTTTCACTCTCTTGCTATCTTAATCTAATATTCATATGCTTTAAAAGACACAATACTCTTTAGCACTCCATGTAGGTAAACATCTTTGAAAAATAATTCTACAATATGTATGGTATCATCCATTTTGGTAAATGCAATAAAATATATTATCTTTGAAAACTTATCAAGTATAACGAAAATACAATCTTGACCCTTCTTGGACCTTAGTAATTCAAAAATAAAATTCATAAAAATGTCAGTACAAGATTCACGAGAAATTTCTAAAGGTACAAACTTAGCATGGGGTAAAAGTCTAGACTTAGCTTGTTTATTTGTAATACACATGGAACGAACTCTTTCAACATCCCTTTACATATGTGGTCAAAAGAAATGCTTATTTAAAACAACGAAAGTTTTTTTTTTTTTTGCCTCTTTTACTCTCTCTTTTTGTGTCATTTATTACTTCAATTCTTTCTTTTTTCTTTTCTCCTTCTTTTGTTTTGACTTTTCAAAACTGGATTTATCTCGGCAACTCACCTTCACCCCATGATGCCATGGATGTTGAAGTTCCCGACTTCTCCCTAGGATCTACTAGTTTGTGATACTGATAAGTATCACCACAGTTCACAATTCGTAATTCGTAGATAAGTGAACAACTTCAATCTTTTCTTAAAAGTGAACTCTTTCTCAGACTCGACTAAGGTAGATCTATTGCTACCTACTAATCACAATAGTCTCCAAAGTCACCTTTCAGACACCTTGCCTAATAAACAATACGGATGTTCTTGTTTAGGTCTTCGTTAGGTTATAGGTTGGCTGATACTTTAGCTGCGTTCACAACTCAATTCAAGACACATGAGATTTACGTGGTTTTGTCAACATGACGTACATCCACAGTGGTAGGGACTCTCCCTTACCGAGACTATCCACTATACTTAAGAATTCCAGTTACAATGGATGTCTTAATCCTCTGCTCCTTTCACTATTACAATTACTAAGCAAGTATATGGCTACCATTCTTCTAGCTTGTCTTGCCTCTGTTGAATTGAAAGGCTGTTCCACTGCCGCTTAGAAGTTTACCGCAACGCTCTCTAACCTCTCTTGAAGAAATCTGGAAATACATTGAGTTCTTTTCAATGCTTTGCCGAATTTCTTCTCTACATTATTTCACACAACTCCTGCTTTCACCGTCTCACTGTCTCCCCTGTCTCCTTGTCTCACGATCTCACTGTCTCATGGCTCACCTGTCCGTTTCTCTCTCTTGCTATCCAGCCGAATTTCTCTCTCTTCTCACCGGATTCCTCTCTTTTACCACCGGATGAAAGAGACAAGGTTGTGAAGGAAGCCAAGTTACAAATTTGGTGGAGCAAATTCGAAGACATAAAGATGCAAAATGATGAGTCTATGGAAGCCTACAATGCCAAAGTCTCTTCCATAGAAGATAAAGATCTAGATAGGCTGCCTTTAGATGATATGCATAGCATATTGGTGGCTTATGTAATGAGAATAGCCCTAATAAAGAAAGAAAAGAAGTCTAAGGTGGAGAAAGAGCTGGCCTTCAAGGCAATGAAGAAATTAAAGATTAAAGATTTAGAAGAACAATTTGACAATAACTTTAAAGAAGAAGATGGTGATACTAAACTGCATTAAGTCATGGAATACATCAACAAAAATATAAGAAAAGGAAAAGAAAAGTACAAGGAAAAACTACCCTTGAAGTGCTTTAGCTGTAGAGACATATGGCACTTTACCGTGGACTACCTAAAGAGAATAGAAGCAAACAATGATGATGATGAGCTAGTCCCAAGGTGGAGAACAAAGCAATGTAGTTATTCTAAAGCTAGAAATTCAAGTGCCAAAAGGAAGAAAAACAATTCTTCAGATCTAAAAGAAGAAAGTTTTTGAGCAAGCTAGATGAAGAAGATTCAAAAGAAGAAATTGATGATGATTCTAATAATAAGACTGCAAAAGATGTGCTAGTTGCTTAAGTAGATGATAATTAAGAATCTTCAAGTGATAGGGAATCAATAAAAGAAGAAGAGGATGAGTTGGTGCAGCAACTTGAGAATGAGTTGAGAGCTTGTTTGCACAAAAACAACAAGTTGAAAAAAAAGGTAAAACATCTCAAGAAGCTATATGAAAATTCTATTGTTGATGAATCTAATCTCTAGGTGAAAAAAAGGAGTTTAAAGCAAAAGAGTAGTACTTGAAGAGGATTAAGGAGCTGGTTTTACTTGAGGTAGAGAAAGGCAAGATACACGAAGATCTTAGTGCTAAGGTGATTACTCAAGAGCATGAGGTGGTGATTTTGCAAGCCAAGCTCCACAAGGCTAAGTCTGAATTGTGGAAGCATAAACAAAGCTTTATGTAGGCCATGAAAGTGAAAAGAGAGTCATCTTTAGCAAATGCCATCAAGGAGGAGGCGACCAGAAAGTTGGATGAGTATCTGAGCAATCAAAGACCTCATTCTATAGGAAAGAAATTTGTATTTTGCAGGTGGTGTTCTTCTGTGTAGGGTTTGGTGTTTTGCCGTGTATTCAATTGTGTTGGCCTTTCCCTAATTTTGTCTTCCAAGGTCTTTATATACTCTCTTCCATGAAACCCTAATAGGGTTTACGTTGATTTACATTCTTCCCCCTCCAGGGCTTACGCAGCGGATTTACGTTCTTGTCCTTCCATGTGGCTTTACTTTCTTGCACACTTAAACCTAGTTGACAACAATTATAACTCATACAAGGTTGTGAGAACAACACCTATATAGGAAAGACCTTAATTACAAAGGTTCCATTTTAATTAAGGAATATAAATCTATCTTGATGTAAGAATCTTTAAAAGGCTGTAACTAATGATAACTAGGTATAGAAGTCAAATTATAAACCCTAACTAATGTATCAAAACTCAACTAAACTTCCAAGCCCTAATAAACCTAAGAAGTTAAGCTTTTTTACATGTATATTTAGCCTTAATATAAAATCTTGCAATCCAAACCAAAAAACAAGTCCTATAATACAACTTAGCATATGGATCAAGTCATAGCTCGATCATATGATTTAGACTTATATCATGAGTTCCAAGCTTTGTTCTTCAAATTCTAAGCTTTGTTCATCATCTTATATATAAAGATATATAAAGATATATAAAGATAAGTTATTATTCTTGGTATGACATTGGAAACTCCTAAAATAACTGATAAGGACCTTTTTGGGTCTCACACTAGAAAAGGGAAAGGGTGAGTTAATGTGAGATGTTTACTTCTGTGACTTGTTAAAGTCTATGATCTATCTTTATCTTGCTTATTTAAGTGAGAATGGTCATATGAATATCAAGCAAGTATAGACACTTGAGAACACACAAAATTTTACATGGTTTACCCACAATGTGTGAACTATATCCACGGTGTGATAGGATCTCTCCTAGACACACGATCCATTCTTGCAATCAAGGGATATAGATGATGTAGTAAAAGGATCTCTCTTTAACCACTGTGGAGGGATCACTTCGTAACCACTTATAATGATCTCTTGATCACCCTAAGGGTTTTCCACCCTTTTTCAAGAAGTACATAAAAAGATTATGATAAAACTCCCTTAAGAAAGATCTCTCTATGTGCACAGGTTGCTGTAGTAGAAAACTGATCTTCTCCTTTCTTTTTACTTTTCTCTTCTCATTGTCGTTCTTTACTCTCTGTCATTCTACTCTTTTTGCCGTTCTATTCTTTCTGTCATTCTACTTTCTTTGCTATTGTCTACTCTCTTTGTCATTGCCTACTCTCCTTGTTGTTCTCTCCTTAAGCTTTCTGTTGTTCTCTCCTTCCTCACTTCCAGTCTCTACCCTCTCTCTGCTAGTCTCTGCCCTCTCTCTTTCTGCCATTATCTCCTTTTTGCTACTCACTCATCTGCCCCTTACCCTTTATGCTGCTGTCTTCATTTTTTCTTTCGTTGTTAGCTTTCTAGGTAGCTGCATGGGTATTTATATGCCTTGAATTTGGGATTGCCCTACCATTAATGGTTAACATTGATTTCTTGAATTTAGGGTTAACCTATCATTAACGATTAGCATTGGCTCCTTGAATTTAGGGTTGATCTACCATTAATGGTCAATATTGATTCCTTGAATTTAGGGTTGACTTACCATCAACGGTTATGTGTTCTAGCCTAGCTCCTTTCAGGATGTGACAACTATTGATAAGGTAAGCAATAACAGTTCCAAACAAAGAGAGATGTCATTCTCTAGAGTTCTAACTATGTTGCCTTTCTTTCCAATTATGCTCCCAACTGTACCATGGGAGCAGAGCAACCTAAATGGAACTTCTTTCTTTGTAGTTTTTGGTGTCTGGTCAGAATCCATATCAATCTCACTTAGCAATAAATATTTTTTGGCATTTATAATCAAGGTTGACAGCAACAAACTAAGATGAGGAAACAATTCTTTATATGGATTGGAGGAGTCCCTATTAGAGGCTTTTTCAACATATCTTGTCAAAAAAATTTCATTTGTGCCACATGGAAGGCAATCTTGTAGACAACTAATTACAACAATTAGTGCTTTCTTTATAGCCAAAACACCACCAGTAATTTGAATCAACTTGTTGTTTTTCACAACATAAGGTGGGGCTAGCGGCATCCTGATTTTGGCCCTACTTTTTCTCCTGATTCTCATCACATTTCACCAATGCCGTCTTCCTTAACCCTTCAATCAATCAGCTGCCAACACTTTGTAAATGCAATAAACATATCTCAAAGGCACTCATAATATCAAATCAGTAAGGAAAAATATATGAGATGCTGTTGATGACAAATCCAACAATAGCCATTAAAGATGGACTCAATAACAACCTTTGAATCTTTTAGAGCTACCTCTTTGTCATGCATCTCTATGATTAAGCCTTGTAAAGCTTGTTTTATCCTCTTTGTCCTTAGTCATTGGACTACTAATTCCTTGCAAAGGATATTTCAAATATTTGTTTTGCTACATATGATCAGTACATTTTTCTCCTTTCATGGAAGCTTTGTTCATTCGATCACCACCTTAATCTCCATCATTCCCCCTTCTTTAAAGGGATTCATCCTTGAATCACCTACATTAAACAAAGATAAGTTAGTAACATTAGCATAGTTGCTTAATAAATCTAACTTGTAAGCATTATTATTAATCCTTATGAAGACTTAAAAAGGTCCATCTCCTCGAGGTTGCATTTTGGACTTTCTTTGTTGGGGAATTATTCATTCCTTATATGCACCCATACCCAATCACTAGGTTCAAAAATAACTTTAACACATTTGTTATTAGCTTACATAGCATACTACTCATTCTTCCTTTGAATGTTAGCCCTAACCTTAGCATGTAAATCCTTCACAAATTTTTTCTTTTTCTTACCATTAATATTAGTATGTTTATTAGCAAGCAAAGATAAAATATCCAAAGGAGTTAAAGGATTAAAACCATAAGCAATTGTAAAAGGTGACAAGGAAGTAGTAGAATGAACAGGTTTATTATAAGCAAAGTCAACATATGGTAAACACTTTCCCATTAAATTAAGTTCTGTTGAATGATAGCACATAACAAAGTAATGAGTATTCTATTGACTACTTCAGTTTCTCCATCTATTTAAGGAAGTGCAATAATAGAAAATAAGAGTTTAGTTCCTAATTTATTCCATAAAGTGTGTTAAAAATGACTTAACAACTTCACATCCCTATTACTAATAATTGTTCTTGACAAAACATGCAAATGTACCACTTCTTTAAAGAAGAACTCAATAATATGTGTTACATCATTGGTTTTAAAACATGCAAAAAATTAGCCATTTTGCTAAACGTTATCAACAATAACAAATATGTTGTTCTTACCACTATGAGGCCTTAGTAATCTAGATAAAGTCCATAGAAATATCAATCCAAGGTTGGTTAAACATAAGTAAAGGTGTATACAAATCACATAGTTTAACTTTAACCTTTATTTGCATACATGTAATGCACTTATCATAAATAAATTGCACATCATGCTTTATATTAGGCCAATAAAAATGTTCATGCAATATATCTAGAGTCTTTTACACATTAAAGGGCCTTAAGCAATTCACAAATAGAATATATAGGCACACATAATTTATCTCTCTCAAATAGAAATCTTTTATGCATATAAAAATCACTAAATGCACACTTATCACATGCAATAGATACTTGGCCAAAATTAGAATCATTAGCATACAAGCCCTTAAGCAATTCAAAACTAAGTAACTTAGTTTGCAAAGAAGTAATGCCTTTGTATCTCTTTGGTTTCATTGGGATTAGATCTATAGATAGGTCAGTTTGGTATGGTAGTACTAGGCATGAAGTCTATTTGGTGCTCAATTCATCTTCAAGGAGGTAATCCATGAGGAATCTCTTTGGAAAATAAATTTTCAAATTCCTACAATAACAGAACAACCACAATAGGCAAAGAGGGGTTGAAGTCATTAGACAAAAAATAAACATCCCTGTACATAAATACAAGTAGTTGGTGCCTTGCAATCATAACACTTTTAACCTCACATTTCCCAACAAACACACTCACCCTCTTACTTTTCTCTCCTTTTTGCACACTTTTCTCTCCAGCTTTCCTCTTGACCTTACCTTTTTCACTTCAGTTTTTCCCCCTTAGCCTTATTTTCTTTCTTTTCCTTTGACCTCTCACCCTTTTTCTTTTTCTTCTTGTTCTATTATTTGTTCTTTTCTCATTTTGTACTCTTTTGCTATCTTAATTTGATCTTTATATCCTTCAAAAGGTTTAAGAGGAGTTAATACAACAATCTGATTTTTAATTACAAAAGAGTATTTATTCTTGTATCCATTATGAGTAACCTTACTATCAAACTAACATGGTTAACCAAGAAGTATATGACCAACATGCATTGGTGCCACATCACAAATAACCTCATCCATGTAATTGCCAATAGAAAAGGGAACTAAAACTTGCTTGATTACTTTATTTTCTCCACAATCATTCAATCATTTCAGCTTATACGGCTTAGGATGCTTCAAGGCATCCAGATTTAGCTTATCTACCAACAAAGCATTAGTAACATTAGTACAACTTCCATTATGAATGATCATGCTACAAACCTTATCTTTAACATGGCATCTTATATGAAAAATGTGTGCACATTACTCCTCATCATTATCATCCTTAGGATAAATACTTACTGTGAGCCTTGCAACTAGCATATCTTTATGAACGGGTTCTTCAACCTTAACATCAGAACAATATTCCAATGGTGGCATGTCATTATCACTTGAACTAATGCTTTCTATTTTACTATTCTCCAACATGATCATAGCTCTTTTATTTGGACATTAAGAAACAATATATCCATGCCCTTAACACCTAATACACTCAATATAATGAGATTTAGAAGAAGATTTGGTTTCAGCTTTACCTTTAGAAAAAGCAACAAAATCCTTTGACTTTGCATCTTCTTTTGACTTTAAGGCTAATTTGGCATCTTTCCAAGTTGCCTTCCATGTAGAACTAAAAGCTGAACCAGATTTGGACCTTTTGGACTTGATTTGTTTCTCCACCTTGATAGTCTTATGCAACAACTCCTTTATTTTCAAATAATGCTATAAATTCACTACATCAACAATCTCCTTATTCAAACCACTAAGAAACCTTACCATGGTAGTCTCTCAATCTTCCTTTATATTTGCTCTAATCATGGCTATCTCCATCTCCTTGTAATAGTCCTTTACACTTATGGACCCATGAATTAGCCCTTGTAACTTTTTATGCAAGTCTTAGTAATAAAACTAAGTCTTAAAAACCCCAATTGTAAGATGAGTCAAGATAAGTTATTCTTCCAAGAACACAAGAAAGCAAAGCAAAACCTATTAAAAATACCTCAATATTATTCATGATCCTTATTTTACATGGTTATAGCCTTTTATATGTAAACATCATAATACTATAAGAAAAAGGTGTTTCTCATCATATCTATGTAGGAAAGACCTTAATTATAGGTATCCCTTTAATTAAGGAGTACAAATTTGCCTTGATGTAAGAATCCTTAAAAGACTACAACTAATGACAACTAGTCATAAAAGTTAAGGTAAAAATCCTAGCTAATGTATCAAGAGTTGGTTGAACTTGCAAGTACAAATAAATTGAAGAAGTTAAACCTTTTTACATGTATATTTAGTCTTAACTTAAAATCTAGCAAAAAAAAAAGGCCTTTTAATATAACTTAGCATTTGGATTGAGCATCCTTAGCTTGGTCATGTTGCTTGGATTTATATCATGGGCTCCTAACTTTGTTCTTCACGTTCTAAGTCTTGTCATTTATCTTACACAAAGAGATAAGTGATTATCCTTGGTGTAGCATTTGGAACTTCTAGAACAACCTTAGAATTTTCTAAAATAGACCCTTTGTCATGCATCTCAATGATAAACCTTGTAAAGCCTCTTTCATCCTCTTTGTACTTGCCCTATTCATTGAACCACTGATTTCTGGAAAAGCATCTTAAGAATACTTGTTTTGTTACACTTGATCAGTACCTTGTTCTCCTTTCATAGAAGCTGTGTTTATTCAACAAACACCTTGATCTCTATTAATAATAGAATAACCACACTAGGCAAAGAGGAGTTAAGGTCATTAGAAACATCTATATACATAAGTACAAGTAGTTACTATCATATGGTCATAGCATTCATAACCTCATTTTTCCTAGCAAACACACTCACCCTTTTATTTTGCTCTCCTCTTTGTACACTTTCTTTTCAACTTTTCTCTTGACCTTACCTTTTTCATTTGAATTTTTCAACTTTTTCATTCAAAAAACATTAGCCATCAAAGATGGGCTTAACAATCTCCCCCTTTGGATTTGTTGGCAACACATTAAATCCATAAATCATCAATTAAGCATAGCAGTAGTGTCAAAAAAAAGAAAGACCTCCACTTGCAGTTCCCCCTGAAGCATACATCTCCTTTTTGCATGTGGACATGATACCAATTGGAAACTACTTTTAACTCTCCCTTTTTTTTTGCCTCTCCCTTTTGACAAATTCTTTCCCTTTATTTGATTTTCCCTTTTGGATTTATCAAGCTACCCCTCTTTTTAATTAGTATATACTCTTTTTAAATTTATGCAAAATACATCCCCCTTTGACAACAAATCTAAAGAACAATAGAAGAGGGAAGGGGAGGGGGGTTAGAGGCATACCTCAGCCTCTAGGGGGTGGCTGAACATATATGTTCAGTCTTAACTTTTGGAACATCTCTTTTGACAAAGGTTTAGTGAATATATCTACAGCCACACTAAACCAGAGGAGAAGGTGTGCAGCAACCACACCAAACCAAATGAGAGGGCGTGCAGCAACCACACCAAACTAAAGAAGAAGGTGTACAGTAGCCACATCAAAGAAAGAAGAAGGTAACAATTGGCCAAACTAAAGGGAGAAGGAGTTGTAGTAGCCACCCAACGAAACTTGCAATTGCAGCAAGGAAACCAGCAAATTACAGGAAAGAGAAGGAACCTAATATAGTAAAGGTAGGGAGCTATACCAATAGATTGCAACAACAATAATACTAGTATGTGTAGCAACCTGCAACACTAGCAGCAGCCCACAACACCAGCAGCAACGCTTAACATTAACAGCAGCCCGCAACACCAGCAATTGCAACACCAATAGCAAGCTATAGCAATAACACCAGCAATTGTAGTAGCAAGCATAACTAGCAGTAGAAATTGCAACATCAGCAGCAAGAAATAGCAGTCAGGGTGGGCAGCAAACCAAGGAAAAACTAACAGTTTATAGGCAGCAACAGTAGCAAGGGTATGTAGCAAACCAAAGAAAAACCAGTAGCAAGCAATAATAGCAAGGGTAGGCAGCAAACCAAGGAGAAACTAGCATGCAGCACAACCAGAAATTGTAGTAGTGGGAGAAAGCAACATGCAGCACAACTAGCTTATAGCAGCAAAGGAGAAAATGTGCATTGGCAATAGGGGAAAAACCTGCTAGGGTAGCAAGTGAGGTAACTTAACAAGGCAATAAGTGAGGAAACCTACCAAGGCAGCAAGTGAGGTAGCACTGGCAGTAGAGGAAGAAACCTATCAAGGTAAGCAGGTTAGGTAGCACCAACAATTGAGGAAGAGAACCTACGAAAGCTGAAGGAGGCAACGCTAGCAGCAATGGTAAGATCCTGCCAAGGCAGTAGGTTAGGCAACATTGGCAGTAGAGGGAGATAACCTACAGCGTAGATAATCGATAGTGGAGAGAACTAGTTGAGATAACCTACAGAGAAAAGACAACAAAGCTTGAGTAAAGACCAGCAATAAAGAAGGAGAAGATCTGCGTTCTGCATTGGCAGCCTGTGCATATTAAGTGATTTTCCTTAGGAAAATGTTACTCATAAACCTTTTAATAAACTTGTTGAAAATGGATGGGATACCTTTGAAGTGATCAAGAGATCAATCTGTTGAGTGATTAAGAGATCAATTTAGTGATCGAGAGATCGTAGTAAGTGGTTAAGGAGTGATCCTTCCACAATGTAGCTGTATCCTTTGATAATAAGATTGGATTGTATGATTTAGGAGTGATCTTATCACACCGTAGACGTAGTTCATACATTGTGGGTGAACCATTATAAAATTGTTGTGTGTTCTTGGGTGCTTGCATTTGATTGATATTCGTATGGTCATTCTCATATAAAGAAGAAAGATAAAAATTGGATCATCAACTCTAACAAGTCATAGTGTTTAAATCCAGAAAGATTTATAAAAAGTAAGCATCTCACACTGATTCACCCCCTTCTCCTCTCAGTGTGAGACCTAAGAAGGTCCTTATTAGGTATGCATCAATAAGTAAAATAGTAGTAATTCCAGTAGCAAGGAAACCAGCAATTGTAACAAGGAGAAGGAAGCAATTATAGTAAGGAGAAAGTAACAATTGTAACAAGGAGAAGAAGGAAGAGTGGCTACAAAAAGAAGGAGCTTGTAACAACTTGTAGAAAGTTTGTCTCAATAGCAAGTGAGGCAACACGACCAGCAATAAGAGAGAACTTTTTAAGGCAAGTGAGGCAGCACAACCAGCAACAAAAGGAGAAAACTTGCCTCGACATCAGGGCAGACAATACCAGCAAGAGGAGGAGAAAACTTGCCCCGACAATAGGGCAGGAAGCACTAACAGGGGAAGAGAACTTGCCAAGGTAGTAGGTAAGGCAACCTACCAAGGTAGCAGGAGAGGTAGTATCGACAGCAAGGGAAGAGAACTTACCAAGGCAACAAGTGAGGCAAATTGCTAAGGTAAGTGAGGCAGCACAACCAGAAGCTTGTAGCAGCAAAGGAGAAAGCTTGTCCTGGTAGTACGTAAGAAAGCACAACCAGCAACAGGAGATAACCTTGCCTTAACAGCAAGTGAATCAACAACTAGCAACTTGCAGTAGGCAGCAGCAACAGTAGTGGAAAGAACCTACCAAGGTAGCAAGTAAGGTAGCACCTGTAGCAGGGGAAAAGAACTAGTCAAGGTAGCAGGTGAGGTAGCATCGATAGTAGGCCAAGAGAACCTGCCAAGGCAGTAGGTGAGGTAACATTGGCAGTAGGGGAGAAAACCTGCAAAGGCAGAAGGAGGCAACACTGGCAGTAGAAGAGAATCTACCGAGGCAGAAGCAAGCAGCACTGGCAACAAAGGAGAAGACTTGCTAAGGCAGAAGGAGGCAACATCGGTAATAGAGGGAGAGAACCTGTAGTGTAGAGAACTTACAACAAAGTGAACTTGCAAAGGAGAGAATTTGCAGAAGAGAGAACCTACAAAGGAGAGGCAACAACAGCAATGTAGAGAACCAACAGAGAAGAGACCGATTAAGCTTGAGCAAAGACCAGCAATGAGGAAGGAAAAGGTCTACTTTCTACAATAGTAGTCTATGCATATTGAGTGATCTTTCTTAGGGAAGTCTTAGTTTAAACTTTTGATAAACTTCTTGAAAAAGGGTGGGAGACCCTTAGAGTGATCAGGAGATTAGTCCTTTGAGTGATCGGGTGATCATCTCTTCTAGTGATTGAGAGATCAATCCATTGAGTGATCAAGAGATCATTGTAAGTGGTTAAGGGGTGATCCTTCCATAAGTGGTTAAGGAGTGATCATTCCACAGCATTAACTGTATTATTTGATAACTAGAGTGGATTGTGTGATTTAGGAGTGATCATATTACAGCGTGGTCGTAGCTCACACATTGTAGGTGAACCACGTAAAAATTGCTGTGTTCTCTTGTGCTTACATTTAATTGATATCCATACAACTGCTCTCACGTAAAGAAGCAAGATAAAAAATTGGATCATGGACTATAACAAGTCACAGAAGTTAATCCAGATAGATTTGTAAAAAGTGAGCATCTCACACTAATTCAACCCTTCCTTCTCTCAGTGTGAGACCTAAGAAGGTCCTAATCAAGTGGTATCAGAGCTAGTTTCCTTTGTTGATCCATTTTGTTTGCTTTGATTTGAAATTATTTGTTGCTGCTGTGAGTCTTTATATCTACTGTTGGTTGATATCATAAATAGCATGAACAATGTTAACAGCAAGGGCATTCTTACTTTTGATGGTTAGAATTATCAGTTATAGAAGAATAGAATGCTCCCATATCTGATGTCACTTGGTTTGGATGTGTTTGAATATACTATTAATGGCTTCATCCTTGTTGCTGAAGGTTTTGTTATGATGCCTACTAATAAAAAGAATTTGGAGTGTGATAGAAAGGCGAGAAATGCCCTGTATGCCTCCTTATCAAACAAAGAATTCATCAAAGTGATGGGGTGCAACATAGCCAAACAAATTTAGGACAAATTGAAGAACATTTATAAAAGAGACAAGTTTGTGAAGTAAGCCAAGCTATAAATATAGAGGAATAAATTTAAAGATATAAAGATACAAAATAATGAATCTGTGGATGCCTTCTTCTCAAGAGTCAACAAAATTGTGTACCCCATTAGAAGCCATGGAGAGGAGATCAACGATGCTACTGTGGTAAAAGAAATACTTAGAACCTTACCGAAAACTTACAATACCAAAGTCTCTTCCATAAAAGATAGAGATTTGGATAGGCTGCCATTAGATAATTTGCATAGCATATTGGTAGTTTATGAAATGAGAATAGCCCTAATGAAGAGAGAAAAGAAGTCTAAGGTAGATTAAGAGTTGGCTTTCAAGGCCATAAAGAGATTAAAGATTAAAGACCAAGAAGAAGAATCCAATAGTAGGTCTAAAGAAGAAGATGGTGATACTAAACTAGATAAAGTCATGGCATACGTCCATGAGGAAAGGAAAAGGGAAGTATAAGGGAAAATTACCCTTGAAGTGCTTCAGGTGTGGAGCAATTGGGCACCCAAAGAAAAGAGTAGTAAATAGTGATGACGATGATAAGTCGGTCCTAAGGAGGAGAATAAAGCAATCCAGCTATTCTAAAACTAGAAATTCAAGTGATAAAGGGAAAAGGCAACTCTTCAAATCCAAAAGAAGGAATTTTTTAAGTAAGCTAGATGAAAAAGATTCTGAAGAAGATGTTGATGATGATGCTTCAAAGGATGTGTTGGTTGTTAAAGTAGATGATGATCAAGAATCTTCAAGTGATGAGGAATCAATTGAAGAGGAAGAAGATGAGTTGGTGCAGTAACTTGAGAATGAGTTGAGAACATGTTTGCACAAAAATAGCATGCTGGAAAAAGAGGTAAAACATCTTAAGAAGCTGTATGAAAATTCTACTGTTGGTAAATCTAATCTCAAGGTGAAAGAAAAGGAGTTTGAAGCAAAAGTGAAGGAGTACTTGAAGAGAATTGAGGAGCTGATTGTACTTGAAGAAAAGCAAGGCAAGATACATGAAGATCTTGGCATTAAGGTGATTGTACAAGTGCAAAAGGTGCTAATTTGGTAAGGCAAGCTCCACAAGGCTAAGTTCAAACTAAGGAAGCATGAAGAAAGCTTTATGTAGGCCATGGAAGTGAAAGGAGAGTTGTCTTCAGCAAATGCCATCAAGGAGGATACTACGAAAAAGTTGGATAAGTGTTTAAGCAAACAAAGACCTTATTCCATAGGGAAGAAAGGACTTGGCTATGCATAACACATGAAGAATAAGGCTTGGAGATGTTTATACCACCTGGTCTATATGTTTGTAATCAAGTGGTAATTTATATAGACATTTCCTTGTGTGATCAATATATGAATAGGAAGGAAAATGTTATAGCTAATGCATTGTCTAGAAGGTATGTATTACTTACATCTTTACAAACTAAATTACTTGGTTTTTGAAAAGATGTTGATTTTGGCCAAGCATGGCATGCATGTTCTAA
>CM038610.1:3957607-4087941 GCA_021533255.1 Ceriops tagal | reverse complement strand
ACTTTTCACTAAAATAAGCAATTAGTTTGGAATGTTGCATCAAAATAACCCTTGTTCCTATTCTAGATGCATCACATTCTACCTCAAAAGTTTTATAAAAGTTAGACAAGCATAACAAAGGTAAGCTTTTCATTCAAGGTATAGAAAGCCCTATCATGCACATCCCACTTAAAAACAACATTCTTGTTAACAAGTTTGATCAAAGGTGCAGTAATGGAGTTAAAATTCTCAACAAACCTTTGATAAAAACTAGCTAAACATGAAAACTTCTTACCTTGTAAGTATTTAGGTGTAAGCCAATCCCTTATTAGCTTTACCTTTTCTTCATCCACATTAATACCTTGCGAACTAATAATATAGACAAGAAACACAACAAAATCCCTACAAAATGTACACTTTTTGAAAGTAGCATACAATTAATTTCTCTCTTAACATACTAAACACAACATATAAGTGTTACATATGTTCATCTAAATTCTTACTATAAACTAAAATATCATCTAAGTAAACTACTACAAATTTCCCTATGAAATCATGCAAGACATGATTCTCTAACCTTATGAACACATAGGTGCATTGATTAATCTAAAAGGCATTACTCACCACTCATATAATTCATATTTAGTTTTAAATGCTAACTTCCATTCATCTCCCTCTTTTATACAAATTTGATAGTAGTCATTTTTTAAATCAATTTTTGAAAATACATACAAACCATGCAACTCATCAAACATATCATCTATTCTAGGGATAGGATGTCTATACTTTATAGTGATCTTATTGATAACTCGACAATCCACACACATGTGCCATGTTCCATCTCTCTTTAGGACTAGGATGAGAAGAACCAAGCATAGACTAAAACTCTCCCTTGCAAATCCCTTTTTCACAAACTCATCCACTTGCCTTTATATCTCCTTGGTTTCCTTAGGATTAGCTCTATAGGCAAGAAGGTTTGATATGGTAGTATTGAGTATGAAGTCTATTTGGTTCTTAATTCCTCTTAAAGGTAGTAATCCATAGGGAAACTTTTTAGGAAATAAATCTTCAAACTCCTACAATAATGGAACAACAACACTAGACAAAAAGGGTTCAAGGTCATTAGATAAAAAATAAGCATCCTAGCACATAAGTACAAGTAGTTTTTGCCTTGTAATCATCACACTCTTAACCTTACTTTTTCCAGCAAACACACTCACCCTTTTACTTTTCTCTACTTTTTGCACACTTTTCTCTTCAGCTTTTTTTCTCAACCTCACCTTTTTCACATGAAAATTTCCCTTCCATCTCTCTTTCTTTCTTTTCCTTTAACCTCACTCTTTTTTTTTTCTTTTCCTTTTGTTTTCTTATCTATTCTTCTCTCATTTTGCACTCTCTTGCTATCTTAATTTGATCTTCATATGCTTCAATAGGTTTGAGAGGACTCAATATAACAATCTGATTATTAATTACAAAAGAGTATTTGTTCTTCTAGCCATCATAAGTAACCTTCCTATCAAATTGTTGTGATTAGCCAAAAAGTTTAGCATGCATTGGCTTCACATCACAAAGAACCTAATCATTCAAACTTGCTTGGTTACTTTAATTTCTCCATAATCATTCAACCATTGCAACTTATATGGCTTAGGATGCTCAAAGTTTTGTTCTTCAAGTTCTAAACCTTGTCCATTATCTTGCATATAAAGATGAGTGATTATCCTTGGTATAACATTGAAAACTTTTAGAACAGCCTTGGAATCATTTAGAGCACCCTTTTTGTCATACAACTCCATGTTAAGCCTTGTAAAGCCTCTCTCATTCTCTTTGTCCTTGCCCTAGTCATTGGACCACCACTTCCTTCCAAAGGATCAAGGGAATACTTGCTATGTTGCACTTGAATAGCACCTTGTTCTCCATCATATTTACAAGCCTTGGTGAAGCCTCCATCATGCTTAATTTGTGCTTAGCAATTTCTTGTAAGTAAATATCACACAACAAGTTGTTGAGTGCTTCATCTATTTTCTTTGACCTTGCCCTTGTCATTAGTGGTCCAAGGTTTCGCAAAGCATCAACTCCCTTGTTGATTTAAGTTGGTATAATATGGCTTTTATCACTTATCGTTATCATCTTTAGGTTAAATACTTAGTGCACGCCTTGTAACTAGCATATCTCCATAAACAGATTCTTCAACATCAAAACAATCCTCCAATGGTGACATGTCATTATCACTTGAACTGATGCTTTCTATGTCACCATTCTCCAACATGATCATAGCTCTTTTATTTGGACATTAAGAAGCAATGTGTCCATGTCCTTAACACCTAAAGCACTTAATATCACGAGATTTAGAAGATTTTGTTTCGGTTTTACCTTTAGAAACAACAATTGATTCCTTTGGCCTCACATCTTCTTTTGGCTTTGAGGCTACTTTGGCTTCTTTGCAAGTTACCTTCCATGTAGAACTAAAAGCTGATCCAAATTTGGATCCATTGGACTCGATTTGTTTTTCCATCTTGATAGCTTTATGCAATAACTCCACTCAAAATAGTGTTGCAAATTGATGAGAACCGTAGAGATGATGGGTGGAGAGCTTCAATGGATGTTAGAGGTCCATTGCACATTCCAGAAGGCCCAATAACACGAGCTAGAGCTAAAAAGATTAAAGAAGCACTAAATGGCCTGATTGAGGACATTCAGGCCAACCAAGTTTCAAATGGTGTGAATTCAAGTTTAACAGAGAGTTCAGGCCTAATTAATATAATTGGAATACTTAATGGGTAAGACTAAGTAATAGCATTCACTCCTAAATAGGAGTTTATTGTCTGTGTTGGAATTTGTCCATAGTTAGGAATTCCTCCAAAATAAGGATTTGTCCTAAGTAGGAATTTGTGCCTCTTTAGAATTGCTATCTTAGACTATAAATAGGCACCTCTTCTAAGCTCTAAAAGATCATACAACTTTGAGTGAAATAGAAAGCAAGGGGTTTTCTCCCTCTGTTCTTTTGAAGACTTAAGAACTTATCAAGAGGTACTTCTTCTTGTGGCATTCCAATTGACTTATCACTCCCAATTCCTTTATTTTTTGGAGTATGGCATCCATATCCTTCTTAAATACCTTAGGTTCGTGTTCCTTCGAATTGTGGGTCTAGGGTTTGTGTTATTAAACTCTGGTTTAGCTTTCTTGGTTATTTTTTGATTCCTTGTGTGTGTTGGGTCCCTAAGCCATGTCTTGTTGGGGTTTTTCACATCAATTGGTATTAGAGTGGGGTTCGAAATTAGGTTGAATCCACTCACTCTTCAATTTTCTACCTTGTGATTTATTTATTTCTGTTTAGATTGTCTATTATGTACATTACCATTCAAATGCACAAATCTGTTTGTTTGCAATCCTTCTCTCTTTGTTTGTTTGTTCAAGCTCATAAATGTGCTAATTTCAATTCCAATTGTTGTATCTAAGTATTTTATTGTTGTTTTATGTTAAAAATAAAAAGAAAAAAGAAGGAAGAAGAACAAAAGAAAGAGAACATCAAATTCAAGTTATTGATAAGGTTAACAGTCTGGTCATATTGGCCACAATAATAATAAAATTTTTTTGCTCAACTCCAATTTTACCATCTATTTTCCTATTTTGTTACCCAAGTTTGTCCTTTAGGTTGTACTATCCCTATCCAAATTTTTGTGAGGTTAGTTCATTAAATTCGTTTGCCTTGATATCCTTTTTCGTTTTTCATTCCTTGTTCTCCAATTTATTCAATTCTACGCCATTTATCTTATTTTGTTCAAAATCAATACCCTTGATTTACATTGTTTAGTTCTTTATAGAGCTAAAAGGGGATATCCGAGTGGTAAAAGGTAAGAGTGAAAGTTCATATAAAGAAAAAGCCATAAAAAGTGTAAACATGAGGGAGTGTGACACCATCTTTTGAGTGACACACGTGAGGGAGTGTTTTGTGAGGTATCCTAATTATTTTGTGTAAAAGTAATACTATGACATCCAAAGACAAAGGTACAACTCAAAAGGGAGCTGGTGATGTGTCCTTTATGATCAAAGGTATGCAATAACAATTTGAGCGCATGAATACCAGATTTAATGATATAAGGGAGACGATGGAGGAGTAAGCTAATACAATAGCAGAGTTGCAAAGGAGGCATGGGGAATATGAGGCTCCTAAAGCAAGAAGGCAGTTGAGACGTGCCTATGACCTTGAAGATAATGTAAAAGATGATGAATTTGACGATCATACTACTATAATTAAAATTGTTAACAATAGAAGGGATTGAAGACAATTTGGGAGGTAAGGCACCTATGACCATAATTTGGGCAATATTAAAATGACAATTCCTCCATTCCAAGGTAAGAATGATTTTGATGCATATCTAGAACAGGAGAAGAAGGTTGAATTGGTTTTTGATTACCACAACTATTCTGGTGAGAAAAAGATAAAGCTTGCTACAGTTGAATTTACTAATTATTATCACAAGGATACGTTGATCCAGCCCATTCACGTATCCTTAAGGTGCAAACTTGGGCCAGGACTAAACCTCTGTGGGCTGTCAGTATTGTCCAACCCCTTTGCTACCTACAAAAGTTCCTAGAAGTATGTAGAAGTGTCTTCATCTAAAGACTGCCTACAGAATGCGCTACAATTGCATAGAGAATTCTAGAAGGGACCGTATTAAATGCTTATCTAGAATACTCTTTGTAAATAGTTAGAATATTCCATTCCAGGAGCTTCTCTTGAGATGTATAAATAGGTCACCCATCTCAATTGTACAACACGAATCCTTTCTCTCAATACAAGTTTAATTGCAAAGCTCTCTTGTGCTTTCTCTCTCTCTCTCTAGCACTTCCAATTCACTTACTTGCCCCTCACACGCCTTCCACTGATTCATTCAAACTCTCCAAGGCTTACTTAGCTCATCTTTTCTTGTAAGATTGATTAAATGCTGCGCGGGTTAGCACGAGCGAAGCCTAACTCCGTGATAAGTGGTATCAGAGCATGGTTGAAACCTATCTTCAACTTTATTCTTCTTTGAGTTGTAAGTATGGCAAGCGAAGAAGGATTTGTTGTGAAGTTCTCAACTTCTTCCTAGGATCTACGAGTTTATGATACTGAGAGGAGGTGTGAATCAGTATCACCACAATTTGCAATTTGCAGGTAAGTGAACAACTTCAACCTCTTCTTAAAAGCAAACTCTTTTTCAAACTCGACTAAGGTAGATTTATTGCTACCTACTAATCACAATAATCCCCAAAGTTACCTTTCAGACACCTTACCTAATAGATAATTCAGATGTTCTTGTTTAGGTCTTCCTTAGGTTATGGGTTGGCTGATACTTTAGTTGCGTTCACAACTCAATTCAAAACATAGAACGTAACGCAAATTAAGGACACATGAGATTTAAGTGGTTCCGTCAACATGACATACATCCACGGTGGTAGGGACTCTCCCTTACCGAGACTATCCACTATACTTGAGAAATCCAGTTACAATGGATGTCTTAATTCTTTGCTCCTTTTACTATTGCAATTACTAAGCAAGTACAATACAAAGAGTGTCACTTACTGTATCTACTCTTCTTCTAGCTTGTCTTGCCTCTGTTGAATTGAAACGCTGCTCCATTGCCGCTTAAAAATTCACCGCAACGCTCTCTATCCTCTCTTGAAGAAGTCTGGAAATACGTTGAGTTCTTTCAATGCTTTGCTGAATTTCTTCTCTATGTTGTCTCACACAGCTCCTGCTTTCATCGTCTCACGGTCTCACCCATCTCCTTGTCTTACGCCGTTGCACGTTGTGGTCTCACGCCGACGCACGTTCTGGTCTCACGCCAACGCAAGTTCAGGTTTTCTTCTCTTCTAGGGGTGATGCGTTTTTGGTTTTTGCTCTCACCTCATGATTCTGGTTTTTTTCCAGCCAATGGTCTCAAGTCTCATGCCTCACTTGTCCATTTCTCTCTCTTGTTGTTCAATCAGATCTCTCTCTCTTATCGCCAAATTTCTCTTTCACTATCGGATTTCTCTCTCTTACCGTCCCACCGGATTTCTCTCACCATCCGGCCAAATTTCACTCTACCAGTGGTTTCTGTTTTTCCTGTCTAGCCTTTGTTCTGCCGTGTACCCCTCTTGGTTGCCCGAATCGGGTTTTCTTTCTCTCCTTCTCGTCGACTCCTCTGTTTTGGCAGTTGGGTTTCTCTCTCTCTCCTTCCCGTTGATCTGCTCCGATTTGCTCAATTTTCGACCTGTCTCTTTCTCCGTATCAGGTTTTCTCTCTCTTTGTTCCTTGTTTTACCGAGAGAGATGCCTTGTGTTTTCCGATCACTCTTTGTGTTTATGCCGTTCACCCTCTCTTCTTTTCTGACAATGGCTTGTTTTCTCTCTTATCTCCAACAACGGCTGTTCTTCGTTCAGCCCGGCCGTCGACCGTCTCCTTTTTCTCCCTCTCAACGATTACACTGTTCACGACGGCTACTGTCCAGTTGACGACTACACTGTTCAGTACGGCTACTCTTTTCTTTTGTAGGTGGTGTTTTTCTGTGTAGGGTTTGGTGTTTTGCCGTGTATTCAATTGTGTTGGCCTTACCCTAGTTTTGTCTTCCAAGGTCTTTATATACTCTCTTCCATAAAACCCTAATAGGGCTTACGCGGCAGATTTACGTTCTTGTCCCTCCAGGGCTTACGCGGCAGATTTACATTCTTGCCTTTCCATGTGGATTTACCTTCTTACCCTTCCATGTGGCTTTACTTTCTTGTCGTTCCATATGGCTTTACTTTCTTGCACACTTAAACCTAGTTGACAACAATTACAACCCATATAAGGCAGTGGGAACAACAATCTCCCCCTTTGTAATTGTTGGCAACACTTATAACAAAAGCCACTATGCAGCAGTTTCAACTCCTCCTAAATATGCACTCCCCCTTTCTTAATAACTCCCCCTGCACTGTTGCTTCTCTCCCCCTTTGCCAACCAATTACAAATCTGAAAAACTCGCAAAGTGGAGATGGAAGATTCACCTGAACTTCAGGCTTGAGGAGGCATTCGCATAAACAAACTCATTCTGTGCTTTTCAAACAACTCTGTGGACAGAGATTTAGTTAGATCTTGTGTAGCCTCTTCAATAGATTTAGGTTCAACTTGTGAGAGTAAAGCAGTAGCTCCCACAATTCTTCTTCTTATTGTAACTCCTACTGATGGGTCACATATGATCTGATTTTCTTAATGAGTACTGGTCCATGTTTTCTTTAGCTTTTTTTCTTGCACAGTCTTAGTTGCAAAAGGATCTCTTTCTTCATCAATCACATACAAATTTCCCATTGTTTTCTTCCAAGTTGCAATAGTATTGCCTTCTTTACTCTTTACCTGGCAACCTGTTTTTGTGAATATTACTTTGTGATCATCGTTGTATAGTTGGCTGACAGATGCTAGATTATATATGAGTCCTTCAATGTGCAGAACATCTTTCAGATTTCCTTTTCCAATATTCACTGACCCCTGACCACTGATGTTGAGTGAATCATCATTGCCAAACTTGACTCTGCCTTCTCTTGATTTGTTTAGCTTTGATAATATACTCTTATCTCCCGTCATATGTGATTGATGAAGTGCATCCACTATCAAGGATCCAACATTAGCTATCAAAGATGAGCTTAACAATAGGTATGTTAAGAAAAACTTTTTCCTTATAGGATTTTCATGTTTACATGCCTATATAAAGGTTACAACTATGTAAAATAAGAATCAATAAGATTGAGGTATTTCTAGTAAGCTTTGTTTTGCTTTCTTATGCTCTTGAAGAATACATTATCTTGACTTATTAAAGGAGTGATCAACATTTGTGACATCTTAAGATCTAGGCTTTTAGGACTTAGTTGTCTTAGGGTTCTGATCTGATTAATCCCACTTGTTTCATAGCTTTTTAGGATATGTATAACAATTTGATTCGAGAGTTTTTAGGACAAATTATCTAGCAAGTTCTTTACCATTGTGACTTACAAATACCCAATATAATGATGACACTTCCTTGTCCCTATAAAGAATTACATCTTGTTTTCCAAATATACATAAGGATAATTAAGGAAGCATAAACAAAAAGGGAAGACCTCAAAATAGAGGATTACATAAGAAGCTTGTTACCATTAATTTTAATAATGAATTTACATACAAGAGGCAACTAATCTACCTTTTGATATAAATTTAAATTTCTTTCAATTTCACACATTCTTATAAAATTTTCTAAGTAAAGGAATGCCAATTTTTTTTTTTAAATATGCTTAATTGATCCCTTTTGGTGCAAATAGAAGATAAAGTTAGACAATGAAACTATGTTGTGTAATTTGATAAAAACATCTTTAAAAGATAATGCCACCCTTTAAAGAAAATTTAAAATTTTTGTCTTTTGTATTTGCAACACCTTTTTACTATCCTCATTCATAATTTTGTTCTTCTTTCATTAAAAACATCACACAACTGAACTAAGCACAAAAGATATTACCTTTATACCATCTAGCTCTCCATGTTCTCCAATCTTCAATAAATTTTCCAACGCAGGGCTAAAGGTGTGATTGTTCCAATTTATGATACATGGAACAATGTGCAAATAAATAGAAATTTTCTGTGGCCCCATAGCCAAGTGCTTTAAGTAAAATAGTTGAGATAAGTTCAAAGTTTGCATAAAAAGGAAAAATGATAGTTAACATTGGAAAAACCTCATTTACAGTAACAAACATTAATTGTAGACATTTTTCTATGACTTGATTCATTTAATTTACATTACTTGCATTACCTCTAACAAGAGGACACATTTAGTTATACATCATGTCCTATGAACAGTATGTTGCTTGTTTTGATATTGTCTAATTCCTTTAACTAAACCTTCTAAGGTGTATTTAGTCAAATTCAAACTTTTACACAATAGTAGCTCCTTCAACAAGCCCACTAACTTTGGGTGAACATAGTAAAATGAAGTTTTCAGGTGAATCATGATGCTGACCACATAAAGCAAGAACTTGGTTTGGTGTGGGTTCATTTAGTTTAGACGTGGATTCATTTGTTATTGATATGAATCAGAACACACTTTATATGTCTAAATATAGCAGGCACACACCTCACCTAGTCACCAAAAAAAGCACGAGTATAGTGAGCTAAGTGCTAAAGTTTCGAGCTTCAACAATCATTAAGGTTATTTAGTTTTCGGCCATGCCCTCAAAGTTTCGAGCTGTGCCCTCCTTGTTAACCAAAAAAATCATAAAGATTGGCCTAAGTTAATAGATTTAAACTCTCCTATGCTCATCCTACCCATGGCCATATGTAATATCTCAAGTAATATCTAAGCATTTACTTGCTAAGAAAAAAAAATCATATCTAACTTTGTTCATCAAAATAAAGGAATAGAAGTTTTAACATCATTTATTAAAAAAAAAAAAAGAAGAATGGAACAAAAGTTCTTACTTTATTCGTGAAACATCATATTGTAAAATTGAAAAAGGTTATACAAGTGTCTAAATTTAAATATGTAAACACATATTTTTATCCTGCAGTATATCATTTATTAAGAAAAATAAATAAACTTAATACAAAGGCTAAAAAAAAACTAAAAGTAGCGTGCTCTTGAACATTTACCATTATACCCACAATGATCTGTTATACTATTGCTATCTATAATGGAAGGGAACATGTACCTATTTATATAACAAATTGTGTAGTGGGCCATAAATTGGGAGAATTTACATCTAGTCAAATTGGAGCAATATTTATATATGAACAACCATATTTATATTACTTATTGGCAAACCACTCATATTTAAACACATAACCTTCACTTTCTTATCACTTTATGGCACACCACACACTAGAAAGTTTTTATTCCTTTAATAATCCTTGCCATCCATGCCATGCAATCTACACAGAAGGGTGTGCAAACACATGGCAGTCCAATAAGAATCAAATGCTTTTTTAAGCATTTGACTAATGCTTCATGCGCTGTATTGGCGTGTAATCTTTGCATAAAAGATTCGAAAGTGAGATGAAATGATTTCTCATAAAAATCTCTTACATAGAATTGTGTAAAAGGGAGAATATATTTCAATACCATATCAAATTAGGGCTTCTTAGGATCGTCAACATCTCCTCAAATAACACTAATTTGTGAACGTCTATCAGTTCTTCCATTAAGCACTTGAAAACAAAGTTCCTGTAGACCATACTATAGAAGCCTGTCCTTACCCCTCCACATCCTTTTTTTTTTTTTTTTCCACTTCTTTCTTCTGTGTAACTACTTGCAATGGCATCTAGCATTCATAAGCATTCAAGCTTCGAACTTTGCTAAATAAAGCTATCCCATGCGCTTCTTATCTCCAGTTTTTGCATTTTTATATGAAACGCATCTTTCCAAAAATTGGTTGCCTCTAAATGGGTCTAGCTTTTACCTTGAATATGCTTTAAAACCTAGTTTTTGCTTTGTTATATGAAACACATCTTTCCAAAAATCAGTTGCCCCAAGATGGGCCTAGCTCATAAGCCCTTAATGTGCTTAAAAACCCTTTGATGAGAACCATAGAGATGATGGGTGGAAGGCTTCAATGGATGCAAGAGGTCCATTACACATTCCAGAAGGCCTAATAACACGAGCTAGAGTTTCAATGGATGCAAGAGGTCCATCGCACATTCCAAAAGGTCTAATAACACAAGTTAGAGTTTCAATGGATGCAAGAGGTCCATTGCACATTCCAGAAGGCCCAATAACACGAGCTAGAGCCAAAAAGATTGAAGAAGTACTAAATGGGCTGATCGATATAAGCCAACCAAGTTTCAAATGGTGCGAATTTAAATTTGACAAAGATTTCAGGTCTAATTAATATAATTGGAATACTTAAAGGTCAGATTAAGTAATAGTATTCACTCCTAAATAGGACTTTATTATCTATGTTGGAATTTTTCCATAGTTAGGAATTCCTTTAAAATAAAGATTTGTCCTAAGTAGGAATTTGTGCCTATTTAGGATTGTTATCTTAGCATATAAATAGGCACCCCATGTAAGCTTTAGAAAACCAGACAACTTTGAGTGAAATAGAAAGTATGGGTTTTTATGAGAACCGTAGAGATGATGGGTGGAAGGCTTTAATGGATGCAAAAAGTCCATTGCACATTTTAGAAGGCCTAATAACACGAGCTAGAGTTTGAATGGATATAAGAGATCCATCACTGTTGTTCCCACAGCCTTGTATGGGTTGTAATTGTTGTCAACTGGGTTTAAGTGTACAAGAAAGTAAAGTCACATGAAAGGGTAAGAAGGTAAATCCACATGGAAGGGCAAGAACATAAATTCGCATGGAGGGGCAAGAAAGTAAATCTGCCACGTAAGCCCTATTAGGGTTTCATGGAAGAGATATATAAAGACCTTAGAAGACAAAAATAGGGCAAGGCCAACACAATTGCATACACGGCAAAAAGAGAGGGTAAACGGCATAAACACAAAGAGTGAGTTTGGAAAACACAAGAGAAATCATTCAACCAAGGAGATAAGAAGGGCCAACACAATTGAATACACGGCAAAATACAAAAAGTGTGTGGATGACCAATTAGAGAAAATAGAAAAATACAACACACGCCCAAAGCACACCAACGGCAAGAGAACGGCAGAACAGGGGACGGCCAAATAGAAAACAGAGGTTGAAAATTGAGGAGATCGTAGCCGCACAGTAGCCGTCGTGAACAATAACATCGTGAACAATAGCTGTCGAGTGAAAAAAATTGGGGGGTTGAACGAAGATATACCGACAACAACAAAGAAGGAACACGACAAGAAGAGAAAAGAGAGAAACCTGTGCGTGATGACAGACAACCGGTACACCAATGGTCAACGAGGAAATGACACGGCAAGAGAGAGAAACGGGTAAGACGAGACTAGATTGGGAATCGGGGAGACTAGATCCGAGCTGGAACGGGTGAGACGAGACTAAATCGAGAACGGGTAAGACCAAATCTGACCAAGTGGGTGAACGAAAAAGAGAAATCCGATGAAGAGAGAGAAATCTGGCGGTAAGAGAGAGAAATCCGGCAAGAAGTGAGAGAAATCTTGCTGGACAACAAGAGAAAGAGAAACAGACAAGCGAACCGTGAGATAGTGAGATCGTGAGACAATGAGACGGGGAGATAGTGAGACGATGAAAGCAGGAGTTGTGTGAAACAACGTAGAAAAGGAATTCGACAAAGCATTAAAAGAACTCAACATATTTCCAAACTTCTTCAAAAGAGGTTAGAGAGCGTTGCGATGAACTTCTAAGCGGCAGTGAAGCAACCTTTTAATTCAACAGAGGCAAGACAAGCTAGAAGAATGGTAGACACAGTAAGTAACACTCTTTGTATTGTACTTGCTTAATAATTGCAATAGTGAAAGGAGCATAGAATTAAAGACATCCATTGTAACCTGGAATTCTCAAGTATAGTGGATAGTTTCGGTAAAGGAGAGTCCCTACCACTGTGAATGTACGTCATGTTGACGAAACCACGTAAATCTCGTGTGTCCTTAATTTGCTTTACGTTCTGTGTTTTGAATTGAGTTGTGAACGCAGCTAAAGTATCAGCCAACCCATAACCTAACGAAGACCTAAACAAGAACATCCGTATTGTCTATTAGGCAAGGTGTCTGAAAGGTGACTTTGGGGACTATTGTGATTAGTAGGTAGCAATAAATCTACCTTAGTCGAGTTTGAGAAAGAGTTCGCTTTAAGAAGAGATTGAAGTTGTTCACTTACCTGCGAATTATGAATTGTGGTGATACTGATTCACCTCCCCTCTCAGTATCACAAACTAGTACATCCTAGGGAGAAGTCGAGAACTTCAATCACACATTTCAGAAGACCCAATAATACAAGTTAGAACTTCAATGGATGCAAGAGGTCCATTGCACATTCTAGAAGACCGAAGTTTGTCTGCTAGGTTGTATTACTTCTTTCTTAATTTTTGTGAGTTTAGTTCATTAAATTCATTTTCTTTGATATCCTTTTTCATTTTTAATTCTTTGTGTGCGTTGGGTCCCTAAGCCACGTCTTTTTGAGGTTTTTCGCATCACCCTCCCGGAATGACATTTAGCCTTTTACACACACAGAGCTTAATAAAACTTAATATAATTTATTTTTATTTTATGTAGTTAATTTTTTTATAGATTTATTCTATTATTTTACAGATATAATATTATTTATGGATTCTCAATATTATTTATATATTCTAAAATAATAATCAATAAAATAAAGAAGAATATACCCACACCACATTAACCAACTTCCGTTAAAAAATCCATCGTGGAATTGGAGACCCCTTTTAATTGATCAAAAGGCTGATTTGCATGGAATACATAATTACCTAGTCCCAGTCAATTCACATGCTATCGGCAGGTAGCCATCCGCCGCTAGGAGTTGACCGACTCTGCAACCAAAGCCTTGATAGCATGAAATTTTCGCGCTTCTTGCATGAATCATAAGTTTGTCTGAGTGCTAACGTGGCAGAAGCACCGGATGTTGACCTTTTGTCTCTCGGTGTTACAAAAGGTAAAAGCTTTTGTTGAAGTGATAGACTCAATTTTTGACTATCTAGAAGCGCTGATGGGCGGTAGAAAATAAACTTTTCATCTTTGGATGGAATCCTGCGAGTGGCACATGGCACATGGCATTGCCGTAATAGCATAATGATGTTTACGCTTCTATTTTCTTTCTGAAAAAGAAAAAAAAAAACAAACGAAGTTTCTCATACAACGAATGTGGGCAACAGTTCAGCAAACAATTCAGGAGCTCATTTATTATCATATGGCAACAGGCGGTGAGCCGGATGCTCTGGCTGCTTGCTTGCTAATTGCAAAGAAAATCTGCTTAAACATTCGATAGCAAAATAATATTCTCTAACTTAATGTTTAGATTGATGATGAAATATAATATTTTCTAGCTACATGACCTTGCAATTTCAGCGACCGGATTATTGTATGGGTTGGAGGTCTTGAGGTGCAATCACACACACACACACACAATGTTAAGAGATAAAATAAATAATTAAAAATTTTCTTATTTTTCTTTTATCATTTTTAAAGTAATCAAAACTATTATTTCATGTACTATGTTAGGAAGAATAGAGGTTGCCGTATAAAAGCCAAAAAGATTTTCTCTAATTTCAGAGTTTCTGTGCGGTACAATAAAGAAGAAACTGAAACGAAATAGAAGGTTAGAGAGTGGGAGTCAAGTCAAGGCTGGAAATGGAACCATAGAATTCTAAACTTATACTGTCCTAAAACTCCAAAGAGCTGTGATTAGCTGGTGATAATGTTAGTTTGGATCGAAAGCAAGTAAAGATTTGAGGACAGTCATTCACACTAACAAATGTGATTGATTAGGAAAATCATCAACTTATATTATAATAAAATGAGGCCCATATGTATAACCCTTACCCATTTTGTCTCAAAGTAGCATAACCTCGAACACACCCTATGTAGTATAGACTCGAACCTAATTGGCAAAAGAAATCCAAACAGAGGAGGCAAAAGTCAAAACTAAGAAAAGTCTGACCAGCCCAAACCCACCGACCCGGGATCCGATTGCATGGTAAAACACGCAGGCAGAACCCAAAAAAATCAACTTGTACGCAGGGTCAAAGGCTTTCACCATTTCTACTGCTAAACTAAGAGAACAGTTGTCTATATATATATAAAAGGAGAATGAGGCAAGCCTGATGATCGTATTAGATACATCACACTCAAGCAGAACCTACAGCCAATCCAGGTGACCTCACTTCTGATGGGACTCATGGGTTTTGCCATATCATTCTTTCTCCTTCAATTGGTGGCTTGAGTTCTTGAGTCTCTTCCTTTCACTTTTGATGTTACTTGTGTTCTTGGGTCAGCACATTTTTTGTTGGGGTCTAATAAATAATGATTTCACAGGTTTAGATCTACGGCATCATATTATAGTGTATTGTTGCATTCCCATTTTGATGTACCAAAAAAAAAAGAGTTTATTTTTTTCCATCTAATATGCTGAATTGATGACTAAACTTTTGTGCTGAATGATCTTTGATATATGGCTACAACCACGTACTTATGATTAACTTTTCCATAGAATGATTAGTATTTGATTGACAACTGTTTAAGTTATATACTTGTTAATTTAACCATACATTGTGGTATTCAATTTAAAAAAAAAAAAAAAACAAAACTTAAAGAGGATGGTTGATGGAAGACAACATAACCTGTAAAAAAATTAATGATATAGATAACATAGATCCCTTTACAAATTAATCATAATAATAATGTTTTTTGTATTAAAAAAATCTCAAACTATATAATACAAATGTCAGCCAACCAAATTATTACACATAGATATTGAATAGTCACATTTATTTTTATTACGAAATAATAATATGTTAATTTGCTTCATATAATGCAACATTGTTTTCATAAAATAAGATTTTAATCAAATTCAATTATTTTTTTTATAGGTTAGTAATCTAACAAACTCTCGATATTCATTTATTTATTAAGAAAATCTCAATTTTTGATTCTTGAACTTTGATAACAAATGCAAGGTAGTGACACCCTTTTAGCAAACCTTGTAATCAAATTATAAAAATTATTTTTATGACGAATCAAAGTAGATCCTAATTAATATTACCATGAACTCAAAATTTGTAAAAGATCATGAATTTTCAACAAATAATGATAGTCATGACAAAATCTAACAAAAAAATATATTTATTTTGAAACAAGAAATTCAACAAAATCTTAATCATTTTGAATTCTTTTTATATTCTTAATTCCTAAACTTCCATGAAAAAATTGGAATATTGTATAATAAATAAAACTGATTGCATAACCCAAAACCACACCATATATGATATGGAATCAAACCTAATTGGCCTGAGAATAAGACCCATTTCGTAACCCAAAAACCCAAATTTGAGAACCCATTTTTGGGCAATACAAAACTGATGAGAACTGTAGAGATGATGGGTGGAAGGTTTCAATGGATGCAAGAGATCCATTGCACATTCCAAAAGGTCTAATAACACGAGCTAGAACTTCAATAGATGCAAAAGGTCCATTGCACATTCCAAAAGGCCCAATAACACGAGCTAGAGCCAAAAAGATTGAAGAAGCACTAAATGGGCTAATTAAGGACATTCAGGCCAACCAATCTTCAAATGGTGCAAATTCAAGTTTGACAAAGAGTCCAAGCCTAATTAATATAATTGGAATACTTAATGGTCAGACTAGGTAATAGCATTCACTCCTAAATAAGAGTTTATTGTCTGTGTTGGAATTTGTCCATAGTTAGGAATTCCTCCAAAATAAAGATTTTTCCTAAGTGGGAATTTGTGCCTCTTTAGGATTGCTATCTTAGCCCATAAATAGGCACCACTTGTAAGTTCTGGAAAATCAGACAACTTTGAGTAAAATAGAAAGTAAGGGTTTTTCTCCCTCGGTTCTTTTAAGGACTAAAGAACTTATCAAGAGGTACTTCTTCTTATAGCGTTCCAATCGACTTATCACTCCCAATTCCTTTCTTTTCTGAAGTGTGACATCCATATCCTTCTTAAACACCCTAGGTTGGTGTTCCTTCGAATGGTAGGTCTACGGTTTGTATTATTAAACTCTGGTTTAGCTTTCCTGGTTGTTCTTTGATTCCTTATGTGCATTGGGTCCCTAAGCCACGTCTTTTTTGGGTTTTCTGCATCAATTGGTATCAAAGCATCCTGCTATGGTCCTAAAACCACACCATATATGATATGGAATCAAACCTAATTAGCCTAAGAATAAGACCCATTTTGTAACCCAAAAACACAAATTTGAGAACCCATTTCTGGGCAACACAAAAACCATTGACTCGAATCCAATTACATTTTATTTTAATTAATAGCTTTATGTACATTTCAAAAAAAAAAATCTCGTCTCTTTTCCCACCATAACTTAAGATGAGGCAAGCATATGAAAAAGGAAAAAAAGAGCTAGCCAAGTTCATTAAAAAATTAAATAAAAAAAGTAGGTAAGAATCAACATTAATTATTTACTATTTAAGAATATCAAGTTTCTGACTCCAAATTAAGAATATACAGTGGCACCTTATATTCTTTTGAAATTAAATAGGAAAAAAAATGAAGCCAAATGCCAATAATCCACATCAATTATATTTTAATATCTTATTTAATTGAGAGATAGGCTCTCCAACAAGTAATATAATTACAAATTTGCACTCATCCTTTACATTTATTTAGTGGATCATTAGTCCAGAACCCAAACTAGGGAAAATAGCATCAAAGTAGGAACATCAGAGAAGCCTCAGAGGTTCAGAAAGATTAAGCTTAGTTGATTTTCATGCCACTCAGGTAACTTTCATAGTTTAACATCTGCTTGGTGATTTGAAACCATTATTTGATTAACATGGACTCATGTTCCACAATTTGAAAGTCTATTTCGATCATTTTACTTGTGAGCTTGTTTCTTTTGCAGAACTTGTTATCGCCAATCATATGTGATTAGTTATTTAGAATTTCCAAGTTCATTACTCAAATCTTTCACAGTAATTATCTTTTTGTTAAACTCTCCCTTCTAATTCATACATTCATAATGATTGATTAGTAATGTAATGGTTTCTATGCTTGCTAAGAATGACTAGCCTCCTGTATTATTTAGAATTTTGAAATCCAGTCATTTATCTTTATTTGATTAAGAAGTATTCTGGCGACATGTAGTGACATTTAAAAGATGACGAGTATCCCAAAAAATAATGGAGAAGATAAGAGGGGAACATGGTTAAATTTACCAGTACTACTTTTGTGGAATATCAAGGACAGGTTGCCATTCATTGAAAATTTGATGGTATCTGTTGTTTGCAAGCATTAGCACTATGCTTCCAAAATCTATCCCTTAGAGGGATTGCACGGTTTTGATTGCAAATCAATGTGGTTAATAACCATTGAACTTAGGGACAAAGGTTGAAAAGAAAGGCAAATTACAAACTTCTCCACTGGAAAGAAATATTTAGTGGCATCTACATATGTCGATAGTGTTAATGCTATTATTGCCACCATGGTCATTTGCTCGGAAAAAGGATGGTTGCTTTATATGTGTGGTTAGTCTAGAATACTTTTGTTTTGTCATCATAAGACTAGTAGCCTTGAAAGTTAGGTATTCTTAGGAATCAGAAATTTACTAAGGTCAATCCCTTTTCTGTCATATTGTTAAGAACCTCTTTCAACATGGACAACTTTGGCATTTGTTATGCCAAACCAAGGCTGGCAAAAGGACATATTGATAGCTCATGCTTTGTAGCATTTGAATTTGTCACGGCCTCCTTCAAAGTCTAATAACGATCCTTAGTGTGGAATTCAAAGGTTTAATTTAGCTGTCACTAAGCACCTTTCCAAATTTAATACTTTTTTTTTGTAGGAAAATTCTATAACTTTTTCCCACTAAATTCATCCATTTGTCCAAATTTCATAAATTTTTGTCCTCAAATCTATGATAAAGGTCAAGAAAGCTATTTAATTAGCATTTAAAGTTATTTTTTTAGCAATATAATAAGAATTCAAATACTTGGTTGTGGATGATTACATGAGCTTGAATTGGTGTGCGTGCCAAACCATAACATTTCTTAAGACATGCCTTCGGCATTGATCCTAATGAATATGGCATGATTTGGGTTGTCTTGAGTTGATTACATTTGCATATATGCCTAATAATTTAGGTTGGCTAGTGTTTTATTAAATGTTGGCCTACTATATATTCTTTTGTTGTTGTTCTTTATTATTACTTCAATTTTATTTTTTGTTTTCAATATTTTTAGTTCACTTTCACTTATAATGTGAAAAAGGAAAAATCCAAATATATGTAAGGGAACAAGCATGATAATGAAACATCTCCTAACCATCAAACAAGTAATTTCATTTTTTCTTTGAAAGTTGCAAGATATTATAGGTCAATTAATGGAGAATAACATGCTAGTCAAGTGCAACAAAGTAAGTATTCCCAAGATCCTTTACAAAAAATCGATGGTACAATGACTAAGACGAGGACAAAGAGGATGAAAGAGACTTTACAAGGCTTAATCATGGAGCTACATAAGAAAAAAGGTGCTCTAGAAGATTCAAAAGTTGTTTTAAAAGTTTCTAATGCTACACCAAGGATAATCACTTATTTTTACGTGCATAATGATGGATAAGACTTATAACTTAAAGAACAAAATTTAAAGCCTATGATATAAATCCAAGCTACATGACCAAGATAAGGAAAGGCTTGATTTACATGCTATGTTGTATTAATGGGCCTGATTTTGTTTTGAATTACTGGATTTTAAGTTAAGGTCGAATTACATGTAGAGAAGGCTTAACGTCTTAGGTTTATTTAGGCTTGTAGGTTCAGCTATATCTAGATAAATTAGTTAGAGTTTTACTTTAAATTTTATGCCTAGTTATCATTAGTTGTAGGTTTTTTAAGGATTCTTAATCAAGGCAAATTCATAATTCTTAGGATTCCTAATCAAGGTAGATTTATATTTCTTAATTGAAAAGATCTCTTACAATTAAGGTTTTTCCTATATAGGTATGTTAAAAAAATCTTTTACTTATAGGATTGTAATATTTACATGTCTATATAAAGCATACAACTATGTAAAACAAAATCAATAAGATTAAGGTATTTTTCAGCTAACTTTGCTTTGCTTTCTTATGTTCTTGGAAGAATACATTATCTTAACTTATCAAAGGAGTGATCAACCTTTATGGCGTCTTAAGATTAGCGCTTTTAGGACTTAGTTTCTTTAGGGTTCTAATATGATCAATCCAACTTGTTTCATAATTTTCTGGGTGTGTGCATTACAAATTGATTCAAGGGTTCCTAGGGCAAGTTGCCTAACGGGTTCTTTATTAGTTGGTATCAAAGTTTTGGTTCTAGAAATAAGTTACGCATCTCTTTTCCATCTTTGTTTAGTAATTTTTTTTTGCTTTATTCATTCCTTATGTTTTCATTGCATAGTTCTAATTTGTTCTAATCAGCTTATTATTCTTGAAATTGTGTTAATTTTGTGGGTGTTTAATTTGATAAAAAAAAAAGGTTAAGAAAAAAAAGAAGAAAAAAATGAAAAAAAAAAGAAAGAAAAGAAAAAAAAGGGAAGACAAAGAAGTTGTGTTTGAGTCTTGCAACCTATTATGTATGTTTATAAGGTTACAAATCTAATTTTTTTTTCCAAGTTTAAAAAGGATATATTGAATTTCTTTTAAAAGTTTTGATTTTTAGATTTACCACCATTTAATAGATTGCTCCTTGTAATTTGTTGATCTTAAGTATTTTAAGAACATAAAAGGGCCTAGCTTGAGTGGAAAAAAGATAAGAGTGGTGAGATCATCATCAAGAAAAAGCCAAAATAAA
Source organism: Ceriops tagal (assembly GCA_021533255.1). Lineage (NCBI taxonomy): Eukaryota > Viridiplantae > Streptophyta > Magnoliopsida > Malpighiales > Rhizophoraceae > Ceriops > Ceriops tagal. Next base: position 4,067,563 of record CM038610.1, on the reverse strand, counting down.
GTGAAATGTGAGTGATAACAGTCTAATTTGATGACAAACATGTAAGGGAGTATGTGAGGAACAAATTTCTTTTAATTACTGATGTGTTTCTGTAGGTTGTAAACATGAGTAATCAAGGAGAAATGCATGATATAGATGTGAAAATTTGGATGAAAGTGGTCACTAAGCAATTTAAGATGATAAATGCAAGGCTAAATAAGTTACAATCACCTAGCAAATACAAATCTTCTAAAAGGCATGTGATTGAGGAAGAATCAAACTATGAAGAATCAAGTTCAAGAAAAGGCAAAAAGGTTGTTTCCAAAAGAAATAGTAATTTGGACAGCATAAAGATGAAGAGTATTTCAAAGGAAGAATGATCTTGAACTTTATTTGGAGTAGGAAAGAAAGGTTGAACATGTATTTGATTGTCATAGTTATTCCAACAAGAAGAAGTAAAGTTGAGCATGTATTTGATTGTCATAATTATTTCAAGGAGAAGAAAGTAAAGTTGGTAGTCATAAAATTCATTTATTATGCAAGTATTAGTGGGACCAATTAGTTATAAATAGAAGGAGTAATGGTGAGAGGCCAATTTAGTTATGGGAAGTGATGAAATTAGTAATGCACAAGAGAATTATACTTAGCCACTACTATAGAGACTTGTATAAAAAGTTTCAAGGGTTGGTGCAAGGATCCATGAGTGTGGAGGACTATTACAAGGAGATAAAGATAACCACGATTAGAGCTAATGTAGAAAAAGACCGAGAGGCCACCATGGCAAGGTTTATTGGTGGTTTGAATAAAGAAATTATAGATGTAGTGGATTTGCGACATTATTTAGAGATAGAAGAGTGGTTGTATAAGGCTATCAAGGTGGAGAAACAAATCAAGTCCAAAGAATCCAAATTTGGGTTAGCTTCTAGTTGTACATGAAAGGCAACTTGGAAAGATGCCAAAGTAACCTTAAAGCCAAAAGAAGATACAAGGCGAAAGGAATTAGTTATTGTTTCTAAAGATAAAACTGAAATGAAATCTTCTAAATCTTATGATATTAAGTGCTTTTAGTGTCAAGGACATGGACATATTGCTTCTCAATGTCCAAATAAAAGAGCTATGATCATGTTGGAGAATGGTGACATAAAAAGTATTAGTTCAAGCGATAATGACATGCCACCATTGGAGGATTGTTCTGATGTTGACGTTCAAGAACCTGTTTATAGAGATATGTTAGTTGTAAGAAGTGCCCTAAGTTTTTAACCTAAAAATGATAATGATGTGGAGCAACGTGAGCACATTTTCCATACAAGATGTCACATTAAAGACAAGGTATGTAGCATGATTATCAATAGTGAAAGTTGTACAAATATTGCTAATACTTTGTTGGTAAAGAAGTTAAATCTAGATACCTTAAAAAATGCTAAGCCTTATAAGTTGCAATGGTTGAATGATTGTGGAGAAATTAAAGTAACCAAGTAAGTTTTAGTTGTTTTTTCTATTAGCAATTACAAGGATGAGGTTCTTTATGATGTGGTACCAATGCATACAAGTCATATACTTCTTAGGCGACCATGGCAATTTGATAAGAAGGTTACTCATGATGGCCATAAGAATAGATACTCCTTTGTAACTAATAATTGGACTATTATATTAACTCCTCTTAAACTTATTCAAGCATTTGAAGATTAGATTAAGATAACAAGAGAGTGCAAAATAAGAGAAGAACAAAGTGGGGAAAAAAAAAAAGAAAGAGTGTGAAAAGTCAAAGAAAAGGAGAGAAAGTGAGGCTAAGGGGAAAATTTCAAGTGAAAAAGGTGAGACAGAGAGAAAAGCTAGAGAGAAAAGTAAGAAAGTGAGTGTGTTTGCTAGAAAAAGTGAGGTTAAAAGTACTATGATCGCAAGACAACTATTTATACTTATGTACAAGGATTTTTATTTTTTATCTAATGACTTTGATTCCACTTTGCCTATTCCATTATTGCAAAAGTTTGAAGATTTATTTCCCAAAGAAATTCCCTAAGGATTACCTTTTTTAAGAAGAATTAAGCACCAAATATACATTATACTTGGTGCTGACATACCAAATCAACCTACCTATAGAGCTAATCTAGATAAAACAAAGGAGATATAAAGACAAATGGATAAGTTAGTGCAAAAGGAATTTGTAAGGGAGAGTCTTAGCCTATGCTCAATCCCTATCATCTTAGTCTTAAAGAAAGATAGAATATAATGTATGTGTGTGGATTATCGAGCCCTCAATAAGATCACTATAAAGTATAAATATCCTATTTCTAGATTAGATGATATGCTTAATGAGTTCCATGGCTTGTGTGTGCTTTTAAAAATTGATTTAAACAATGACTACTATCAAATTTGCATGAAAGAGGGAGATAAATGGAAAACAATATTTAAAAATAAACATGGATTGTATGAGTGGTTAGTAATGCCTTTTGGATCAACTAATGCACATAGTACATTCATGAGGTTAATGAATCATATCTTGTGTACTTTTATAGGGAAATTTGTAATAATTTATTTTGATGATATTTTAGTTTATAGTAAGAATTTGAATGAACATGGGAAACACTTGTATGCTATGTTTAGTGTGTTAAGAGAGAATCAACCATATGTTAATCTCAAAAGTGTACAATTTTCATGGAATTCATTGTGTTTCTTAGTTATATTGCTAGTTTGCAAGGTATTAGTGTGGATGGGGAGAAAGTAAAGGTGATAAGGGATTGGCCTACACCTAAGAATGCAAATGAGGTAAAAAGCTTACTAATTCACCTTTACTATACTTGCCTAACTTTGATAAACTTTTTCAGGTAAAATGTGATGCATTTGGAATAGGAATAGGGGCTGTTTTAATACAAGATTCCAAACCAATTACTTGTTTTAGTGAAAAACTAAGTAAGGCAGCCTTAGATTATCCTACTTATGACAAGGAACTTTATGCATTGATATGAACTCTTCAAACATGGCAACATTATTTGTGGTCGAAGGAATTCATCATTCATTCTAATCATAAAAGCATAAAGTTCTTAAAATCCTAAGGTAAGCTTAATAAGAACATGTTAAGTGGTTGAAGTTCATAGAAACATTTCCTTATATGATCAAGTACAAACATGGAAAAGAAAATGTTGTTGCTAATGCATTATTTAGGGGGTATGCATTATTTTTTTGCAAACTAAGTTACTTGGTTTTGAATTCCTTAAGGGCTTATGTGCTAATGATTCTGATTTTGGCCAAATATGGAATACATGTGATAAGTGTGCATTTAGTGATTTTTATAGACATAAAGGGTTCCTATTTAAGAAGGATAAATTATGTGTACTTATTTGTTCTATTTGTGAGTTGCTTGTTAGGGAAACTCACAGGGGTGGTTTGATAGGGCACTTTGGTGAGTAGAAGACATTAAATATATTGCATGAGTATTTTTATTGGCCTAATATGAAACATAATGTGCATTCCATTTATGATAAGTGTATTACATGTAAGCAAGCAAAGGTTAAAGTTAAACCCCATGGCTTGTATACACCTTTACTTGTGCCTAAGCAACCTTGGACTGATATTTCTATGGATTTTATCTTAGGATTTCCAATATCTCAATGTGGTAAGGACAATATACTTGTTGTTATTAATAGGCTTAGAAAAATGACTCATTTTGTTGTATGTTCTAAAACCAATGATGCAACATATGTTACAGAGTTATTCTTTAAGGAAGTGATACGTTTGCATGGATTACCAAGAACTATTGTTAATGATAGGGATGTTAAGTTCTTAAGTCATTTTTGGCACACTTTATGGAATCAATTAGGAACTAAACTTTTATTTTATATTGTTGCACATCCTCAAATAGATGGACAAAGTAAAGTAGTTAATAGGACACTAATGATTACCTTCTTAGGTCTCATACTAAAAGGGGGAGGGGGTGAATTAATGTGAGATATTTACTTTTTACAAATCTGTCTGGATTAAATCTCTATGATTTGTTAAAGTAAATAATCCAATTTTTATCTTACTTCTTTATGTGAGAATGGTCATATGGATATCAAGTTATGTGGTTCACCCATAATGTGTGACCTACATCCTCGATGTGATAGGATCACTCCTAAATCACACAATTCATGCTTGTTATCAAAGGATACAGCTAATGTTTTGGAAGGATCACTTCTTAACCACTTATAATGATCTCCCGATCACTTGAAGAGTTAATCTCCCGATCACTCAAAGGATTGATCTCCTGATCACTCTAAGGGTCTCTTACCCTTTTTCAAGAAGTACATAAAAAGTTTATGACAAAACTTCCCTGAGAAAGATCACTCAATGTGCACAAGCTGTTGTTGCAAAAAATGGATCTTCTTTTTCCTCACTGTCGGTTTCTCCTTTGTAAGTTCTCTCTGCTGCAAGTTCTCTTCGCTTCAAGTTATCTCTATTGTAAGTTCTACTGTCTGTAGGTTCCTCCTTTGCAAGTTCTCTCCACTGCTGCACTCTCCTTCTCTTATGGTGTTGCTGCTATTTCTTTCTACTGTTACACTCTCCTTTTTTTTGGTGCTACTGCTGTCTACTTCTACCTTGGTAGGTTCTCTCCTTTGCTGCCAGTGCTGCCACCTTCTATCTTGGCAGGTTCTTTCCTTAGCTGCCAGTGCTACCTCCTTCTGCCTTAGTAGGTTTCTCCTCTTAGATGCCGCTACAGTCTCTCCTTTTGGATATTGCTGTACTCTCTCCTCCTGGATGTTGCTACACTCTCTCCTTCTAAATAATGCTGCACTCTCTCCTCCTAGATACCACTGTACTCTCTCTTATGTAGCTCACTTTTATGTAGCTCTCTTTTCTCTTTTGCAGAACATGTTTTTGCAGCTCTCTCTCTTGTCATTCTTTCTCTAATTTTCTATAGAGCACACACCTTTTGGCAGCTACATAGATATATTTATAAGCCTTAAATTTAGGGTTGCCTTATCATCAATGGTTCGCATTGATTCCAAAGGGTTGCCCTATAATTAATGGTCAACATTGATTCTTAAAATTTAAGGTCAACATTCAGCATTAACTCTTAAAATTTAGGGTTAATGGTCAACATTGACTCATTGAATTTAGAGTTGACCTACCATCAACGGTTTTGATAAATGATCTCTTTGCATCTCAACGACATTCACAACATTAAATTAACAAGAACAAATATGCAAGATACTATTTACAATAAATCCAACATTAGCCATTAAAGATAGCTCAACAATCTACCCCTTTAGATTTGTTGGCAATACATTAAATCCATAGATTAGCAATTAAGCACAAGTAGCAACTTTTGACATTCATAGCTCCTTTTGAAACATACATATCTTTTTTGCATGTGGGCATGATTCCAATTAAAAGCAACCTTTAACTCCTCCTTTTTTCTGCTTCTCCCTCTTGACAATTTCTCCCCCTTTATTTGATTTTCCCCTTTGGATTTATCAAGCTACCCCCCCTTTTGATCAATATATAATCTCTTTGGATTTATGAAAAATATCTTCCCCTTTGACAACAAATCCAAAGAATAATAAAATAGGGAAGGGGAGAGGGTTAGAGGCATACCTTAACCTCTAAGGGGTGACTGAACATATAAGGTTAGTCTTAACTTTTAGAACATCTCTCTTGATAGAGGTTTGGTAAATATATCTAAATAAATGAGCTCCAATGGCTTTTTTGTTCAAATCTCCACATTTTTATGGGTAACATTCACCAACTTCCTTTTTTAACACATGCTACAAATGTTATTTCTTTCTTTTCTCAGTTTAGGTACATCTTTCACAGGTTCATTTTTGGACAATTTGTTCAGCCCCTTTTGTCCAAGATGTCCTAATCTCCTATGTCGCAACAAATTCTCATCTTTAGTGCTCATATAACATATGTTTTTGTTGTTAAAAACTTGGTATAATTTTCCATTTGTTCTTTCTCCCATTGTAACAACAGCACCATCAATTAATCTTTTATTATGCAGCCACTCCTGTTGAAAGTAACTTCATGCCTATCATCATAAAATTGGCTAACACTAATTAGATTATGTTTTAGCCCTTCAACATAAAGCACTTTTTCTGATTTAAGCTTTCATGCACCAATTTCAGCAACACCAACACCTTTGATCTTTAAGACACCATCATTGCCAAATGTGACTAACCCTCCATCATATTTTACTACTTCCTATAACACCTTGGAGTCTCCTGTCATGTGTGAAGAGCAGCCACTATTTAGAATTTATGGCTTTTCTTTCTTGGAAACTTTTAAGGTTACTTTCATAACCATAGTCATTTCCCTTCCTCTTCTTCTTCTTTGGCCAAACATAGGAATATATGTAGGTGTTCTCTTTTGCATTCTTTGACCAGGCAGTAATGTCAAGCATTCCTCAGTAGTATGTCTAATCTTTTCGCATCTTTCACAGATTTCTTTTAATATATCAAATCTGTTTCTTAGTGGAATATGACTTCTTTTCACTTGAAATTGTCTCCTTTCTTAATAGAGTCTCCCCCTACACCTTTGCCTCACATTCCTCTTTATTATAAGCCTATTACTCCACTACACACTAGCCTTGTGCCCATATTTACTATAGCTTGAGCAAAATCTTTCAAATCTAAATTTTCTTCTTTCATCATGTACATATCTCCTATATTCAGCAACTGGTGTGACAACCTTCTTTCCATCTTTGACAACCTGTCTCCTTTGGATAAAAGTTTTCATCACATCTTTCCTAACCCATTTTATCTTAGGTTGGTTTCTCTTCACCATAACATCATTGTGTTTGCTTTCAGGCACAAACACAATTTTCTTCTTTTTTGTTACCCTCTCATTTGGCTTTTCAATATAGCGAAGTCCTTTCTTCCCCATGGAATGAGGTCTTTGTTTGCTTAGACACTCATTTAACTTTTTGGTAGCATCCACCTTGATAGTATTTGCTGAAGACAACTCTCCTCTTACTTCCACGGCCTGCATAAAGCTTTCTTCATATCTTCATACTTCTTCAATTCAGACTCAACATTATGGAGCTTGGCTTGCAAAATAAACACTTTTTGCTCTTATGCAATCACCTTAGCACTAAGATCATCATGTATCTTACCTTGCTCTACCTCAAGTACATTCAACTCCTCAATTCTTTTCAAGTAGTCATTCTCTTTTACTTTAAACTCCTTTTCTTTCACCTGGAGATCAAATTTATCAATAGTAGAATTTTTATTTAGCTTCTTAAGATGCTTTACCCCCTTTTCCAGCTTGCTTTTTTTATGCATACAAGCTCTCAATTCATTCTCAAGTTGCTGCATCAACTCTTTTTCTTCCTTTTTGATTGATTTCTCATCACTTGAAGATTCTTGTTCAATATCTACCTGTGTAACCAATATATTTTCTGCAACATCATCATTGGAATCATGATCAGCTTCTTCTTTAGAATCTTCTTCATCCAATTTGCTCAAAAAATTTCTTCATTTGGATCTGAAGAGTTGCTTTTTCCCTTTGGCACTTGAATTTCTAGTTTTAGAATAGTTGGATTTCTTTGTTCTTCTCCTTGAGGTCGACTCATCATCATCATCACTGTCTACTTCTTTTCTCTTTGGGCAATCCACTACAAAATGCCCAATGCCTTCACAATTAAAGCATTTTAAGGGTAATTTTTCCTTGTACTTCCCTTTTCCTTTCCTCATATTTTTGGTGATGTATGCCATGACTTTATCAAATTTAGTATCACCATCCCTTTTTCTTTCTTCAAAGCTGTTATCGAATTTGAAGTTTCCAACTTCACCCTAGGATCTACTACTTTGTGATACTGAGAAGGAGGGTGAATCAATATCACCAATTAGACGGTTTCTCTTTGTGTTGGCCGAATGGTTGGTTAGACATTCTTTCTCTTTCAGCTAGTGGTGGTTTTGCCGTTCACTCCTTGGTTTTGGCATGCTGTTTTGTGTTTGGTCGTTCCACCTTTTCTGATTTGTGGTTTGCCATCCACCCTTTCTTGTTGTCCAGCCGTGTACTCTCTCTTTGTTGTCCAGCCATTCCTCCCTTGTTTTCTCTCTTTAGTCGATCACCTATCTTTGCCGTTTATCCTGTTTTTCTGTGTAAGGTAGGGTTTTTTTTGTTTTTTATTGTCTCTTTGGTTGACCGGTTGTATAGGTTTTCTGAATGGTTGAATTTTTGAACCACCCTAGCTTTGTCTTCTAAGACCTTTATATACTCTCTTCTATGAAACCCTAATAGGGCTTACGTGGCAGATTTACGTTCTTGCCCTTACGCGGTGGATTTACTTTCTTGCCCTTCCATGTGGCTTTACTTTCTTGCACACTTAAACCTAGTTGACAACAATTACAACCCATACAAAGCTGTAGGAACAACAGAATTCTTCTTCTTGTTCTTTCTTTATTGTCTTGAAGGTCAACTCCTTCTTTGCCTTAGACTTCTTCTCTTCCTTCATTAGGATTATTCTCATTTCATAAGCCACTAATATGTTGTATAAATCATCCATGGGTAGCCTATCCAATTCTCTATCTTCTATAGAGGAGACTTTGGTATTAAAAGCTTTCAGTAAGGTTCTAAGTATCTTTTTGACCACACTAGCATTGTTGATCTCCTTTCTATAGCCTTTAAGGGAGCATATAACTTCATTTACTCTTATAAAGAAGGCATCCACAGATTCATCATTCATCATCTTTATATCTTCAAATCTACTCTTTCAGATTTGTAACTTAGCTTCCCTCATAACCTTGTCTCCTTTATAAATATTCTTCAATTTGTCCTAAATTTGTTTGGTTGTGTTGCACCTTATCACTTTGGTGAATTCTTTGTCTGATAAAGAGGCATATTGTTAAGTCCATCTTTGATAGCTAATGTTGGATTTGTTGTCAACACCATTTCACATGATTATAAGTGTTGATTTGATATTATGAATATCATTGAGATGTAATGAGGTCATTGAGAGAAACTGGTGATGACAGGTCAACCTTGGTGTTGAGATGTCAACGTTAACTGTGACCCTAAATTCTAGGGGTCAAGATTGACCATTGACCCTAAATTTTAGGAATCAAAACTGGTCGTTGATTGTAGGGCAACCTTTAGGAATTAATGATGATTGTTAATGAATGTGTAACCCTAATCTCAAGGCTCTATTAATACCCTTATGCATCTTGTAAGGAGAGGTGTATGGGCTGCAAAAGAGAATGATCAGCTGCAGAAAAAATAAGAGAGAACGGCCAACCACAAGGAGAGAACAGCAAGCTGAAAAGAGAGGGCAGCCAAAGTGAGATTGAGCAGTAAAAAGAGCGGTAACCACCAAAGAAGAGAATGACCAACCAAGGCAAAGGAGGCAACCATCAAAGGAGGTGCAATCAGCCAAGGAGAATACAGTAGCCACCAAAGAAAGAAGGTAAGGTAGCCAGCCAAGAAGAGTGCAATAGCCACCAAGGAGAAAAGGCAAGGCAGCCGACCAAAGAGAGGAAGAAAGAAGGCAAGCTAGCATATCCAAGAGACTTCCCAATAGTAACAGCATGTCCAGAAGGCTTCCTAGCAGTAGTAGTTCATCCAAAAGGCTTCCTAGTAGCAGTAACACATCCAAGAGATTTAGATAGGCTGCCCTTAGATGACTTACACAATATATTGGTGGCTTATGAAATGAGAATAGCCCCAATGAAGAAAGAAAAGAAGTCTAAGGTGGAGAAAAAGCTGGCCTTCAAGGCAATGAAGAAGTTAAAGATTAAAGATTGAGAAGAAGAATTTGACAGCAGCTCTAAAGAAAAAGATAGTGATCCTCAACTAGATAAAGTTTTGGCATACATCACCAACAATATGAGGAAAGGAAAAGGGAAGTATAAGGGAAAATTACCCTTAAAGTTTTTTTACTTGTGGTGACATAAGGCATTTTGCCATGGACTGCCTAAAGAGAATAGAAGCAGGTAGTGATGATGATGATAAGCCTGCCCTAAGGTGAAGAACAAAGAAATCCAACTATTCTAAAGCTGGAAATCTAAGTGGCAAAGGAAAAAAGCCATTCTTCAAATCCAAAAGAAGAAATTATTTGAGCAAGCTAGATAAAGATGATTCTAAAGAAGAAGTCGATAATAATGCTGTAAAGGATATGTTGGTCGCTCAAGTAGATGATGATAAAGAATCTTCAAGTGAGGAGGAATTAACAAAAGAGAAAAAGGATGAGTTGTTATAGCAACTTAAGAATAAGTTGAGAGCTTGTTTGCAACAAAACACCAAGTTGGAAAAAGAGGTAAAGTATTTCAAAAAGCTATATGAAAATTCTATTATTAATGAATCTAATATCCAGGTGAAAAAAAAGTAGTTTAAAGCAAAAAAGGAGGAGTACTTGAAGAGGATTAAGGAACTGATCGTACTTGAGGCTAAGCAAGGTAAGATATACGAAGATCTTGGCGCTAAGGTAATTGCACAAGTGCAAGAGGTGCTAATTTTGCAAGCTAAGCTTCACAAGGTCAAGTCCGAGCTAAAGAAGCATGAAGAAAGCTTTATACAGGCCATGGAAATGAAAGGAGAGTCATCATCAGCAAGTGCCATCAAGGAGGATGCTACTAGAAAGTTGGATGAGTGTCTAAGCAATCAAAGACCTCATTCCATGGGTAAGAAAGGACTTGGCTATATTGAGAAGCCAAGTGAAAAGGTGAAAGAAAAGAAGGAAATTGTGTTTGTGCCCAAAGCAAGCATAATGACGTCATGAAGAAGTGAGACCAACTCAAGTTAAAATGGGTTAGGAAAGATATGATGGAGACTCCCATCTAGAGGAGACAAACTATCAAAGTAGAGAGAAGGTTGCCACACTAGCTGTTAAAGAAAGAAGACATGGACTTGGTAAGAGAACTAAATGCAAGCTCAAAGGATTTTGTTAGAGCTATGGTAAGTATGGGCACAAGGCTAATACTTATTAGAATATTTGGCTTATAATGAAAAGGAATGTAAGGCAAGAGTCTAAGAGGAGACTCTGTCAAGAAAGGAGATAGTTTCAAGTGGAAAGAAGTCATATTCCACTAAGAAACAGTTTTGATTTGTTGGGAAAGATCTATGGAAGATATGAAAGGGTTGGACATACTGCTAAGGATTGCTTAACATGGCTGCCCAGTCAAGAAGTGCAAAGAAGAACACGCCAACCATTGTTGCCTAATCAAAGAGTGGAAAGGAGAACACTTACACATGCTCCCATATTTGGCCAAAGAAGAAGAAAGAGGAAGAGAAACATTTATGGTTGTGGAATTAGCCTTAAAAGCTTCCAAGAAAGAAAAACCATGGATCTTAGATAGTGTTTGCTCTTCACACATGACAAGAGACTCCAAGATGTTGAAGGTAGTAGCAAAATATGATAGAGGGTCTATTAAATTTGGCAATGATGGTGCCTTAAAGATTCAAGGTATCAGTGCTGCTAAAATTGCTGCAGAACTACTAAAATCAAAGAAAGTGCTTTATGTTGAAGGGCTAAAACACAATTTTATCAATGTTAGCTAATTTTGTGATGATGGACATGAAGTTACTTTCAACAAGAGTGGCTATGCAGTAAAGAGATTAAGAGATGGTGTTGTCCTCACTAAGGGTGAAAGAATAAACAAAAACTTATATTAAGTTTCCAAAAGCAAAAACACTTGCTACATGAGTACTAAAGATGAGAATTTGTTGTGGCATGGAAGATTGGGACATCTTGGACAAAAGAGGCTAAATTTAAGTATCCAGCCATACCTTAGAAGCTAAGGTATTCTATAACCCCTCTCCCCTTCCCTCTTCTATTTTTCTTTAGATTTGTTGTCAAAAGGGGAGATATTTTGCATAAATCCAAAGAGAATATGTATTGATAAAAAGGGGGAGTAACTTAATGGATAAAGGGGGAGAACATATCAAAGGGGAGAAGCAAAAAGGGGGAGTTAAACCATGTTAAAAGAGATGCATGGTTTAGGGGGAGCTATGAATAACTATGTGCAGAGGATGTTGTGTATGGTTGGATTTAATATGTTGCCAACAAATCCAAAGGGGGAGATTGTTGAGCCCATCTTTGATGGCTAATGTTGGATTTGTTATCAACACCATCTCATACGGTTATATGTGTTGATTTGATATTATGAATGTCGTTGAGATGTAATGAGGTCATTGGGAGAAACCAGTGATGACAAGTCAACCTTGGTGTTAAGGAGTCAATGTTGACCATGACCCTAAATTTTAGGGGTTAAGATTGACCGTTGATCGTTAACCGTTGGCCCTAAATTTTAGGAAGTCAATGTTGACCATTGACCTTAAATTTTAGGAATCAAATTTGGTCGTTGATTGTAGGGTAACTTTTAGGAATCAACGATGACCATTAATGAATATGTAATCCTAATCTCAAGGCTTCATAAATACCTCTATGCATCTTGTAAGAAGAGGGGTGTGGGCTACAAGAGAGAACAATTAGCTGTAGAAAAAATAAGAGAGAATGGCCAGCCACAAGATGAGAACAGCAAGCTGAAAAGAGAGGGCAGCCAAAGTGAGATTGAGCAACAAAGAGAGAGGTAGCCACCAAAAAAAGAGTGATTGGCCAAGGCAAGAGTGGCAGCCACCAAGGGAGGTGCAATTAGCCAAGGAGAATGCAGCAGCCACCAAGGAGAAAAGGCAAGGCAGCCGACCAAGGAGAGGAAGAAAGAAGGCAAGCCAGCACATCCAGGAGACTTCCTAGCATCAACAGCACATTTAGAAGATTTCCCAGCAGTAGCAGCATGTCTAGGAGACTTCCTAGCAGCAGCAACATGTCCAAAAGGCTTAGCATGTCTAGGAGGCTTCCCAGCAGCAATAACACGTCCAGGAGACTTCCTAGCAGCAATTGCATGTCCAGGAGACTTCCTAACAGTAGCAGCATGTCTAGAAGGGTATACCAACGCCAGCAGCACGTTCCTGTACATCTAGGAGGGTATACCAGTAGCAGTAGCACATCCTTGCATGTCTAGGAGGGTATACCAGCACCAACAGCACCTCAAGAGGCTTCCCAACAGTAAAAGCATGCTTAGGAATCAAGTAAAAAATTAGAACATGCAGCAACAAGTCTGGGAATCAATAGCCACCTATAGAAAGTGCAATAGTAGGTTCAAGAATCAACTAGCAAACCAGCAGTGGCACGCAGCCCATGGGGCACTCATGGATAGCAGGAACAGCGTGTGCGGACAGCAACCACAGTGAGCACGGATAATGGGTGCACAAAGAGCACGGACAGCAAGCACACAGCGAGCACGGACAGCAAGCGCACCACGAGTGCAGACACCGGGTGCACAGAGAACGCAGACAGCAAGGGCACAACATGCGTGGACAGCAGGAGTGCTGACAGCGGGCACAGTATGCTTTGACAGAAGGCGCAGAGAGCGCGGATAATAGGTGTAGCGTGTGCAGACAGCAGGCACAGTGTGTGTGGACAGCAAGCAGCAACGACAGCACATGTAGATAGCATTAACAGCACACATGGACAGCAGCGGACAAACGCGGCAGCACATACGAACTGTATTAACAACACATACAGACAGCAGTGACAATGCATAGGAACAGTGATAGCAACACATACGGACAGTAATAGTAGTGCGTGCCAGCAACGATAGCAGAACGTGCAAACAACAACGCGTGTAGGCAGCAATAGCAGCAGATCTGGTAGCTTACAGTAGCAAGAGAATAAAGCATGCCCGACAGAAGGTCCAGTAGCTTGCAATAGCTAAGGAGAAAGCGTACCCAATAGCAAGTCCAACAGCTTGTAGCAACCAAGGAGAAAATATGCTCGGCAACAAAGGAGAGATCTTGCCAAGGCAATAGGTGAGGCAGCACCAGCAGCAGGTGAGACAACACCGGCAACAAAGAAAGAAGAAGATCTATATTTTGCTCTAGCAATCTGTATACATTAAGTGATCGTTCTCTAGGAAAGGTTTTAATCACAGACTCTTGATAAATGTTTTGAAAAAGGGTGGGATACTCTTGGAGTGATTGGGAAATCATTGTAAGTGGTTAAGAAGTGATCCTTCCATAACCAAATTGTGGATAGTGTGATTTAGAAGGGATCCTATCATACCGTGGACGTAACTCACACATTGTAGGTGAACCATATAAAAATTGTCATGTGTTCTTGGATGCTTGTACATTGGTTTTATTCGTACGGTTGCGCTCGCATAAAGGAGAAAATTAAAAATTGGATCATCGGCTTTTACAAGTTACAAAGATTAAATCCGTATCGATTTGTAAAAAGATGATATCTCATACTGATTCCCTCTTTTAGACTTATAATGATCCTCATCATATATAAGGCATTTCTAGCCTTTCCATCATATTCTAAATTCTTCATATTAGTAGGTGTCATAGCAGTATCTTCAATAACAGGGGTAAAGCCACTAATAGTAGATAAAAACACATCTAGACCAAATGACATTAAATATGGGAGTATTCTATTCTTCTATAACTAATAATTTTGTCCATCAAAAGTAGGAATGCCTTTGTTGTTAACACTATTCATGCTCTCTATGATATTTATATGTAGTTGATGTAAAAATTCACAGTAATAACAAACAATTTCAAATCAAAGCAGATAGAATGGATCAGCAAAGGAACCAGGATCTGATACCACTTGATGAGGACCTTCTTAGGTTTTACATTGAGTGGGGGAAGGGATGAATCAATATGGGATGCTTATTTTTTACAAATCTATCCAGATTAAACCTCTATGACCTGTTAAAGTCGATAATCCAATTTCTATCTTGCTTCTTTATGTGAGAACGACCGTATAAATATCAAGTAAGCATAAGTACACGAGAACACATAGAATTTTTATGTGGTTCACCCACAATGTGTGAGCTATGCCCACAATGTGATAAGGTCACTCCAAAATCACACAATCCACTCTTGTTATCAAGGAATACAACTGATGTTCTGGAAGGATCACTCCTTAACCACTTACAATGATCTCCCAATCACTCCAAGGGTCTCCCACCCTTTTTCAAAAAGTACATAAAACGTTTTTAACAAAACTTTCCTGAGAAAGATCACTCAATGTGCACAAGCTACTGCTGCAGAAAATGGATCTTCTCCTTCCTCACTATCAGTTTCTCCTTTGCAGGTTCTCTTCTCTATAAGTTCTCTCCATTGCAGGTTATCTTTGCTGCATGTTCTCTCCGTTGCAAGTTATCTTCGCTGATGATTCTCTCCATTGTAGGTTCTCTCCACTGCAAGTTCTCTTTACTGTAGTTTATCTCCGTTACATGTCATCCTTGCTATAAGTTTTGCTCTCTGCAGGTTCCTTCTTTGTAGGTTCTCTCTGCTACTGTACTCTCTTTCTCTTCAAATGTTGTTGCTATTTCCTTCTACCATTGCACTCTTCTTCACTTCTAGTGCTACTATTATCTCCTTTTGCCTTGGTAAGTTCTCTCCTCTACTACCAGTGCTACATCCTTTTGCCTTGGTAGGTTTTCTCCTCAGCTACCAATGCTGCCTCTTTTTGCCTTGGCGGGTTTTTCCTCCTAGACGCTACTACAGTCTCTCCTCTTAGATGCCGCTGCACTCTCTCCTCTTGGATGCTACTATTGTCTTTCTTCCTGGATGTTACTGCACTCCCTCCTCTTCGATGCTGCTGCACTCCCTCCTTTTAGATGTTGCTACACTCCCTCCTCTTAAATGCTACTACTGTCTTTCCTCCTAGATGCTGCTACTATCTCTCCACCTGGATGTCGCTGCACTCTCTCCTCCTAGACGCCACTACACTTTTTTTTTACAAGTTACATTTTTTTATCTCTCTTTTCTCTTCTGCAGAACATGTTTTTATAGCACTCTCTCTTGCTGTTCTCTCTCTAATTTTCTACAAAGCAGACACCTCTTGGTAGTTATATGGATATATTTATGAGTCTTGAGTTTAAGGTTGCCCTATCATCAACTGTTAGCATTGATTCCCAAAGGTTGCCCTACAATCAACAGTTAGCATTAATTCTTAAAATTTAAGGTCAACAGTCAACATTGACTTATTGAATTTAGAGTTGACCTGTCATCAATGGTTTTGATAAACAATCTCTTTGTATCTCAACGACATTCATAACATCAAATCAACAAGGACAAATATGCGAGATGCTGTTGACAATAAATCCAACATTAGCCATAAAAAATGGGCTCAACAAACACTCACTATTTTGTTATGTGCAATTGTTCAAAAGAACTTGAGGCAATGAGAATAGTATTTGCCACATGTTGAGTTTAGTTATAACATATTTGTTCATTCTACTACTTCTTTATCACCTTTTGAAATTGCTTATGGTTTTAATCCTTAACTCCTTTGAAGATATTATCTTTACTTACTAAAGAACATGCTAACATTGATGGTAAGAAAAAGGCAGAATTTGTGAAGTATTTACATGCCAAGGTTCGGGCTAACATTGAAAGGAAGAATGAGCAATATGCTAAGCAAGTTAATAAGGGGTGTGTGAAGGTTGTCTTTAAGCCTAGTCATTGGGTGTGGGTGCATATAAGGAAGGAATGATTTCCCCCACAAAGAAATTCCAAATTGCAACTTCAAGGAGATGAACCTTTTCAAGTCTTGGAAAGGATTAATGACAATGCCTACAAGCTAAATTTAACGAGCAACTATGGTAATGTTAGTGCTTTTAATGTTACTCACTTATTTTTGTTTGATGTAGGTGATTCAAGGATGAATCCTTTCAAGGAGGGGAGGAATGATGGAAAACAAGGTGCTAGTCAAGTGCAACAAAACAATTATTCCTAAAATCCTTTACAAGGAATTGGTGGTCCAATGACTAGGACAAGAATAAAGAGGATAAAAGAGGTTTTACAAAGCTTAATCATGGAGATGCATGACAAAAAAGGTGCTCTAAAAGATTCAAAGGTTGTTTTAAAAGTTTCTAATGTTATACTAAGGATAATCACTTATTTTTATGTGCATAATGATGGACAAGGTTTAGAACTTAAAGAACAAAACTTAGAGTCCATGATATAAGTTTAAGCTACACGACCAAACTAAGAAAAGGCTCGATTTGTATGTTAAGTTGTATTAATGGGCCTAATTTTGTTTTGAGTTGCTAGATTTTAAATTAAAGTCAAATTACATGTAGAAAACGCTTAACTTCTTGGATTTATTTAGGCTTATAAGTTCAATTGATTCTTGATACATTAGTTTTACTTTGACTTTATACCTAGTTATCATTAATTGTAATCTTTTTAAGAATTCCTAATTAAGATAGATTTGTATTTCTTAGGATTTTTAATAAAGGCAGATTTGTATTCCTTAATTAAAGAGATCTCTTACAATTAAGGTTTTTCCTATATAAGTATATTAAAAAACACATTTTCTTTATAAGATTGTAATTTTACATACATATATAAATGTTACAATTATGTAAAATAGAATCAATAAGATTGAACTTTTTACGAATATTTTAAATGCATGTGATTATAACAACCTATCACTCAATCAGGCTTCTTTATTTGTTCTCAGCTTTATACCCTTTGTCCTTAATGTCAACATCTATCGATAGTTACGAACCCCCGTGCAAGAACCATCCCCACCCACGGGACGTACCTGAAAGGACGTTTTGGAACAGTTGCTGAATTCTTCTGCTTGCACAACAAGAACCAATTAAATGGAAAAAACAATATATATTACAAATGGCTTCAATAGTCACAGCTTTGTGAACAGTTGCTAATTCCTGGTCTTTATGGAGCTTTGATTTCTTTTTGTTCTGTCTACGAGTATGGACTGCCTATGTTTTGAAAGAAATAAGAAGAGACATATAAAGCCATGGGTTTGCTAAAAAGCGAATCGCGATGGCCATTGACTTTGATATGTTGGGCGAAAATACCTAGGCATTTTAATTTGTAACCTTTTGTAATGGTGTCACAACGTGCTACTCTTATTATATGAGGTTGACATCCTAGCTCGAGCAACAATTTTTAAGACAGATTTGGTTCTTAAAGAGTATAAAATGTGATATTGATAAAGTGCATACCTTAACTTATAATGTGTATCATTTGCACAGACCTTTTTCAGTGAATACGAGATTGCACATATTCAACAAGGCAACAGGGGTTGTGATTTCCTTTCCGTGCTAAGTTGGATTGCTGATGGGGTTGTGATTTTGTGTTTTGATTCTTTCTAAGTTATACGTGTGACAACTCAATTTTAATCATATTGTTTTGACATTGGATGTTTATAGGATTTTAGGTCATTTTTACTTTCATATAGATTTAATATATTTTTTTAATGTTAATTTATTATTTTACTATCTTATATATTTATTTAATTATAAAAATTGTAAGAACTATTGTTAAATTCTCTCCCAAGAATCTTGAAAATCATTTAACAAAACATTACTATGTTGTTATAACAATAATATTAGTTTCAAATTACGTAATGATTTAAGGGTAGTCATTTACATTAATATAACTTGTTGAATTTTTTTTATAAATCTTAAAATTGTTTTAAAAAAATTTAAAATAAAAATCTAAATTTTTAATTATTAAAATGTTTCAGCAACCAAAATCTTGAATTTTGTATTTTGTAGTATGTAAAACCCTTACTCGAACCAAGTTGGCAAAAGAAATCCACACAGAAAATAAAAAAAAAAAAGAAAAGAAAAACTAAGAACTAAAATGCAAGTATCTAAAAATATACTTATCTGGAATTTGAAAATTAACAACACAACAATATAAAACAAGTTCAAAAACTAAGTTGAAATTAATTTTAATATATGTGTTTTAAATTACAAGGAAAATCTCAATTTTTAATTCCTTAGAAGAATTATCCTAAAAAAAGAAAAAAAATAAAAAGACAGTTCTACCCTATTAAACAAACTTCACAATAAAATTATTAAAAAATATTGATAGTAATATAATTAATTAGTAATAAGATTTACCTTTAGTAATATATTATGATAAAAAATTTGTAAAAGATCTTAAATTTTTTAAATAACAACGACAGCCATGACAAAATCTTTTTCAAAAAAAAAAAGAAATCTAACAAAATCCTAATGATTGTGAACAAACGATCCTTTCTTGATTCTGGAACACCTAACTATAATAGGAAAATCTGGAATTTTCTTTTGGGGCGGGTTGGATCAGGAAAATCTTGAATCGGTACAACAAAAGAGACCCTCTTACCGTACCAAACCCATGTTGCCAACAAAACCCAAAAGGCTGGCAGCGTATATAACTATGAACTCGAATACAATTCGGCGAAGGAAACCCAAACAGAGAAAGGACTCTAAGTCCGATGAGCCAAAAGCCCACCCACCTGGGATGCGGCTCCACTTAGATGATGTCTAATTAAAATTAACGAAACACCAACGCAAAACAGTAAACAAGCAGCAGGCAGGCAGAACACAAGAGGCAACAAACAAGAAGGCGAAACAGATCGTGGGAGGAAGTGATGGGATCTTGGGATCAAAGAAGGACAAAAAAGTGTCAAATCAGAGACACCCTGAAGTCAAAAATGGTTAAAGAAGAGAGAGAAATGGCTAATAATACTAGGCGTGATCCTTCGATGTCTACTTCAAGACTGTCCACGGTATGGATCCCGTCGTTCCCCGCTTCCACGGTCCCGCAAAACGCCTCGTTCTCCTCGTGGGCACGGCTCTTTTTTCTTGAATGCCATCTTTTTTTCGGTAACTAGTGTATATAAATGGGTTCTTTTACTGTGTTTATAGTGACTGAAGAGAAATGGTGCTTGCTTATTTTATCTTTTTCTCGAATTTCAAATTTTGATATCTTGATTCTGCCAAAGATGGTATCTTTACATGGGTTCTTTTGATGTGTTTTTGGTGACTGGTGAGAAATGGCGCTTTCTCGTTTAAACTTACAGGTTTTTGCTGGTGTGTGTGAGAAAGAAGTTGTTTTCGTTTTTGCTTTGGTTTTTGTGAATTCCGGTTTAGTTGTGCTTTGTCACTTAAAACGGGCTTTACCCATTTAAGCACTAGGACGAAGTTTCATAGTGAAAATGTTGCAACTTTGTAAGATAGGTTTTATGCAGATTCCAGTATGAGCAGAATACCAGGCTATCTGAATTTTATTTTTTTTTTGATTAAACGGGTCGCCTTTGGCCCAAGTCACGAATTTGGACAACACTCGTGCATATAATATTTTGGTCATCCTTCCTTGTTGTCTTGAAGCTTTTTAAGCTCCTTAGACGTTCTTATAAAATCTTTTGGTGGAAAATACGAATGCAGCGGATGGTTTACGTGCTGATAAATTTTTTGAGCTGAATTTTGAGGGAAATTACAGAGCACCATTTTTGAGGAGTATAATTAAAGGTAGAGGTAGATGGGGAGTGTCCCATGCCCGGCCAACGACAGAATCAAGGCCTGGGCATGTTGCTATAATTGCTGGTTTCTATGAGGATCCTAGTGCTCTCACAAAAGGTAGGTGTTATATTTTCCCAAGGAACTTTGATGCAATCAATTATTATTGTTCTTTTATATTCTTGATCTCTCTTCTAAGCTCCAACTAAGCAAATTACTGTAGAGGAGAAGAAGAAATAAGTGCTTCACTCTATTAGCTAAAGATATTTAATTTCATTTGCAGGATGGAAAGCTAATCCAGTTGAGTTTGATTCAGTCTTTAATCGAGGCAGACATACATTTTCCTGTGGTAGCCCAGATATTCTTCCAATATTTTGCAGTGCTTTGTCACACAGCACATGGAAGACCTATCCTAATGAATATGAAGATTTTGCAACTGGTTTGTCTTGTCATGTACATGTGACTTACTTTGTTATTAGAAGCTTTTTTCAGCACAAATGAATCACAAACTTATTTGGTCATTAGATTGTCAAATGAACAAGAAGTCCTTTAGGAAATATATCGGGAATTATTGCATGATACTCTAATAAGAGCTACACTTGCAATTTTTATTAATCCACTTGCAGATGACTTTTTCCGATCTCTTCAATGCTTTATCAATTGAATACTATTAACTCTCTCTCTTGTTTTTGTGAGGCAGTTTTGACAGGCATTTTCCAAAACTCCACATTCTTTTTCATCCTAGAAATTAGGAAATCTTCTTTTTTTGACATTTGTAAACCTTTTCAATAAAAGTAAATATATCAGATGGTTCTAATTCTTAAACTACAATCTAATGCCTTTGAAAGAAGAATCTTGTTCCTTTTGCAAAAAGGTCATAAAAAACCATTTTCTTTTATAGATGATGTTTGGAGCGTAAAATAACTTTCTAAATTTCATTTTTGCTTTTGATTCTATGGTTAGAACATTGATATTTTTATCTTTATCCTTATATCCCATATTAGAGAGTGATAAGGATTGAGGTGAAGAGGTATTTATAAGTTCATTGACCATTAAAGTTCAAGTAGATGGAGAAAGTTCAACCTTATATTATAGTTGAGTAAACTATTCTTTTGTTCTCATAATTTCATCCAATTTTTTTGATAATTGTAAAGGACCCAAAGAGGTTGAATGTCTCATTTTTTCATCTATGTTTAACTTGATAGACCTATTATGCGAAAATCTTATTTCCACATCTCTATGATTATACTCAATGACTTCTTTTAAATGTTTGGCTTGCCTTTTAATAAGCTCAATAACTTTTTCTAAGGTTTAGTTCTTAGGTAATTTAACCTAATCCCAACTGATAGTTCTAAAAACTATTACATTGGTGTAGCCTTATTAGTGATAAAGAGTATTGTAGGCTCTATCTTTGTAAATAACTAATTTGAAATTTCTTTTATCCCAAAAATAATTGTATTTATAACCTTATAATGAATCTTGTATATATGAATTAAATTTTTTGATTTTAGCATCATTTTAAAATCTTTTATTTTACTCTCTAGACATAATGCATGTATCAAGTTTGAATCATTTAATAAAAAAGTGATGTTGGGATAACAGGAAAAGTACATAGGTTCATCACTCAAACTAGAATCATTTACTCTTAAAAAGGAGTAATGAAATTTGTTATGCTTTTTGTCTTTAATACAAAGGATAACAAAATTGCACATGAACTGTTGATCCATAAAACTTGCCTTTATGTTTTTGTGTTTTATGTTAATTGAAAAGTTGTGTTGTTTTAATCAAATTTATCTTCTTCATTTAATTGAACTGGGCACCTAACTGTAATTTAAAGAAACAGAAAAGCACAATGTGTAGTGCATACAAAAATGCCAGTCACCCATTGCACGTATACCATAAAAACGCCAACATTTGCTTAATTGCTTAATTGAATGCACAAAGACATTTATCCAATAATTGCCCTAATGTTCCTATGATCTAGGGTAGGCAATTACCACTCCACAGTTTTTCAACTTTCATTGACAAAAGGCAATCAAAGTTAGGCACCAATGCTGCCACAAATGATAAATCTCTTAAGTTTATCGAGTCAACCTAAAGATTAACTCTGTTAATCGTGTCTTCTTGTCAACATCTCGCGTTTGTCTACAAAGTTCCCCTTTTTCGTACGAGACAAATGCACATGGTTTGAAAGAGGGAAATGTGGGAAAAATATTGTATCATCTCACCATATTGTAGAATTTACTATAATGCCTATTGTTTGATTTATTTATTATGCAAATGATTTGCATCTCCAACATACGTTCCTAATAAATTAAGCAATTTATGGGCCACATCATTGTTGTAACTCTTCAAAATTCTTCAAGAACCATAATGAATGTTGCTCCCTTTCCATTTCTTGTGTGACTTCATTTGATTCCTTAAAAAGGGAGTCAATTTGGAATTTTCCCTTGTTTTGTTTTGTTTTTTTTTTGTGTTTCTTTGTCATAAGCAAAAGTAACAACATAACTATACAATAACTCCACCCAGCAAATGCCTCATTTACTTCCAAGTTATGTTTTTGGTTGAATGTAACTAAATTAAAGCTTTTCAAAGACAATGGTGCTAGCTGGTGTTAGTTCTTTGACCATTAGACCTCTTGATAGTTGACTGCCTAGATTATGATGATTACTCAACAATGTTAGATGAAAAAATTTGGCCTCATTACAATGAAAGTCCCTCTAATTGTCTTCTTATGCTACCTTTTGATTTTAGTGCCCTCAATCTTCCCTCTTAACTACATCTCGTGCTAAAACAAACACTGTTATTGGTGACAGAATCACGACATTTATTCGCTTGGTGCATAACTAGCCATTTTATCATCTCTTTTCTATTAGGTTAAATATAACTTGAGGTAACCTACATGACTACATAATCATGAATCAAATGTATCCATTAAAAAAATAATAATGTCAATATCAAAATTGAAAAATTTAAAGAAATGAGAATGATATTCTCTTTATCGAGTCTAGATCACTAAAAATGTTAGATCGCATGTATCCTATTATGTGTAAATTGTACCTATGACTATAATTATAGACATAAACTAAGTGAATAATCGGTTCGTAAGACAAGCCAAGTAACAATATAGTAACTTAAATTTGGTATAAACACATTGGTTCATTGCTAGACATTTAAAATCAAAATCTTAAATTCACTAAACTTTGGAACCACCATCTACAATGACTTGTGAAAATTTGGCTTGAGACACAATACCTGTAATACTGACACCTGCAAAAAGGAAAAAACAAAAACCAACAAGACACTTATAATCACTCATTTTTGCAAAATATGCCATGACATAATAAACCATTCAATCATTACCACTTCCATAGCATCTGCTTCTCTCATTAACTTTGACTTTCCTTGTGGTTTGTCTAATATTAATGTTTGATGTTCTTTCACTTATACTAAACACAAGTACCAATGCATTGATTCCTCATTTATTGGAGTAAAAATCTAGCCATAACAATAGAATATGTTATGAAATTGGACACAAAATCGAAGGAAACTAAGAAGGAAAAAGGATGGGCAAAAGGTTACCTATTCAACTGTTGATATTGCTTCCCATGTGTTAAATTTCTCCTTGTTTCAAATGCTTTTATGTAATCACGCTCCTCTCATGTCTCTCTTGGGACTAGCACAATTTGCTTCACATAAGATACATGTTCACGAAAACATTGTTGAAGCAATGTATCCATTTTCCATCAATGTAATTGAAATAGTTAATCTTCACATAGATATGGTACATACTGCAAAATGCATATGGAAGTACCAATTCTTTTGTTCATTCAATCCCATCTATGGTGAGAGCATTAGCAACATCTAAGATCTACAACAAATGTTATTAAGCAAAAATATCATATATCAATCTTTCGTTACTTAAAAATTGACTTTAAAATGACTATATGCATACCATGGATTTGATTTTTTTCCCTTGGCTACTTAAAAACAAAATCACTCCTTGTGTCATATTGCTAGAAGTCACATATCACTTTACTATAAGGAAGTACACATGCATATTTCTCAGTTTAAAAGACAAAGCAAAAATAAAGCATTGCATACTCATCTCTATCTAAACTAATGCGAAAATAAACATATCGACAAATCTTCTTCACAGCATTGACCAATTGTAGTTCCAATTTGATGTTAGTTGCACTTTCACTAGTCTCCTATGTATGTTAAAACAAATTACAAATTACAAAACAAAATGACAAAAAAAGAAACAAGTACACTAAACTCTAACTACAAAGAACGAATTTCAAATTAACACAATGAAAAACTATCACTAAGATTGTAAACACAATACTTAAGTATACATTTTCCAAAATACATCTTTAAATAATATGGAAAAAAAACTAAAAAAAAAAACATGGGGAACATGTCCAAAAAACCAGCATCTGTAATTCAACCTTATCCTCAGATTTTGGTCTCCCAGAAACACACCAAGATTCCTTGTACAAGACTTCAAACCTGGGCAATTTGCTTGAATTTTTGTTTGCCCTTGCTCTCTGGACCAACAAAAGGAGAAGAAATTGCTTTCCTTTCTTCAACTCTTTGGGGGACCGAAGGTTTGACTGCTTTGAGGATTTAGTCTTTCTCTCACACTCAATCATAATAATGCCAAAACTGGAACTATGGGGTACATTCCCTTGACCCTTCAATAAGATATTAAACTAATATGAATATTCAATTATACCTGAGATTCATATCAATTATTCATGGTCATTTCTTTGTCCTTACCTTTTGTTTCTTGTGTACTTATAGTTGCAATGTGCTCTGCTTCCCTTTCTTGCTTGTTCCTTGCAATTACTAGGCACCAATACCCTTGTTCTCTTCATTATTCTTTTCACTTGGCATATTAAGATCCCTCTCTGACAGCATTGTTCTCACCTTTGTCATTTCCATCAATTCCCACAAAAGTTATACATTTACATACAATATTTGGATCCACAAATGGAGCTACATGAACACTTGGGGAAGCATTATTTCATGGCTTGATTATTCCATTATTATGTTCAACACAATTGGGTCCCTTTCTTATAAATTAAATTCATCCACCACTATAGGACTATGAAATATGTTTGGTTTCTCACCTCCTTCATTAGCTTTTCTTGGGGATTTTATAGATGTCTTTGTTGCATTCCTAGAAACATTAGCCAATATTACCCCCATCTCTAGCTTTAACTCGACCTTTAACTCATCCTTAAATATAGTCATTCAAGACATTGACACATCCTTGAATATGCTCAACTTAACCTTCAATACTATGAACTCGTCAAGTAAAGAGTTTAGTTTGCAAATCAATTTTTTAAGTCTAATATCTTTTATTTACAAAGACAACATGTACAACATCATGTAAGCTAGTTGATTAAAATGATTCATTTAGTTATTAATGTAAATGACTTCTCAATGATGTAGAAAAAAGTGCTAATCAAGTGCAACAAAGCAAATATTCCTAAGATTCTTTGCAAGGAATTAGTGGTCTAATGACTAGGGCAAGAACAAAAAGGATGAAAGAGGTTTTACAAGGCTTAATCATGGAGATGCATGATAAAGAGGTTGCTCTTGAAGAGTCTAATGTTGTTCTAAAAGTTTCCAATGTTATACCAATGATAATCACTTATCTTTATGGGCAAAATGATGGACAAGGTCTGTTCTTGTTTTAGGTTACTAAATTTTATGTTAAGGCCAAATATACATGTAAAAATACTTAACTTCTTGGGTTTATTTGGACTTATAGGTTCATCCAAGTCTTAATATATCAGTTAGAGTTTTTACTTTGACTTTATGCCTAGTTGTTATTAGTTGTAGTCTTTTTAAGCATTCTTACATCAAGGTAGATTTGTATTCCTTAATTAAGGGATTTCTTGTAATTAAGGTTTTTCTTACATAAGTATATTAAGAAACACTTTTTCCTTATAAGATTGTGATGGTTACATGTCTATATAAAGGTTACAATTATGTAAAACAGAAATCAATAAGGTCCCAGCAGCAGCAGCAAGTCCAAGAGGATATACCAACACCAACAGTATGTCCCTACATGTTCAAAAGGGTATACCTGCAGCAGTAAACGTCCGTGCAGGTCCAAGAGGGTATACTAGCACCAGCAACACCTCAAAAGGCTTCCTAGCAGCAAAAGTACATTCGAGAATCAAGCAAAAACTCAAAACATGCAGTAGTAGGTCCGAGAATTAGCAGCCACTTACAGAAAATGCAGCAGTAAGTCTGTGAGAAACCTGTTGCAGCATGCATGGAGAGCAACAATTGTGTGAGAAATCTGCTGTAGTGCATGGGGAGAGCAACAACAGCATGAGAAATCTGCTGTAGTGCATGGGGAGAGCAGCAGTGCTGTGAGAAATTTGCTGTAGCACGCGCGGAGAGCAGTAGCAGTGCAAGAAAATTGTTGCAGCGCGTGGGGATAGCAACAACACACGTAGACAGGAGACACAGCACGCGCGGATAGCAAGAACAATGGATATGGATAGTAGCTGCAATGCGCATGGATAACAAGTGCAGAGAACGCGAACAGCAGCCGCACAGCATGCGTGGACAGTAGGCACAGAGCACATGGACGGTGGGCAGAGCTTGTGCAGACAGCAGGTACAACGCGCATAGACAGCAGGCGT
The DNA here is from genome assembly GCA_021533255.1 of Ceriops tagal. Lineage (NCBI taxonomy): Eukaryota > Viridiplantae > Streptophyta > Magnoliopsida > Malpighiales > Rhizophoraceae > Ceriops > Ceriops tagal. The sequence continues at coordinate 4,040,667 of CM038610.1, read as the reverse complement.
AAAGTGCGCAGATAGCAACAATAGTGCATATAGACAACATCAACAATGCATATGAATAGCAGTGGATAGACACAGTAGCATGTATGGACAATATTAACAGCATGTACAAATAACATTAAGAGCGTATACGAATAACAGTGGATAGACGCAGCAGCATATACGGACAATACTAATAGTGTGTACGGACAGCATTAACAGCGCACATGAACAGCAGTGGATAGATGCAGCAATGCGTACAGACAACATTAACAGCGTACATGAACAGCATTAACAGCGTACATGAACAGCAGCAGATAGATGCAGCAATGCGTACGGACAACATTAACAGCGTACATGAACAGCAGCGGATAGATGCAGTAATGCATACAGACAACATTAACAGCGCACGCAGATAATAGCAGCAGCACGTGCGGATAGCAGTGGCAGTGTGCAGGCAGCACCAGTAGCAAAGGAAGGAGAAGATCTATATTCTGCTTTAGCAGACTATACACATTGAGCGATTCTTCTCTAGGAAAGGTTTTTTCATAAACTCTTGATAGATTTATTGAAAAACAGGTTGTGATACCCTTGGAGTGATCGGGAGATCATTGTAAGTGGTTAAAGAGTAGTCCTTCCATAAGTAGTAAAGGAGTGATCCTTCCACAACATTAGTGTATCCCTTGATAATAGGAGTGGATTGTGTGATTTAGGAGTGATCCTATCACACCGTAGATGTAACTCACACATTGTGAGTAAACCACATAAAAATTGTCATGTGCACTTGGGTGCTTACGCATTGTTTGTTATTCATACGTGCTCACATAAAGAAGAAAATTAAAAATTGGATCATTAGCTCTAACAAGCCATAAAGGTTAAATCCAAATCAATTTGTAAAAAGAGGATATCTCACACTGATTCACCACCCCTCTCAGTATGAGACCTAAATTGGTCCTCATCAAGTGGTATCATAGCCTGGTTCCTCTGTTGATCCAATTTTTCTTCTTTGAATTATGGTTGCGTATTGCTGCTTGAGATCATGGATAGCTTAAATAGTGTTAATAGTAAGGGCATCCCTACGTTTGATGGAATGAATTATCAATTATGGAAGAATAGGATGCTCCTATATTTGATGTCCTTTGGTCTTAATGTGTTTGAGTTTAATGTTAGTGGCTTTATCCCTGTTGCTAAAGGTGATCTTATGATGCTAACTAATAAGAAGAACTTGGAGTGTGATGGAAAGCCAAGAAATGCCTTATATGCCTCCTTGTCAAATAAAGAATTCACTAAGGTGATGGGGTGCAACATAGCCAAACAAATCTGGGACAAACTAAAGAACATTTATAAAGGAGACAAGGTTGTGAAGGAAGCCAAGTTGTAAATCTAGAGGAGCAGATTCAAAGACATGAAGATGTAGAATGATGAGACTATGGATGCATTCTTCATAAGAGTCAACAAAATTGTGTGCTCCATTAGAGGCTATGGAGAGGAGATCCATGATGTCATTGTGATAAGGAAAATACTCAGAACCTTGCTAGAAGCCTATAACACCAAAGTCTCTTCTATAAAAGATAGAGATCTAGATAGGTTGCCTTTTGGATGACCTGCACAACATATCAATGGCTTATGAAATGAGAATAATCCCAATGAAGAAAGAAAAGAAGTCTAAGGTGAAGAAAGAGCTGTCTTTCAAGGCAATGAAGAAATTAAAGATTAAAAACCAAGAAGAGGAGTCTGACAGCAACTTTAAAGAAGAAGATGGTGATACTAAGCTAGAAGAAGTCATGGCAGGAACTTGAGGAAAGAAAAAGGGAAGTATAAGGGAAAATTGCCATTGAAGTGCTTCAAGTGTGGAGCAATTAGGTACTTTGCTGTGGACTATCTAAAAAGAAGAGAAGCCAATAGTGAGGATGATGATGAGCCGACCCCAAGGAGGAAGACAAAGCAATCCAGTTACTCCAAAGTTGGAAATTCAGGTGCTAAGGGGAAAAAGAAGTTCTTTAGATCCAAAAGAAGAAATTTCTAAAGCAAGCAGAAAGAAGAAGAATATGAAGAAGAAAGTGATGATGATTCTGATGATAGGTTGCAAAGGATGTGGTGGTCGCTCAAGAAGATGATGACCAAGAATCTTCAAGTAAGGAGGAATCAACAGAAAAGGAAGAGGATGAGTGGTTGCAACAACTTGAGAATGAGTTAAGAACTTGTTTATGCAAAAAATGCAAGCTGGAAAAAGTGGTAATTCATCTTAAGAAGCTATGCGAAAATTCTTCTACTGATGAATCTAATCTCCAGGTGAAGGTAAAGGAGTTTGAAGCAAAAGAGAAGGAGTACTTGAAGAGAATTGAGGAGATGAGAGTACTTAAGGTAGAGCATGGCAAGATACATGAAGACCTTGATGCTAAGGTGATTGCATAAAAGTAAGAGGTATTGATTTTGTAAGCCAAGCTTCACAAGGCTGAGTCTAAGCTAAAAAAGCATAAAGAAAGCTTTATGCAAACTATGAAAGTGAAAGGAGAGCATCATCAACAAGAACCATTAAGGAGGATGCTACCAAAAAATTGGATGAGTGTCTAAGCAATCAAAGACCTCATTCCATGGGAAAGAAAGGGCTTGGCTACATTGAGAAGTCAAGTGAAAAGGTAGAAGAAAAGAAGAAGATTGTGTTTGTACTCGAAAGCAAGCATAATGATGTGATGGAAAAGAGAGACCAACCTAAGTTGTAATGGGATAAGAAAGACATGATAGAGACTCCCATTCATAAGAGACAAACTATCAAAGATGTAAAGAAGGCTGCCACACCAATTGCTAAAGAAAGGAGACATGAATTTGGTAAAAGAAATAAATCTAAGTTCAAAGGATTTTGCTAGAGTTGTGGTAAGTATGGGAATAAGGCAAATGTGTATTAAAGTAATAAGCTGAAAATGAAGAGAAATGTGAGGCAAGAGTCTAAGGGGAGACTCTATCAAGAAAGGAGGCAGTCTCAGGTAGACAGAAGTCATATTCCATTAAGAAACATGTTTGATTTGTTGGGAGAGATCTATAGAAGTTATGAAAGAGTTGGACACACTACTGAGGACTGCTTAACATTGTTGCTTGGTCAAAGAATGCAAAGGAGAACACACCAATCATTGCTACTTGGTCAAGGAATGCAAAGGAGAACACCTACATAAGCTCTACAGTTCGGCCAAAGAAGAAAAATAAAAAGAGAAACGTTTATGGTTGTGGAAGTAGCCTTAAAAGCTAAAAAGCCATGGATCCTAAACAGTGGCTGCTCTTCACACATGACAGGAGACTCCAAGATGTTGAAGGGAGTAGCCAAATATGATGGAAGAGGCTTCAGATGTTACAACAATAGGTTGCTAAAAATGGTGGATAACTTTGATGTTAAAGTGATTGAAGATGGTGCTACAATGCAATCACAACATGTGGAAGCTGAAAATGCCATGTATGACAACCGAAGAGAGTTCAATAGTGATGAATCTGAGGTTGTCCAGCATGAGGAAGACGTTGATTCTCAAGTTACAAGTGACGAAGAACAAGAATCAAGGCGTTTCCAAACTCATAAAAGAGTTAACTAAAGTTGAGGCCAAAAATATTATTGACAGGAAAGAGGACTCGACCAGAAAAAGACGAAAGGGCGGTGAACAAACCTCATTGATTTCTGAGGTTAAACCCAAGTTTGTGGAAGAAGCATTAAAGCATAAGGAATGGGTGAGTGCTATGAATGAAGAGCTTGACCAAATTGAAAAGAATAACACTTGGTGTTTAGTCATTAGACCTAAAGGGAAAAACATCATTGGAACCAAGTGGGTGTTCAGAAATAAGCTCAATGAAAAAGGTGAGGTGGTAAGAAACAAAGCAAGACTTGTCTAGAAAGGCTATTCACAAGTAGAAGGTGTTGACTTTGAAGAGGCCTTTGCTTTGGTGGCTAGACTTGAAGCAATCAAAATATTCATGGCCATTGTTGCTTAGAGGAACTACAAAGTCTATCAAATGGATGTGAAGTCTGCATTCCTAAATGGAGAGCTTGAAGAAGAGGTATTTATTGAATAGCCTTATGGTTTTATACTTAATCATGATGGCTCAAGTGTGTACAGATTAAACAAGACTTTATATGGCTTAAAGCAAGCTTCAAGAGCATGGTATTCAAAGATGGATACATGCCTTAAGAACATGAAGTTTAGAAAAGGGAATGTGGATAGAAACCTGTATATTAAAGAAGACAACTAGGGCTAGTTAATTGTTGTGGTCTACGTTGATGACATAATCTTTGCTACAGAAAAGGAGGCCCTGTGTATTGCCTTTGCTGAACAGATGAAGAAGAAGTTTAAGATGTCCATGCTTGGTGAAATGAAATTCTTCTTAGGATTATAGGTATTGCAAAGTGAGGCTAGAATTTTTCTCTCCCAAGAAAAGTATGTTTGTGAGCTGTTAAAAAGGTTTAGGATGGAGAATTTTAAAGAAGTAAGCACTCCCATCACGGTTGGAACATAGTTAAGCAAGGATAAAGAAGGCAACATGGTTAATTAGAAGGAATATAGGAAGTTGATTGGAAGCTTACTGTATTTGACAACATCAAGGCCTAATATTGTTTTTGCTATAACCTGTTGTGCTAGATTTTAAAGTGAACCTAAGGAGTCCCATCTCAAGGCGGCTAAGAGAATTCTAAGGTATGTGAAGGGCACAACTAATTATAGGCTACTTTATGATAAAAGCGGACAGCTTAATCTGTATGGATATATAGATGCAAATTAGGCTGGAAATTATGATGACAGATGGTCAACGTCCGGTGGTGTATTTTATTTGGGCAATAGATGTGTTTCATGGCATAGCAAGAAGCAAAATTCAATGACTCTAAGTATTGCAGAGGCTGAATATGTGGCTGTAACTCAGACTTGTACTCAACTGCTATAGATGAAACAATAGCTTGAAGATATGAAGATGGATGTATAGCTACCATTGTTGATTGGTTGTGACAACTAGAGTGTCATCAATTTGTCAAAGAATTTTGTCCAACACTCCAGAACTAAACATATTGAAATCAAGTACCACTTCATTAAAGAGAAGGTAGAGAAAAATGAAGTATAGTTGGAGTATGTGCCAACTGTGGTGCAAGTGGTAGATATATTCACTAAACCTATGTCAAGAAAGATGTTCCAAAAGCTGAGGTTGACCCTATGTGTTTAGCTAACCCCTAGAGGTTGAGGTATTTTCTAACGCCTCTCCCTTTCCCTCTATTATTATTCTTTGGATTTGCTATCAAAGGGGGAGATATTTTGCATAAATTCAAAGAAAGTGTAATACTTATAAAAAAGGGGGAGTAACTTGATGGATAAATGAGGAGAACTTATCAAGGGGGAGTAGCAAGTGATGCATGTTTCAGGGGGAGCCAAATGACTTTGTATAAGGGATGTTGTACATAGTTAGATTTAATGTGTTAACAACAAATCCAAAGAGGGAGATTGTTGAGCCCATCTTTGATGACTAGTGTTGGATTTGTTGTCAACACTATTTCACATAGTTATATGTGTTGATTTGATGTTATGAATACTGTTGAGATGTAGTGAGGTCATTAGGAGAAACCGGTGATGACAAGTCAACTTTGGCATTGAGGAGTCAATGTTGACCGTTGACCACTGACCCTAAAATTTAGGAAGTCAATGTTGACCATTGACCCTAAGTTTTAGGAATCAAATCCGGCCATTGATTACAGGGCAACATGTGAGAATTAATGATGACTATTGATGATCATGTAACCTTAATCCTAAGGCTCTATAAATACCCTTGGGTGTGTCTTGCCCGAAAAAAAAAAAAGAATGAAGGGCTGCAAAAAATTGAGTGAACAACAAGGAGATATGTATGAGTAGTTGTTGTTCCCACAGCCTTGTATGGGTTGTAATTGTTGTCAACTAGATTTTAGTGTGCAATTAATTTGACATAGAGGGGCAATAAAGTAAAACCACAACTTTGCAAGAGAAAAAGAAAACCCTACATGGAACATATACAATTGGGTCGAAAGGGAGAAAGTATGTGATGGCCAAAAAGGAAGTGTGATGGCAGAACAGGGGCTGGACAGCAGGACGAAGAAAAGAAGACCACCGGCAGAAAAGGGAGAAAATCCGTGACGACCAAAATCAGAGTAGACGACAAAAGAGAAAACCAGAGACGGCCAAACACCAGCGGTCGGCAAGGAGACAACATGACAAAGAGGTAGAGAGAGAAACGAATGACACAAGCGGGTTGCAAAAGAGAAAACTGGAGACGGCCAAACACCAGCGGTCGGCAAGGAGACAACACGGCAAAGAGGTGGATGGCAAAACAAAGGTGAACAACGGCAAGAGAGAAGACACCACCGGTTGGAGGAAAACCGTGAGACCACCCAAAAGAGAGCAGATCTGGTATCCGTAAGGCTTGAGAACAGTGAAGCAGGTGCAGATCTGAAACGTGAGACCAAAACGTGCGTTGGAGTGAGACCAGAACGTACAACAGCGTGAGACCAAAACGTGTGACGGCGTGAGACTAGAATGTGTGACGACATGAGACCAAGACGTGAAACAGCAGACCAAAAGCGTGAGTGCAAGCTGTGAAGCCGTGAGACGGTGAAAGCAAGAGTTGTGTGAAACAACCTAGAGAAGGAATTCGGTTAAGCATTGGAAAGAACTCAACGTATTTTCAGATTCTTTCAAGAGAGGTTAGAGAGTGTTGTGGTGGACTTCTAAGCGGCAGTGAAGCAGCCTGTTCAATTCAATAGAGGCAAGACAAGCTAGAAAAAGGGTAGACACAGTAAGTGACACTTTTTGTATTGTACTTGCTTTGTATTTGCAATAGTGAAAGGAATAGAGGATTAAGACATCCATTGTAACTACATTGTGGACATAGGGAGTACCATACTGGTATTCTCAATTATAGTAGATTGTCTTGGTAGAGGAAGAGTCCCTACCACTGTGGACGTACGTCACATTGATGGAACCACGTAAATCTCTTGTGTCCTTACTTTGAATTACATTCTGTGTTTTGAATTGAGTTGTGAACGCAGCTAAAGTATCATCGAACCCATAACCTAAAGAAGAACTAATCAAGAACATCCGATTTGTCTAATAGGTAAGGTATCTGAAAGGTGACTTTGGGGACTATTGTGATTAGTAGGTAACAATAGATCTACCTTAGTCGAATCTGAGAAAGAGTTCATTTTTAAGAAGAGGTTGAAGTTGTTCACATACTTGCGTATTGGCAAGAGTGAAAGTATTAAAGAAGTAGAATACTTTGGCTTAAGTTATCAGTGTTTTTAAGGGGTGTGATACTAATTCACCCCCTTCTCAGTATCACAGACTAGTAGATCCTAGGGTGAAGTTGGAAACTTCAATTGGTATCAGAGCATAAGTTCACTAGGATAAAGCTTAACAGCGTGGTGTACTAGTTTGAAGTGCTCCAGAAGTTTTAACTTGTTCAGCATACTGAGAAATGGACGCCGATACCAACACTAGCACTACTTATAGTAAGAAGGTTCCAATCTTCAACGGAACCAACTACCATATGTGGAGAGCGAGAATGCAGTGCAACCATGGGCATGAACGTGTTGAAATCCGTACAGGAGGGTTTTGTGGCTCCAGAAGAAGGTAAAGATTTAACTTCAGAGGAATTAAGGCAGTTTGAGATAAATGGGAAGGCCTCAAACGTCATCATTTCAACATTGACAGATGCTGAGTATGCTAAAGTTATAGACTACAAATCTACCAAGGAGATATGGGACAGATTGTAGAAAGTCTATGAAGGTGATGACAGAATGAAGGAGGCTAAGCTTCAAGTTTTCAAGGAGAGATATGAATCTCTCAGAATACAGAAAAATGAGATAGTCCAAGAGTTCTTCACCAGGGTTATTAATACTGTAAACGATCTTAGAAGTCATGGGAAGAACAAGAAGGACTCATCTATTGTGAAGAAAATTCTGAGAATTCTGCCTGAGAGGTTTGCCTCAAAGGTGGCAGCCATAGAAGAGAGTAGAGATCTCAATTCCATGTCACTGCATGATCTCCAATGCAATCTCATTACATATAAGATAAGAATAAAGTCAATTGAGAGCTCCTCAACGTCAAAGGTATCAAAGGAGGCAACTTTCAAAGCTATGAGACACTTGAAGATAAGAGAAGAGGAAGAATCATCCAGTGAGGATGATGATGATGAAGAGGAAGAATCATCCAGTGAGGATGATGATGATGATGAGGAAGAAAGTGAAGGTGAAGTGTTGGCATACTTCACAAGGAAGTTCAAAAAGGGGTCTACAAAGGGAAAAGGATAGTTGTCCTTGAGATGTTATCATTGTGGGCAGATTGGACACTTTGTTTCTCAGTGTAAAGTGAAACTTGATGATGAAGATGAGGATGGTGATGATGAGCCGAATTCAAAATGGAGAAGACAATCATTCAAATCAAAGAAGTCCAACAAGAAGACTGCCAACTCACAGAAGAAGAAGAGAGGCTCATTCAAGAGTCATGTGAGTCAGATAAAAGAAGCTGATGAGGAGGAAGATGAAGAATCATCATATAAGCAGGCCTTTATAGCATCAGCTCAAGGTGCTAGTTCAACCTCTGAAGAGGAAGAGGAGGTTGATGAAGAAGAACCAGATCTTGAAGTTGAGTTGGAAGTAGCTTTAAAGGAGATAATCAGAAAGGGCAGAACCATAAAAAGGTTGGAGGCTCACATAAAACAAGTTGAAGCAAAGTCTGAGGAAGCTGAAAGTCAAAAGGATGAAATAAGGGCTAAACATATTGACTTGAAGAGAAGATTTGAAGAATAAATCAAAATATGTGAAGACTTTACAATAGAGCTTGGCTTAAGGACTTCAAAAATTGAAGGAATGGAGAAAGAGTTGCTAAGACTTCGGCAACAACTCAAAAGGAGTGAAGAGAATGTGCAAAAGCTTGAAATGATAAGGGAAACAAGTTCTGCAAGAGGAAAGAAGAATGAAGAGAAAGTGCAGCAATCTGAGGCTACATTGCGTAAAGATAATAAAAATGTGCCGCAGAAGTTGAAAGAGAAGGTTGTGACTCAGGAGAAGATAGCTAAGAATAAAGAGGATTTGAAGAAGCAACCTAGGGTGGCAGACAAAAATGAAGAAAAGAAAGTCAGCCAACAAAGGGCTATGACTGAACAAAAGAAGGAGAAGAAGGTGGCTGAAATGAAAGTCACACAAGCAAAGAAGCCAGCTACGTTGCCTACACAGCAAGTAGTGAACAAAAGAAAACAAGCTATGATGAGACCCAAGAAAAGGCAGTTTCATGGTCACTATCTTTATTGTGGAGTTTGGGGTCATATGGCGACTAATTACTGATGGAGAAGGCCAGTATATGTCTCCAACTTGGGAAGATATGATGCTGCATACAGAGGGAGACAATACAAAATTCAGAGGAGAACACCTGTCATGAGTTCTTGCATATACTGTAAAAGGCAAGGACACACTGACAAGGAGTGTTGGTGGAAGCCCAAACTAGTGGTTTCAAAGAACAAGTTTGCTGTATTGGTAGACTTGGAGTAGTGTGAAAGGTGCAGAAAGGATGGCCATAATGCCAAGAGATGCATGACACTTCTCCCTAAGCAAGAGAAGGCACTCGATGGCACAGTAAAACCAACTGGTACAATCAAAGCTGAGAAAAAGGGGAAAGTTATCTTTAAGCCAGTTTAAAAGAAGGAATATAAAGTTAAAAAGGAGGTGGCTAATATAGCTGAAATTGCACTAAAGGCTGACTACAAGGATAAGCAGTGGATCCTTGATAGTGGATGCACTTCACACATGAAAAGGAAATTATCAAGGCTGAAAAAGACAAGAGAAGGCAGAGTCAAGTTTGGCAATGATGATTCTTTCAACATCAGTGGTCAAGGGTCAGTAAATATTGGAAAAGGAAAGCTGAAAGATGTTCTGCATGTTGAAGGACTCAGATATAATCTAGCATCTGTCAGCCAGTTATGCAATGAAAACCATAAAGTGATATTCACAAAAATAGGTTGCCAAGTAAAGAGTAAAGAAGGCAATACTATTGCAGCCGAGAAGAGAACATCCGGAAATTTATATGTGATTGATGAGGACAAGACAAACAGCTGTTTACTCACCAAAGAAGAAGAAAATTAACTCTAGCATAGGAGGCTAAAACACTTAACACAAAAGAACATGAGGAAGCTGACCACTACTCATGCAATCAGAGACATTCCCGACCTCAGGAGAGAGTATGTTTGCTTAGCATGCTGTAAAGGAAAACATGCCAGAAAGCAGTATAAGACCAAAGAGTTCAGTTCTGAAGCAGTGCTTGACATTGTGCATACTGATTTGTGTGGATCGATGAGGACAAAAGGGTTGAATGGTGAGAGGTACTTCATCTTGTTTGTTGATGATTATTCCAGAAGGACCTGCATCATGCACCTCAAACACAAGTCAGAAGTTCTAAATTGCTTCAAAAGATATAGAAGATTGGCTGAAAATGAGAGTGGAAGGAAGATCAAAGTATTAAGGTCAAATCAAGGCACTGAATTTACAAATGAAGCTTTTGAAGATTACCTTAAGAAGCATGGTATTCACCATCAGATGGTAGTAGCAAGAACACCTCAACAGAAAGGGGTGGTAGAGAGGAAAAATAGAGCCGTGGTTGAAATGGCAAGAACTCTATTGCTGGAATCCAAGCTTCACACAAGATTTTGGATAGAAGCAACATTTACAATCGTGCACCTACTGAACAGAGTTTTACTAAGGCCTAATACTGATAAGACTCCATATGTGCTATGGAGTGGGAAGAAGATAACAGTCAAGTATCTCAGATACTTTGGCAGCCAATGTTTTGTGAAGAACAAGGAGTAAAAATTAGGAAAATTCAATGCTAGGTCTGATAAAGACATCTTTGTGGGATACTCAAAAAAGACAAAAGGTTACAGAGTTTTCCTGCATAAGCTGGGAAAAGTGATCACGTCCAGTGATGATGAGAACTGGAAAACAATACAGAATGGAGAAGCTGAGGACAATGAAGAAGATGACTTTAATGTAGATGAAGAATCAGACCAACCTGAAGAAAAGGAACAAGAAGTAAGTTCAGACTTGGAGAAGAGTGAGTCTGAAGATGAAGAAAGAGATCCTCTTGCAACTAAAACTGTGCAAAAAAGAAAGACAAAAAAAACGTGGACTAGTGCTCATCAAGGAAATCAAATCATAGGTGACCCATTAGCAGGAGTTACAACAAGAAGAAGAATTATGGGAGCTACTTCTTTACTCTCACAAGTTGAACCTAAATCTGTTGAAGAGGCTACACAAGATATAGCCTGGGTCAAAGCTATCAATGAGGAGCTGGATCAAATCAAGAAGAATGATACATAGGAGCTGGTTCCAAGACCCACTGACAAGAATGTCATAGGAACAAAATGGGTGTTTAAAAATAAACACAATGAAGATGGCAAGGCAGTGAGGAACAAGGCCAGGCTGGTTTGCAAAGGCTACACTTAAATAGAAGGAGTAGATGTTGATGAAACTTTTGCACCAATGGCAAGGTTAGAAACTATTACAATGTTCCTAGCTTTGGCAGCACATAAGAGGTATAAAGTTTATCAGATGGATATGAAATCAGCCTTTCTGAATGGGCTCCTGAAAGAAGAAGTGTATATTGAACAACCTGATGGAGTACAAATCAGTGAGGATGAGACACACGTGTGCAAGCTGAAGAAAGCCTTGTATGGCCTTAAACAAGCCCCAAGAGCATGGTACAGTAGGTTGGATGCGTACTTGAGAAGGTTGAACTTTAGAAGAGGAACAATTGATAATAACCTATATGTGTTCGACTCAGAGAAAGGCCAGCTAATAACCATAATATATGTAGACGACATCATCTTTGGAGGGGATCACTTTGAGCTATGCCAAGATTTTGCACAAAAGATGAGTGAGGAATTTGAGATGTCATTAATTGGAGAAATGAATTACTTTCTTGAATTACAGATAAAACAGTGTGAAGAAGGTATTTTTATTTCTCAGACAGAATATGCCAAAGAGATGCTGAAAAAGTTTGGCATGGAGGATAGCAAACTTGTTAGTACCCTTATGATAGTGGGCTGCAAGTTAACAAAAGATTAGGTGGGAAGGAGTACAAGCCCTACGGAGTACAAGAAGATGATAGGGAGCCTTCTGTACCTTATAGCATCAAGGCCTGATCTTATGCAAGCTGTGTGCGTTGCCAGCAGATTCTAAGCTGATCCTAAGGAATCTCATGTGTTGGCGGTGAAAAGAATCCTAAGATACCTCAAAGGGACACTAGAAATGGATTTGTGGTATCCTGTCATGGATTCTATAAAACTACAAGCATACATTGATGCAGATTGGGAAGGAAGTACAGATGACAGAAAATCAACTAGCGGCTGCAGTTTCTACTTGGGTTCAAAGTGTGTTGCATGGTTAAGTAGAAAACAAAATAGTGTTGCTTTGAGCACAACTGAGGCTGAGTGTATAGCTGCTTGTGCAGCATGTACTCAGGTGATATGGATGCAAAGACAATTGGTAGACTTGGGTGTTGAAGTGAAGTTACCAGTGAGTGTACTTTGTGATAATCAAAGTGCTCTTGATCTCAGCAAGAATCCGGTTCAACATTCAAAGAGCAAGCATATTGATATCTGGTATCACTTCATTAAAGATCAAGTGGAATAGGGTACAATTCAGTTGGAGTATATTGGCACTAAAGATTAAATTTCAGATATTCTAACTAAATCTCTGTCCACAGAGTTGTTTAAAAAGCACAAAATGAGTCTGTCTGTGCAAATGCCTCCTCAAGCTTGAAGTTCAGGTGAATCCTCCATCTCTACTTTGCGAGATTTTTTTGTAATTGGTTGGCAAAGGGGGAGAGAAGCAACAGTGAAGGGGGAGCTGTTAAGAAAGGGGGAGTTGTAATTGCTGCATAATGACTTTTGTTATAAGTGTTGCCAACAATTACAAAGGGGGAGATTGTTGTTCCCATAGCCTTATATGGGTTGTAATTGTTGTCAACTAGATTTTAGTGTGCAATTAATTTGACATAGAAGGGGAAGAAAGTAAAGCCACATAGAGGGGTAAGAGAGTAATTTGAAGCTATATGGAGGGGCAAGAAAGTAAAACCATAACTTTGCAAGAGAAAAAGAAAACCCTACACAGAACATATACAATTGGGTCGAAAGAGAGAAAATACGTGATGGCCAAAAAGGAAGTGTAACGACAGAACAGGGGCTGGATGGTAGGACGAAGAAAAGCAAACCATCGGCAGAAAAGGGAGAAAATCTGTGATAGCCAAAATCAAAGTGGATGGCAAGAGAGAGAAACGGACAACAAAAGAGAAAATTGGAGACGGCCAAACACCAGCGGTCAGCAAGGAGACAACACAACAAAGAGGTAGAGAGAGAAACGGACGACACAAGCGGGTTGTAAAAGAGAAAATCGGAGACAGCCAAACACTAGCAGTCAGCAAGGAGACAACACGGCAAAAAGGTGGACGGCAAAACGAGTCGACGGCAAAACAGAGTGGACGGAAAAACAAGTTGGAGGGCAAAACAAAGGTGAACAATGGCAAGAGAGAGGACACCACTGGCTAGAGGAAAACTGTGAGACCACCCAGAAGAGAGCAGATCTGGTATCTGTGAGGCTTAAGAACAGCGAAGCTGGTGCAGATCTAAAACGTGAGACCAAAACGTGCGTTGGCGTGAGACCAGAACGTGCGACGGAGTGAGACTAGAACGTGCGACGACATGGGACCAAGACGTGAAACGGCAAACCAGAAGCGTGAGTGCAAGCCGTGAAGCCGTGAGACGGTGAAAGCAGGAGTTGTGTGAAACAACCTAGAGAAGGAATTTGGTTAAGCATTGGAAAGAACTCAACGTATTTTCAGATTCTTTCAAGAGAGGTTAGAGAGTGTTGTGGTGGACTTCTAAGTGGCAATGGAGTAGCCTGTTCAATTCAACAGAGGCAAGACAAGTTAGAAGAAGGGTAGACACAGTAAGTGACACTCTTTGTATTGTACTTGCTTTGTATTTGCAATAGTGAAAGGAATAGAGGATTAAGACATCCATTGTAACTACATTGTGGACACAGGGAGTACCACACTGGTATTCTCAATTATAGTGGATTGTCTCGGTAGAGGAAGAGTCCCTACCACTGTGGACGTACGTCACATTGATGGAACCACGTAAATCTCTTGTGTTCTTACTTTGATTTACATTCTGTGTTTTGAATTGAGTTGTGAATGCAGCTAAAGTATCATCGAACCCATAACCTAAAGAAGAACTAATCAAGAACATCCGATGTGTCTAATAGGCAAGGTGTCTGAAAGGTGACTTTGGGGACTATTGTGATTAGTAGGTAACAATAGATCTACCTTAGTCGAATATGAGAAAGAGTTCACTTTTAAGAAGAGGTTGAAGTTGTTCACATACCTGCGTATTGACGAGAGCGAAAGTATTAAAGAAGTAGAATACTTTGGCTTAAGTTATCAATGTTTTTAAGGGGTGTGATATTGATTCACCCCCCTCTTAGTATCACAGACTAGTAGATCTTAGGATGAAGTCGAAAACTTCAGTAGTAAACCTAGGAAAAATGGGAGATGAACGGCAAAGAGGAGGCAACCACTAAGCATGATGCAATTGGCCAAGAAGGAGAGAAAGAAAGCATGGGGCAGCCAACCAAGGAGAGTGCAGCAACCACCAAGGAAAGAAGGCAATATAGCCAGTAAAGGAAAGGAAGAAAGAAAGTAAGGGGCAACCGGCCGAGGAGTGTGCAGTAGCCACCAAGGAAAGAAGGCAAGGCAGCCAGTCAAGAAGAGAGCAGCAGCATGTCCAGGAGGCTTCCTAGTAGCAGCAGCACATCTAGGAGACTTCCCAGCAGCAGCAGTAGCACGTCCCTGCACATCCAAGAGGATATACCAACATCAGCAAAAGTCCCTGTAGGTCCAAGAGGGTATACTAGCACCAGGAGCACGTTCCTGCACGTCCAGAAGGGTATACTAGTAGCAACAGCACATCCCTGCACGTCCAAGAGGGTATACTAGCACCAACAACACCTTAGGAGGCTTCCCAATAGCAGAAGAACACATGGGAATCAAGCAAAAAATTAGAACGTGCAGTAGTAGGTCTGGGAATCAACCAACAAACTAGTAGCAGCGCGAGAAAACTGTTGCAACACACGCGGAGAGCAGCAATGACGCAAGAAATCTACTGTAGTGCACGGGGAAAGCAACAGTGGCACAAGAAATCTACTGTAGCGCGCGGGGAGAGCAGTAGCAGCATAAGAAAACTACTGCAGTACATAAGGAAAGTAGCAACATGGGCGGATAGTAGCAGCAGCACACACGGATAACAGACACAACATGAGCAGATAGCAAGAACAACAAGTGCGGACAGCAGCCATGGTGACACGGATAGCAGGTACAGAGAGCATGGATAGTACCCACAGTGCGTGCAGATAGCAGACGGAGAGAGTACGAACAATAGGCGTAGCGCACATAGACAACAAGCATAAAAAGCACAGACAGCAGGCACAAAAAGCGCAAACAGGGGGCACATAGCACGTATGTATAGCAGGCACAGAGCACCCAGATGGCTGGCATAACTTATGCAGACAGTGGGCACAGCGTGCACAGACAGCAGCAACAGCCTGTACAAATAGCATTAATAGCACACACGAACAATAATGGATAGACGTAATAGCATTTATGAACAACATTAACAATGCTCGTGAACAACAACGGATAGATGTGGTAGTGCGTATGGATAGCATTAACAGCGCACACAAACAATAGTAGTAGTGTGTGCGAATAGCAGCGACAGCATACGAGCAGCACCGACAACAGGTGAGATAACACCGACAACAAAGGAAGGAGAAGATCCATATTTTACTTTAGCAGACTATACACATTAAGCGATTGTTCTCCAAGAAAAGGTTTTCCATAAACTCTTGATAGATTTGTTGAAACATAGGGTGGGATATCCTTGGAATGATCAAGAGATCAACTTCTTAATCAGGAGATCATTGTAAGTGGTTAAGGAGTAGTCCTTCCACAAGTAGTGAAGAAGTGATCCTTTCATAACATCAATGTATCCCTTGATAAGAAGAGTTGATTATGTGATTTAGGAGTGATCTTATCACACCATGCACGTAACTCACACATTGTGAGTGAACCACATAAAAATTGTCATGTGCTTTGGGGTGCTTGTGCATTGTTTCTTATTCGTACGGTCGCACTCACATAAAGGAGAAAATTTAAAATTAGATCATCGGCTTTAACAAGTTACAGGGGTTAAATTTTAATTGATTTATAAAAAGAGGATATCTTATACTGATTCACCTTCCTCTCAATGTGAGACCTAAACCGGTCCTCATCAAGATAATATTCTCCCCCTACAAACACTCGGTCATAAGCACACACACAAAAAAAGAAAACTCAAAATGTATGTATAAAATATTATTAATGTAATGCCATGAAAGTATAGAGTACTATCTATAAGACCAATAGAATGGAGCTATAATAATAAGATTTATGGTCAATCTCTAATGAATTGATTGTAAATTCTACAAATTTGGCAATCCTCTACTTAAGAAGAGATAAATACCTTGATTTTCTAAACATGAAGCAAATCATGATCACTATTGCAATTGATAATAAAGATTAAGGTCTATTAATTTAGCTAACATGACAACAAGCTATTTTGTGCAAAGCAAACAGCACAATACTATACGATGAAAAAAACATTAGCATATCAATAGATAACTATAAATGTGTATGATCTTATAGAGGCAACAACTAAGTCAACCTAATCAAAATTTAGTCACCTACATCACAATTGGCAATGTGTAACAAATATCAATACATCCCAGCTATACATAAAAAAGAATTCCTTATTTAAAAAAAAAAAGTGCATTTGTTGCTTTATTCTAATTTCCTTATTACTTAATGGAAAGTAATGAGGGAGGAATCTAATGGAGGATCCATTTAAGGAAAATGCAAAAGTAGGAAACACCAAATTGAGGTCTTAATGGCCATTATTAAATGACTTTCATATTTTAATTATACAACATGTCATGTTAGTTACCATACTTGATTTTATTTTAGCTAACATTTACAGCCCCTTTACCAATATTAATGATTTTTGTACACAATGTGTGTGCTTATGCATGAGAAAGATCATTGTAGTTGTAGGTTGTGAGAGTGTTAGTAGAGGATATCCTTTATGGTCTTGGAAGATTGCCCTAACACCAGCCTTATCCTTACCAATTGAAGTATTTGTGTTTATCTTAACAAACCCATTCAAAGGTGGCTATTAATGATGAGGTTATAATGGTTACTGTTGAGGTTGATAGCTCCTTTTTGTAATTAATATAGTATTTAAGGGTTATCTCGAATGCTTAATTATGATCACAAGCCTTACCTTCCATCACATAGAGGTTCCTTGTATGCCAAATTGACCAAGCAAAGATGTATATAAGCTCTTATATATCTTTGCCCTGTCTTGCTAGCATATCAGCTAGCCAATGACCAAAGTATAAAATCCCAAACTATTGGTGTTGGAATAGTTGTAGGTAAGAAAAATAAAAGAAATGAAAACAACAGAGAAGGTGATTGCTCACCTAATCATTTCCTATCTAAAGGAGTTAAAGCAATTGTACTATTAAAATAGAATTTCAAATATCTAAAGAAAACCACCAACCAACAATAATCAATTAGCAATAATAAAGAATAATTAATAAATATATAAATAATTTAAACTACAAAATAATTAGGGCATAAGAAGAAAATGCATATCCTAAAATTGCAATCTTTTCAATAAAAGTCAGTTGAAAGAAGAAATAAAAATAATTGAAAGGGTGAGTGTGGTGTTCTGCAACATAAGCTTAAAGTGAGTTATTGCAAAATTAAACCTAAAAATAGTACAAAACAACAAATGTCTTTATCTAATGCTTTGGATTCCACTCACCATTGGAAGATAATGGGCTTTTGAAGAAAACACAGTGAGATCTTTAAAAGTCAATCGATAATAGTCTTTGAGAATGAACAAGAAGTGGATGTCAATCATTTAATTGAAGCCAATTTGAGATAAAATGTGGTCATTGAGGATGGAGATGCTGTTAGTGTCTAGCCTAATTTAGGCTTGAGCCCATACTAAATAAGATGCTAAGAGTGAGTTTAGCCATAGGATTAGGTGATTAACTAATTGTAATTGTTTTTATTATGATAGCATTGGAGGTGTGAGATAGCTTTTGGAAACTAGTATATACATAAGTGGTGAGCACGTCAGATGTATGATGGTTATTCTAAAACCAAATCTAAATTCTCTTTCTTCTTCCTCTCTCTCTACTCTTTGCCTCTTTGTTCCCTCTATTTCTTGGTTGATTGTTACAAATAGTATCAGAACACAAATCCCTAGAATTAATCCATCCCACTATGGCTTAGAAAAAAGGAGCAACAATGGCTAAAAACACTTAACTTGGAATGATTGAGGATCAAATTAAGAAACATGATCATAAACAGTAGGAAGTTCTCGAGAAGCTACATTCCTTGAAGTCCCTTCCTCTACAAATAGACAACTTCTGTGTAGAGACTAGGCAATTATAGGAAGGCAACCATTCTGAAATGCAATCAATGCTAAAACAAATCATGGATACATTATTGGCCATACAAAGTAAGGATAAGGGTGCTGTTAAGGAGACACCATTCAGGGGTCCTAGTCATGGAATCCTATTGTCTCTATGGATTCAATTTATGGAATTGGGTGATAGTACTTCAATTGGCTATCAAGCTACTCACTACAATACCACACATGTTCCTAACTCGCTAAAGATCAAGCTATAATGGTTCAAAGGAGATGACCCATGTAGTTTATAAATATGATCATTTCTTTCATATGTATAACATTGAGGAGGAGTCCAAACTAGAAGTAGTTGCCATGTACCTTGATGGTAAGGCTAATGTTTGGTTCCAATGATGGGTTTTTACCAAACCTATGGTTACTTAGATTGATTTTCAAATGGACTTATGCCATAATTTGGGTGATTTTTCTCTTCTAAATGGGATTGAGGAAATGTACAAGTTAAGGTAAATAGGAACAATGAGGGAATGTCAAGAACAATTCACCAAGCTGTATTCATTGTTATTAGTAAGTGCTGCCAATGTGTGGCCTTAATAAGATAATGAGGATAACTACCCTATATATATATATATAGGGATATCTTTCAAGTGATGAAACATCTTAACAATCAATGCATTACATCCAAGATCCAAAATCAAGGATTGGTATGTGTTTACCATATGAATGACTAATGTCATTAGGCAATAACTGAAATGACAATATTGTGATGATGAAATGAGGGATATCTTTCAATTGATTGTATTGTCATTTAAGTTATTGCCTAATGACATTAGTCATTCATATGGTAAACACATATCAATCCTTGATTTTGGATCTTAGATGTAATGCATTGATTGTTAAGTTGTTTCATCACTTCCTTATTAATATAAAGGATTACACCTATGGAAAGTTTTATGTTTATGGAAGAAATTATAATTCATGTGTTAGAGGATTATGCATATATCTCTCATAAATTACTTTTCCCAAGATTACATAGTGTGAAGAAGATTCATGCAAGGTTATTCCTTATTACTTATTAGTTAGGAGAAAAAGTACTTACAAACTATGCTTCTATCTTTTGGGGCATATCTTTGGATGGTTATAATGAAGTAATTGTTACATTGTGTTAATATATGTTTGATATTAAAGAGCAAATTGATGTTAATGTCCTTGATCACAAGGTTTAAGAAAATTTGCTAATCTAAGTAATTCAATTCAGTGAGTCAATCTTGTGTACAAATACATCTATCAATTATGAAGTTCTAGAGTTATTGCCCAACGATCTTTTCTTCTTTTTGAAGTAGTGCCCAAAATACCACTATCATTAAATGAAATTGATCAATTTTTTTTTTTTTTATGAGACAACGACAAATGTGAACTAAACTCTACAAGCTGATTTTGGTAGACAACCACACTATCACTACTTAGTCTTTTTAACCAATTTTGGTCGATGGAAAAGATATGAGCAATGTTATGGTAATGAAATTAATATTTTATGGACACATTGATGTTAATCACATGATTATTTTGTGTGAATGATTCATTGTAATAAAGGAAGAAGCCTTATAACTAAGGATTTAGGTGATGATCTCAAATTTTAAGCAATGAATGATTCTTTCCTAGTAAATAAAGCTACTCAATAGTCCCCTTTATTTAATGGACTTCCATGGATTTGAACTACTTATGATTCCTTTGTGTGAAAGACTCTATACAATGACATTAATTGCATGTAGACATGCAATTTATGTTGTGATGAAATTAATGTTCAATGTAGGCATGATAATTGCATGATTATTTTGTGTGAATTATTCCTTGCAACGAAAAGAGATGCCTTATTACTAAGGAATCAAATGATGGTATGAAGTTTCAAGCAATAAACAATTCTTTGTTGATAAAGAAAGCCTATTAATAGTAATAACTCCATTATTCAATTGACTTCAGTGGATTTAAATACCCAAGATATAATATCATGCCATTCCATAAGCAAATCAATGATCAGGGTAAACATTTAAACTAGTTTCATAATTTGTGTCTATAAAAGTCTCCTTGCGAAGAAAAGATAGGCCTTATTAGGTAGAAATGAAGTGATGACCTCATTTTTCTAGTAATGATTCATTCTTTCTATGTAGGAAAGGTTTAATGACTTTTTTTTTTTGATAGCATACAATGAATTCAAACTACATAAGTTTTATTGACTTATATGTCATAATGAGATTAATATTTGGTCCAAACTTGGATCTTAATTGCATAAATATTTTTTGCAAATGATTCCTTGCAATAAAAGCAATAACCCCATTTTTTAATGGAATTCAATGGATTTGAATTACCAAAACCATAATAAAGTGCATCTCACAATGAAATTAGTGATTGAGGTAGTCATCAATGTTAATTTCATGATTCTATTGCATGAATGAAAAGAAAAGACTTAATAACTAAAAATAAAGTGATAGCCTCATCTTTCAAATAATTAACTGTTATATCCATATGAGAAAAGCTAATTAAATAAATAACTATTTTGTTTCAATGGATTTAAACTAACCAAGGTTTATTGACCTACATAAGGCTTTGAAATTAATTTTCAATGTGGACATGAATGTTAATTGCATGAATGTTTTCCATCAATGATTCCTTACAACAAAAGGAAAAGCCATGTAGCCAATGAATTAGGTGATGATCTCAAGTTTCAAGGAATAAAGGAGACAATTCTAGTAATGAAAGCTAATTAAAAGCAATAACTCTTTTACCTGATGCACTTCAAATAAGTTTAGACTATTTAAGACTTTAGGACATGCATCTCATAATAAAATCAATGATTAGTGCGGACATTTAAGTTAATTTCTCAATTACCTTGCATAAAGAGCTCTTTGGACTAAAAGGACAAGCCTTTTAGCTAGAAATGTAATGATGGTCTCATCTTTTAAGCATTGAACCATTCTATCCATGTAGGAAAAGCCCATCAAAACTCTTTTGTTTGATGGAATTCAATAGATTCAGACTATTGAAGGTGTATTGATGAGCACCCCACAAAGAAATGAATGTTTAATGTAAACATAAATGTTAATTGTATGATCATTTTGTGTGAGCAATTCCTTACAATGAAATGTAAAGCCTTTATTGACATCACATCAAGCAATAATCTTAAGTTTAAAGTAACAAATGATTTGCACCTAGTAAAAAAAGGAAAATCAAGAGCAATGGCTTCTTTAATTGATGGACTTCAACAAATTTGGATGACCAAAGACATTAATAGTGTGCCTCTTGCAATGAAATCTGTGACCAATGTAGAATTTTAAGTTAGGTTTATGATTCCTTTGCATGAATGACTCATTGGAATGAAATGATAAGCTTTATTAGCAAGAAATTAAGTGACAACCTTATCTTTTAGAGAATGAACCATTCTATCTATGTAAGAAATCCTAATATCAAAAAAGGACATATTTTTGTGTGAATGATTCATTACAACCAAAGGAGAAAACTTATTGCAAAATAATCAAGTGACAATCTAAAGTTTAAAGCAATGAATGATTACCTTCTAGTTAAGAAAGTCAATAAAAAGGAATAACCCCTTTATTAATGGAATACAAACAAATTACAACTATTTAAGATAAAATAATATGCATCTTGTATTAAAATAAGTGATTAGTGTAGACTTTTAAATTAATTTTATGATTTTTTTTGTCTCAATGACTTATTTGAATGAATAAATAAATCTTATTAGCTAGAAATGAAGTAAAGGACTTGCCTTTTCAAGAATTGAACCATTCTATTCATTTAAGAAAAGCTAATTAAGTCAAATGCCTCCTTTCTTCAATGGAATTCAATGGATGAAGGCTACCTAAGGTGAATTATAGTATATGTTGCAAAGAAATTGATGTTTTGTATAGATATATATGTCAAATATCTAATTATTTTGTGTGAATAATTCATTCCAATAAATAGAGAAACTTTATTGCCAAGCAATCAAATAATAGTCATAAGATTCAAGAAATGAATGATTCTTTCCTGGTAAATAAAGCTAATTAAGAGTAATAACTCATTTATTTAATTGACTTGAATTGATTCAAACTTCTTATTGGATAATAGCATGCATTTAGCAATGAAATTGGTGATTACTTTATTCATTTAGTTTAATTTGATATTTTTTGTGTGTGTGACTTACTTTTTGAAATGAAATGATAAGCCTTATTAATTAAAAATGAAGTGATGACCTCATCTTTTAGGCAATTAACCATTATATCCTTGTAAAGAAAGCTAATCATGAAAAATGACTTCTTTGTTTAATGGAATTAAATGGAATTAGAATATCCAAATTGTAATAATATGCATGTTGCAATGGAATTAATGTTCATAATGAACATAAATGTTAATTTTATGATCATTTTGTATGAATAATTTCTTATAAGATATGGAGAAGCCTTATTAGAAAGGAATCAATTAAAGGTTTGATGATAAGAACCATAGAGATGATGGTTCGAAGGCTTCAATGGTTGCAAGAGGTCCATTGCACATTACAGAAGGCCCAATAACACGAGTTAGAGCCAAAAAGATTAAAGAAGCACTAAATGGGCTGATTCAGGACATTCAGACCAACCCAGCTTCAAATGGGGCAAATTCAAGTTTGACAAGAAGTCCAGCCTTAATTAATATAATTAGAATACTTAATAGGTCAGAATAAGTAATAGCATTTCTTCCTAAATAAGAGTTTATTATTTATATTGGAATTTGTCCACAATTAGGAATTCCTCTAAAATAAGGATTTGTCCTAAGTAGGAATTTGTGCCTCTTTAGGATTGCTATCTTAACCTATAAATAGGCTCCCTTTGTAAGCTCTGGAGGGCAAACAACTTTGAGTGAAATAGAAAGCAAGGGTTTTTTCCTCTCAGTTCTTTTAAGAACTAAGGAACTTATCAAGAGGTATTTCTTCTTATGGCGTTCCAATCAACTTATCACTTCCAATTCCTTTCTTTTCTAGAGTGTGGCGTCCATATCCTTCTTAAATACTCTAGGTTCGTGTTCCTTTGAAGGGTGGGTTTAGGGTTTGTGATATTAAATTCTGGTTTAGCTTTCCTAGTTGTTCTTTGATTCCTTGTGTGCGTGGGGTCCCTAAGCCACATCTTTTTGGGGTTTTCCGCATCAGTTGGTATCAAAGTAGGGTTCTAAATTAGGTTAAATCCACTCAGTCTTCAATTTTCTATCTTTTGATTTATTTATTGTTGTTTAGTTTGTCTATTATGTGCATTATCATTCAAATGCACAAATCTGTTTATTTGCAATCCTTCTCTCTTTGCTTGTTTGTTTAAGCTCATAAATGTGCTAATTTCAATTCCAATTGGTATGTTCAAGTATTCTACTATTGTTTTGTGTTGAAAAAAAAAATGAAAAAAAAAACGAAAAAAAAACGACGAAAAAAAAAAGGAAGGAAGAAAACAAAAGAAAGAAAACATCAAATTCAAAGTTATTGATAAAGTTAACAGTTTGGCCCTATTGGCTACAATAATAATAAAGTTTTCTTACTTAACTCCAATTCTACCATCTGTTTTCCTATTTTGCTACCCAAGTTGTCCTCTAGGTTATATTACCCCTATCTTGATTTTTGTGAATTTAGTTTATTAAATCCATTTGTGTTGACCTCCTTTTTCACTTGATTCTTTGTTCTCCAATTTGTTCAATTCTACGCTATTTAGCTTATTCTGTTCACAATCAATACCCTTGATTTATGTTGTTTAGTTCTTTATAGAGCTGCAAGGGAAAATCTGAGTGGTAAAAGGTAAGAGAGAAAGTTCATATAAAGAAAAAAACCATAAAGAGTGTAAATACAAGGGAGTGTGACATAATCTTTTGAGTGACACACGCGAGGGAGTGTTCTGTGAGGTATCCTATTTGTTTTGTGCAGAAGTAAGACTATGACGTCCAAAGACAAAGGTGTAGCTCAAGAGGGAGCTAGTGATGTGTCCTTCATGATCAAAGCTAGGCAACAACAATTTGAGCGCATGAATACCAAATTTGATGATATGAGGGAGAGGATGGAGGAATAAGCTAATACAATAGCAGAGTTACAAAGGAGACATGGGGAATATGAGGCCCCCAAAGCAAGAAGGTAATTGACACGTGCCTATGACCATGAAAATGATGTAGAAGATGATGAAGTTGACGATCAAATTACGATGGTTAGAACTGGTCACAATAGAAGGGATCAAAGAGAAGTTGGGAGGCAAAGTACCTATGACCATAATTTAGGTAGTATTAAAATGACAATTCCTTCATTCCAAGGTAAGAATGATCCTGATGCATACCTAGAATGGCAAAAGAAGGTTGAATTGGTTTTTGATTGCCACAATTATTCCGAGGAGAAAAAGGTAAAGCTTGCTGCCGTTGAATTTACTGATTATGCTATTATTTGGTGGGATCAACTTGTTTTGACTAGGAAAAGGAATCATGAGTGGCCTATTGATACATGGGAGGATATGAAGGCTATCATGAGGAGGAGGTTTGTCCCTACTCACTATTATAGGGAGTTGTACCAAAGGTTGCAAGGGCTCACTCAGGGCACCAAAAGTGTGGAGGACTACCACAAGGAGATGGAGATTACCATGATTAAGGCTAATGTAAAAGAAGATAGAGAGGCAACCATGGCTCGATTTCTGCAAGGGCTAAATAGGGACATAGCAAATGTGGTTGAATTATAGCACTATGTGGAATTAGAAGACATGGTGCACATGGCAATGAAAGTTGAAAGGCAACTTAAACAAAAGGGCTCCACAAGGTTTGGGAAGAATTCAGGATCTACCTCATTGTGGAAGCCAAATTGGAGTAAAAGGGACGAGATGACCAATTACAAGTCCAAAGCCGAGCTACCAAGCACAAGGATGTGGGTTCTAGCAAGGAGACAGGTAAATTTGAACCCCAACCGAGTAAAAATAGAGATGTTAAATGTTTTAAGTGTTTGGGCAGGGGTCACATTGCAACTCAATGTCCAAATAAGCGTGCAATCATCCTAAGAAGTAACGGTGATGTTGAAACTGAAAGTGAATCAGACGATGATTCTGTGCCACCATCAGAGCGTGAATGTGATGGAGAGGAGTATCCGGTTAACGGAGTAGCTCTCGTTACAAGGCGAGCATTGAATGTGCAAGCAAAAGAAGAAAATGAGGTGCAACGAGATAACATCTTTCAGACAAGGTGTATCATCAAAGATAAGGTATGTAGTATGATTATTGATGGTGGGAGTTGCACTAATGTTGCTAGCACAACTATGGTTGAGAAGCTAGATTTACCTACTATGAAGCATCCTAGACCATATAAACTTCAATAGTTGAACGAGAGTGGTGAAGTGAAGGTAAATCAACAAGTGCTCGTATCATTTTCTATCGAAAGGTACCATGATGAAGTTTTATGTGATGTTGTACCCATGCATGTGGGACATATTCTATTAGGAAGACCATGGCAATTTGATAGGTGAGTTATGCATGATGGCTTCAAGAATCGATATTCCTTTGTAATGAACGAAAAACCTGTCATTCTTGTACCATTATCACCTCAACAAGCATATAAGGATCAATTAAGAATTAAAAATGAGAGTGAACAGAAAAGAGAGATTGATAAAAGAGAAGAAAGAGAAGAAAATGTGAGGACACAAATGAAAGAGAAGAAAAGAGAAAATCTCTATGCAAAAGGAAGTGATGTCAAAAGAGTATTCTATGCTAAACAACCTATGATTGTACTTTTGTACAAGGGGGCTTATTTTAACACTAACAAGTTTGACTCATCTTTGCCTAGTGTTGTTGTTGCATTATTGTAGGAATTTGAAGATGTATTCCCTAACGATATCCCGGGTGGATTGCCACCTAATAGAGGAATCGAACATCAAATTGATTTCATCCTAGGTGCATCCATCCCTAACCGGCTAGCATATAAGAGTAATCCTGAGGAGACAAAGGAGCTTTAAAGGCAGGTTGAGGAGCTTATGTCCAAAGGATATGAGAGGGAAAGCATGAGTCCATGTGCTGTGCCTGTCCTACTTGTACCAAAAAAAGATGGGACTTGGAGGATGTGTGTTGATTGTCAAGCAATCAACAAAATCACTGTAAAGTATCGTCACCCCATACCTAGATTAGATGACATGTTAGATGAATTGCATGGGTCATGTGTTTTTTCTAAGATTGATTTGAAAAGTGGATATCATCATATTAGGATGAGAAAGGGAGATGAGTGGAAAACAACTTTCAAAACTAAGTATGAGTTGTATGAGTGGCTAGTTATGCCATTTGGTCTCACTAATGCACCAAGCACTTTTATGCGACTAATGAATCATGTTTTACGTGCATTCATTGGTAAATTTGTAATGGTGTATTTTGATGATATCTTGGTCTATAGTAAAACCCTAGAAAATCATCTTGATCATTTACGTTCTGCTGTAAGTGTTTTACGTTCTGAAAAATTGTATGCTAACTTACATAAATGTTTCTTTTGTACTGATCAAATCACATTTCTTGGCTATGTTGTCAGTGCTAAAGGTGTTGAGGTTGATGAGGAAAAAGTTAAGGCAATTCGTGATTGGCCTACACCTAAGTCAATTAGTGACGTGCGTAGCTTTCATGGTCTAGCTAGTTTCTATAGACGCATTGTTAAAGACTTTAGCACCATTGCCGCACCACTCACTGAGCTTATTAAAAAGAACATGAGTTTGGTAGTGACCAAGACAAAGCTTTTAATTGCATCAAGGAAAAATTAAGTTCTGCACCTTTACTTACTTTACCTAACTTTGCAAAAGCTTTCGAGATTGAGTGTGATACTTCAAGTATTGGCATTGGAGCTGTTTTGATGTAGGAAAGGTGCCCAATTGCTTACTTTAGTGAAAAGCTAAGTGGAGCAAGCCTTAATTGTCCTACTTATGATAAAGAGATGTATGCATTGGTATAGGCTTTGGAGACATGGCAACATTACCTTTGGCCTAAAGAGTTTGTCATCCATACTGACCATGAATCTTTGAAGCACTTGAAGGGACAAGGAAAGTTGAACAAAAGACATGCCAAGTGGGTTGAATTTATTGAGACCTTTCTCTACATCATCCAATATAAAAAAGGTAAGGAAAATGTGGTAGCTGATGCATTATCTCGTAGGTATGCCCTTATCTATACACTTACTGCAAACTTATTAGGATTTGAACACATTAAGGATTTATATGTGAATGATCCTGACTTTGCTAATGTATATAGAGCATGTGAGGTGTCAGTCCTTGAGAAGTTTTATAGGCATAAACGTTTCTTATTTAGGGAAAATCGTTTATGCATGCCTATAAGTTCTTTAAGGGAGTTGGTTGTAAGAGAAGCTCATGAGGGTAGTCTAATGGGTCATTTCGGAGTTAAGAAAACCCTGGATGTCTTAAATGAACATTTTTTTTAGCCACGAATGAAACAAGATGTTGAGAGGATATGTGCGAAATGCATAACATGCAAACATGCTAAATCTAGAGTTTTACCTCATGGCTTGTATACCCCTCTACCCATACCTAACCATCCTTGGGTTGATTTATCTATGGACTTTGTACTAGGATTGCCACAAACAAAAAGTGGTAGGGATTTTGTATTTGTTGTTGTTGATAGATTTTCAAAGATGGCACACTTCATCCCATGTCATAAAACTGATGATGTAAACAACGTGACTGACTTATTCTTTAGAGAAGTAGTACGTTTGCATGGCATGCCACGAAGCATTGTTTCAGATCGGGATACAAAGTTCTTAAGCTACTTCTGGAAGACTTTATGGGGTAAGTTAAGTACTAAGCTATTGTTTTCAACTACTTGTCATCCACAAACTAATGGGCAAACTGAGGTGGTTGATCGAACTCTTTCTACTCTTTTGCGTGCTATTATTTGAACAAATTTGAAAACATGGGAAGATTGTTTACCACATGTCGAGTTTGCTTATAATCGGAGTGTTCATTCTACTACTAGTTACTCTCCATTTGAAATCGTATATGGTTTTAATCCATTGACTCCTTTGGATTTGGTACCTATACCAGTCAATGAGTATGCCAGCTTAGATGGGGAACGCAAGGCTGACATGATAAAAAAATTGCATGAGAAGGTGCGACAACATATTGAAAAACGAACTGAGCACCACGTATCCCATGTCAACAAGGGACGAAAGAAGGTGGTGTTTGAACTTGGTGATTGGGTTTGGGTGCATATACGCAAGGAACGGTTCCCAGCTCAAAGGCGTTCGAAGCTACAACCCAGAGGAGATGGTCCCTTTCAAGTTGTAGCCCGAATTAATGACAATGCTTATCAGTTGGAACTTCCTGGTGAGTATAATGTGAGTGCAACATTTAACGTTTCTGATCTTTCCCCTTTTGATATAGGTGATGATTCGGGGACGAATCCTTTTGAGGAGAGGGCGAATGATGAGAACCATAGAGATGATGGTTGGAAGGCTTCAATGGTTGCAAGAGGTCCATTGCACATTCCAAAAGGCCCAATAACACGAGTTAGAGCCAAAAAGATTAAAGAAGCACTAAATGGGTTGATTCAAGACATTCAGGCCAACCCAGCTTCAAATGGGGCAAATTCAAGTTTGACAAGGAGTCCAGCCCTAATTAATATAATTAGAATACTTAATAGGTCAGAATAAGTAATAGCATTTCTTTCTAAATAAGTGTTTATTATTTATATTGAAATTTGTCCACAATTAGGAATTCCTCCAAAATAAGGATTTGTCCTAAGTAGGAATTTGTGCCTCTTTAGGATTGCTATCTTAGCCTATAAATAGGCTCCCTTTGTAAGCTCTGGAGGGCAGACAACTTTGAGTGAAATAGAAAGCAAGGGTTTTTTCCTCTCGATTCTTTTAAGAACTAAGGAACTTATCAAGAGGTATTTCTTCTTGTGGCTTTCCAATCGACTTATCACTCCCAATTCCTTTCTTTTCTGGAGTATGACGTCCTTAAATACTCTAGGTTCATGTTCCTTTGAAGGGTAGGTTTAGGGTTTGTGATATTAAACTCTGGTTTAGCTTTCCTGATTGTTCTTTGATTCCTTGTGTGAGTTAGGTCCATAAGCCACATCTTTTTTGGGTTTTCCGCATCATCTGATGGAGATCAAGTTATCCCCGTTGTTCCAGCACCTATTTCTAACCATTCTTATGATTTGTTGTAAGGAACTGGAGGTCAAATGACTACAACAAGGTTCAAATGTATGAAGAAAGCTTTATAGGGTTGAATTATGTAGGTGCAAGCAAAGGAAGCAATTTTAGTTGAATCAAATACATTGTTAAGATTAATCACCTATCTATATGATGTTAAAGATGGAATATGCTTAATATATGAAAAATAAGGCTTAGAGAACTTCAAACAACTTGGTCTATATGTTTGTAATCAATTGGAGCCTAATCTACATGCTTAAGATATAGGGCTTGATCTATATTTAAGGCCTTATTGAATTTCTATTAGCATTTTTGTAATTCAATTGGGTTTTTATTTGTTTTATTTTGTTTAAGGCCACATGTGTAGTAGGGCCTAATGTTCATGGGCTTAATGGGCTTATAAGTGGTAACGTATATTATATTATTAGCTATGGCTTCAGTTTTCAGTTTATAATAAAGATTTGAATTTTCAACTTTGAGTTGTTACTGAGTTACTTTCTAATTAGTTATGGTAAGAAATAAGGGGGAATGTCCTTTTTCTTATAGGATTCATTAGTTTTGATGCCTATATAAGGGTCCATAATTTGTAAACTAAAAGGGATGAATAATACAATTGTAGTGTTTTTCTTTGCTTTATGAGAATTTCCTCTTAGTTCTTTATCAAGAACTTATTTTGGTCTTATCAAGGCATCTTGTGGTGACCTAATTCACCATAGCTTTGGTTCTAATCAATGGGCTTGATTAAGGTTAAGTTCACCTTGCTTGATTTGAATACTTTTCTAGGGTTATAATTCTGTGTAGTTGGATTTTAAACTTAACTTAGCATAAGGTTCACATTATTTGGTATCAAAGCTTTGGCTCTTCAAATTAGGTTATATCTATCCTTTATTTTCTTTATTTATTTTACATATCCATTATTCATTTGTGTATTAAAAAAATAATTAGATCATCAAATTGATTGAAATGTTACTTATTTAATATAACATCTATTTCATTCTTCCTACTGCTTTATTTGTTTCACATCTCTTTATTTAGTTTGGATTGGTATTCATGAATTCTTATTCAATTAAGATTCATCGAAAAAGTTTTCCTTATTCAATTTGGATTTCTTAATTTGTAATTTTTGGCCAAAATACAAGAATTTCACAAATCCTAATTTAACTAGTATTCCTTGTCCAATTATGATTTCACCAAATTTGCTTGTCTTGTTCATTTCTTCATTCTAATCATAGTTTATCATTTGTTTCTTTATTGTATTTAAATCAAGTATGGAACTTTCTAACTCTATTTTTGCTTACTATTTTGGTGAGAACATTGATAGAGTTTTTCATAAAGGGCTTATAAGGGGAAGTTGTGCATGGTAAAAGGCAAAAGTGGTAAGAATATCATCAATAAAAGCTAAATTTGAGTGAGATACGAGTGAATAAATGATGGAAGGCATACTACAGAAAGCTCAAATTAACAAGAGAGCTGATACTTTACAAAAATTTTGAGGGCTAATGACAAAGGCAAGGTCAAAGAAAATAAAAGATACTCAACAACATGTTGTGTGACATTTACTTACAGGAAACTGCAAGACATAATTTAAGGATGATGAAGGCCTCACTGGGGCTTGCAAATGTGTTATTTATGGAGGAATATGGAAAGACATGGTCATAAGAAGGAAGTTAGAGTTGGTAGCTCGTTATTTTCATGGTTTTTATTATTATGTAGTGGGTTAAGTGAATTTCAACATCTAAATGGGTTGTTTTCATGGTTTTCATTGTTATGTAATGGGCTAAACAAATTTGATTAATAAGCCTATCTGGGTAGCTTATGTATTACTAAGCTGTTTAGTTTAAAACAATTAATTAGTTAAGGTCTTAGTAGTTGACATATAAAAAGAAAAGAAAGATGACTAAAGAGGGGGAGAAACCTTTTTTTGATGAGTGAACGAGCTATTTTTTTTAGTTCTTTGAGAACTAATTCTAAACTTTCATACTTGAGTATATTGGTTTAATAGACTTACTTCTTCAATGTTATTGTTGATGGGAGTGGTGTCTAAATCTTATAACTTTGGTTCTTACTTGTTTTATAATTGTCAAGTCAAAACTCCAATCCTTTAACCTATGTTATAATAATCCTATATCAACATTGTTGTTGGGTTCTATTTACATATAATTGGAGTCCATATCTTTTGGTATCAAAGCCTTGGTTCTAATTTAGGTTAGTTATCCCTATTTTAATTCATTTTATTATTGTTCATTGATGTTTGGTTGTAAATTTGCAAAAAGCTAACCCAAATGTGTATTTAGACTAGGAGAGAAGGGTGGAGCTACTGTTTGATTATCATAACTTCTCTGAGGAGAATAAGGTTAAGATAACTATGATTGAGTTTACTAATTATGTAGTAATGTGGTAGGACTAGCAAATTACTACCAAAAAGATGAATTTCAAAAAACCAATAGAGACTTAAGATGAGATGAAAACTATGATGAGGAAGAGATTTGTTCCTAGTTTTTATTATAGGGATTTGTATAACAAGTTGCAAAGTCTTATGTAAGGGTCTAAAAGTGTGGAAGAGTATCATAAAGAGATGAAGTTTACTATCGTTATGGCAAATGTAATGGAAGATAAGGAGGCGACCATGGTTAGGTTCCTTCAAAGGTTGAATAAAAACCTAGTTGATATGGCAAAATTGCAACATTATGTTGAGCTTAAGGACAAGGTACACATTGCCATGAAAGTTAAGAGGCAACTTAAGGGAAGGAGTACTTCTAGATATAATCAAAAATTGGGTGAATCTTTTTGGAAATTAAATTGGGAGAAGAAGGAATAGAAAAGGACTCTTAAGCTTAAAAATGATACACAAACCTAAGACTAATGGGGGCAACCTTGATAGAGGCAAATTTGAGGATAAATCTAAGGGCACCTAAGGAAAAATTAGAGACATCAAATGTTTTAGGTGTTTAGGTAAAGGGCATGTACTGTCACAATACCTTAACATAAGGTCAATAATCCTTAAAGATGATGGTAAATATGAGACTAGGAATGAGTCTAATGATAAGACTCAATTGCCACCATTAGATATTAAAGATGTTGATGAGGAAGTAAAATACCCAAAGCATGATGGAAAACATTTTATGGTACGGAGAGCTTTTAGTGCACAAGTTAAAGAGTTAGATAATGTTAAGATACAATAGGAGAATATCTTTCATGGTAGGTGTTTAGTGCAAGATAGAAATTATAGCTTGATTATAAACAAGGTTAGTTGTACCAATGTAGCTAGCATAGAGTTAGTGGAGAAGTTAGGTCTACCTACAACCAAGCATTCTAGATCATATAATATGTAGTGGTTGAATGACAGTGGAGTGGTAAGAGTGAAAGTTGTAGTTCCATTTTCCATTAGTAGATATAAGGATGGAGTGTTTTATGATGTTGTACTTATACAAATAAGGTCTTTGTTATTAGGCCATCTTTGACAATTTGATAGGAGAATTTTGCATGACTAATGGGGAATAAGGTGTTGATCAAGTGTAGCAAAACAAGTATTCCTATGATCCTCTTCAAGGAATCAGTGGTCCAATGACTAAGGCAAGGACAAAGAGAATGAAAGATGATTTATAAGGCTTAATCATGAAGCTACATGTCAAAGAGGCTATTTTAGAAGATTCTAAGGTTGTTCCAAGAGTTTCCAATAATACATCAAGGATAATCACTTATCTTTATGTGTAAGATGATGGACAAGGCATAGAACTTACAAAACAAAGCTTCGAGCCCATGATATAAGTCCAAATCACATGACTAGGCCAAGGAAAGGCGCAATCCACATGCTAAGTTGTATTAAAGGGCCTATTTTTGTTTTAGGTTGCTAGATTTTAAGTTAAGGCCAAATATACATGTAAAAAGGCTTAACTTCTTGGGTTTATTTAGGCTTATAGGTTTCATTGAGTGTTGATACATTAGCTAGGGTTTTTACTTTGACTTTTATGCCTAGTTATCATTAGTTGTTGTCTTTTAAGGATTCTTACATCAAGGTAGATTTGTATTCCTTAATTAAAGGGACTCTCTGTAATTAAGATCTTTCTTATATAAGTATGATTAGAAACGCCTTTTCCTTATAGGATTGTGATGTTTACATGCTTATATAAAGGTTATAACTATGTAAAATGGGAATGAATAATGTTAAGGTATTTTTAGCAAGATTTGCTTTACTTTTGTGTGCTTGGAAGAATACATTGTCTTGACTTACTAAAAGAGTGATAAACCTTTATGGCATCTTAGGATTGAGGCTTTTGAGACTTATTTTCCTTAGGGTTTTGATCTGATAAATCCAAATTGTTTCCTACTTTTTTGGTATATGCATAACAATTTGATTTAAGGGTTCTTAAAACAAGTCAACTAGTAGATTTTTTATCAATGACAGTTACAAAAATCATTATTCTTTCACCATAGATGGAAAACTATTCACACTTGTTTCATTAATACCAAGACAGATGTATAAAGATCAAGTGAGGCTTTATAAGAATGAGCAAAGGAGGAGTGAAAAGAAAGATCATGTAAAGAGAAAAGTAAAGAAGGAGAGAAAATAAGGTGAAAACACTTAAGAGTAACAGACACAAGAGTGATCAGATTTAAAAGAGTAAAAATGAGAGAAAATGAGTGTATGTAAAAGGAATAGATGTTAAGGCTACCCTACAAACTAGGTGGCAAATAATCTTGATCCTTTGCAAGGATTCTTATTTCTTTAACATTAAGCTTAATTCTTCTTTTCCTATTGTATTTCATCTTTGAAGTTCGCGACTTCTCCCTAGGATCTACTAGTTTATGATACTGAGTGGGGGGGTGAATCAGTATCACCACAAATCGCAATTCACAGGTAAGTGAACAACTTCAATATCTTCTTAAAAACAAACCCTTTCTCAGACTCGACTAAGGTAGATCTATTGCTACCTACTAATCACAATAGTCCCCAAAGTCACCTTTCAGACACCTTGCCTAATAGACAATACAGATGTTCTTGTTTCAGTCTTCGTTAGGCTATGGGTTGGCTGATACTTTAGCTGCGTTCACAACTTAATTCAAAACACAGAACGTAAAGCAAATTAAGGACACACGAGATTTACGTGGTTCTATCAACATGACGTACATCCACAGTGGTAGGGACTCTCCCTCTACCGAGACTATCCACTATACTTGTGAATACAGGTTACAATGGATGTCTTTAATTCTATACTCTTTTCACTATTGCAATTACTAAGCAAGTACAATACAAAGAGTGTCACTTATTGTGTCTACCCTTCTTCTAGCATGTCTTGCCTTTGTTGAATTGAAAGGCTGCTCCACTGCCACTTAGAAGTTCATCGCAACACTCTTTAACCTCTCTTGAAGAAGTTTTGAAATACATTGAGTTCAATACTTTGCTGAATTCCTTCTCTACGTTGTATCACACAATTCCTGCTTTCATTGTCTTACGGTCTCACCCGTCTCCTTATCTCATGATCTCACTGTCTCATGGCTTGCCTGTCCGTTTCTCTCTCTCTTTTGCTATCCAGCCGGATTTCTCTCTCTTCTCGCCGAATTTCTCTCACTTCCCGTCAAACTCTCTTCTCGCCGAATTTCTCTCTCTTCCCGCTGGATTTCTCTCTCTTCACCGGATTTCACTCTCTTCGTCCATCTTCAATTCTGCCAGTGGTTTCCCTCTCTTCGTTCAACCAGATCTCTCTCACTGTCCAGCCGGATCTATCTCACAGTCCAGTTGGATCTGATTTTGGCTGTATCAACTCCTCTGTTCCAGCCGTCTCCTCTTTCTCTCTCTTGATGGTTGTTCTTTGTTGCCGTCGGTATCTCTTCTATAGCCGTCTGGTTTCTTCTTCCGCCAGTCTGCTTTTCTTCATCCTGCCATTTAGCCCTGTCTAACCGTAACCAGTTTTCTCTCTCGTCGACCCGTTTCTCTGTTTTTCGACCGTCTGTTTCTCTCTCTACCATGTTGTCTCCTCGCAGATCGCTAGTGTGCCATTCTTCACAGGTTTCTCTCCTTCCGTTGGTCTGCTCCAATTTGGCCGTCGAGTTTCCCTTCTCCTTGTCGGATCTCTTCTCCTTCCGCCGTCAACTCGTTTTGCTCGATTTTCTTTTTTGGCCATCTTTCCCTCAATTGTTTCGGCCATCTGGCCTATTCTCTTTGTTGACCACTTTGTCTCCTTTTTCAGCCATCCACCTTTGTCGCCGTTTTGCTCAATTTTTCGGTCATTGATGGCTACGGTTTCTCTCCTTGCCGTCGACGATTGTTCAATTTCCGACAATACCGTTCACTACAACTACTCTTTTCTTTTGCAGGTCGTGTTCTTCTGTGTTGGGTTTGGTGTTTTATCGTGTATTCAATTGTGTTGGCCCTTCTTGTCTCCTTGGTTGAATGGTTTCTCTTGTGTTTTCTGAACTCACTCTTTGTGTTTATGTCGTTCACCCTCTCTTCTTGTCGAGTATGCAATTGTGTTGGCCTTGCCCTATTTTTGTCTTCCAAGGTCTTTATATATCTCTTCCATGAAACCCTAATAGGGCTTACGTGGCAAATTTACATTCTTGCCCTCACGCAGCGGATTTACTTTCTTGCCCCTCCATGTGGATTTACGTTCTTGCCCTTCCATGTGGATTTACCTTCTTACCCTTCCATGTGGCTTTACTTTCTTGCACACTTAAACCTAGTTGACAACAATTACAGCTCATACAAGGTTGTGGGAACAACATTCTCCCCCTTTGTAATTATTGACAACACTCATAACAAAAGCCACTATGCAGCAGTTTCAACTCCCCCTAAATATGCACTCCCCTTTTCTTAATAGCTGCCCCTGCACTGTTGCTTGTCTCCCCCTTTGCCAACCAATTACAAATTTGAAAAATTCGCAAAGTAGAGATGGAGGATTCACCTGATTTTCAGGCTTGAGGAGGCATTTGCACAGACAGACTCATTCTGTGCTTTTCAAACAGCTCTGTAGACAGAGATTTAGTTAGATCTTGTGTAGCCTCTTCAATAGATTTATGTTCAACTTGTGAGAGTAAAGCAGTAGCTTCCACAATTCTTCTTCTTGTTGTAACTCCTGCTGATAGGTCACCTATGATCTGATTTTCTTGATGAGCACTGGTCCACGTTTTCTTTGGCTTTCTTTCTTGCACAGTCTTAGTTGCAAGAGGATCTCTTTCTTCATCTTCAGACTCACTCTTCTTTGAGTCTGAACTTACTTCTTGTTCCTTTTCTTCAGGTTGGTCTGATTCTTCATCTACATTGAAGTGATCTTCTTTTTTGTCCTCAGCTTCTCCATTTTGCATTGTTTTCCAGTTCTCATCTATTCTCACATCACTGGAAGTGATCACTTTTCCCAGCTTATGCAAGAAAACTCTGTAACCTTTTGTCTTTTATGAGTATCCCACAAAGATGCCTTCATCAGACCTAGCATTGAATTTTTCCAAGTTTTGCTCCTTGTTCTTTACAAAACATGGGCTGCCAAAGACTCTGAGATACTTGGTTATTGTCTTCTTCCCACTCCATAGCTCATATGGAGTCTTATTAGTATTGGGCCTTAGTAATACTCTGTTTAGTAGATGCACGGCTGTAAATGTTGCTTCTGTCCAAAGTCTTGTGTGAAGCTTGGATTCCAACAGTAGAGTCCTCGCCATTTCAACCACAGCTCTATTTTTCCTCTCTGCCACCCCGTTCTGTTGAGGTGTTCTTGCTGCTACCATTTGATGATGAATTCCATACTTCTCAAGATAATCTTCAAAAGCTTTATTTGTAAATTCAATGCCTTGATCTGACCTCAACACTTTGATCTTTCTTCTACTCTCATTTTTAGCCAATCTTCTGTATATTTGGAAGCAATTCAAAACTTCTGACTTGTGTTTAAGGTGTATGAGGCAGGTCTTTCTCGAATAATCATCAACAAAAAAAATGAAGTACCTCTCACCTTTCAACCCGTTTGTCCTCATCGGTCCACACAAATCAATATGCACAATGTCAAGCACTGCTTCAGAATTGAACTCTTTGGTCTTGTACTGCTTTTTGGCATGTTTTCCTTTAGAGCATGTTAAGCAAACATACTCTCTCTCTCTCCTTAGGTCAAGAATGTCTCTGATTACATAAGTAGTGGTTAGCTTCCTCATGTTCTTTTGTGATAAGTGTCCCAGCCTCCTATGCCAGAGTTGATTTTCTTCTTCTTTGGTGAGTAAACAGCTGCTTGTCTTGTCCTCATCAATCACATATAAATTTCTAACTGTTCTCTTCCCGGCTGCAATAGTATTGCCTTCTTTACTTTTTACCTGGCAACCTGTTTTTGTAAATATCACTTTGTGATCGTCGTTGTATAATTGGCTGACAGATGCTAGATTATATCTGAGTCCTTCAACGTGCAAAACATCTTTCAGCTTTCCTTTTCTAATATTCACTAACCCCTGACCACTAATGCTGAGTGGATCATCATTGCCAAACTTGACTCTACCTTCTCTTGATTTGTTTAGCTTTGACAATTTACTCTTGTCTCCCGTCATGTGTGAAGTGCATCCACTATCAAGGATCCATTGCTTATCCTTGCAATCAGCCTTTAGTGCAATTTCAGCTATATTAACTACCTCTCTTTTTGCTCTGTATTCCTTCTTCTGAATTAACTAAAAGATAGTTTTCTCCTTTTTCACAGCTTTGACTGCACTGCTTGTCTTTACTGTGCCATCGAGTGCCTTTTCTTGCTCAGGGAGAAGTGTCATGCATTTCTTGGTATTATGGCCATCCTGCCCGCACCTTCCACACTGCTCCAAGTATGCCAATATAGCAAACTTGTTCTTTAAAATCATTGGTTTGGGCCTCCACCAACAATCCTTGTCAGTATATCCTTGCCTTTTATAGTATGTGCAAGAACTCACGACAGGTGTTCTCTTCTGTATGCAGCATCGTATCTTCTCAAGTTAGAGACATATATTGGCCTTCTCCACCAGCAGTTACTCGCCTTATGACCCCAAATTCCACAATAAAGACAGTGACCTTGAAACTATCTCTTCTTGGGTTTGATCACAGCTTGTCTTCTTCTGTTCATCACTTGCTGTGTAGGCAAAGTAGCTGGCTTCTTTGCTTGTGTGACTTTCATTTCAGTCACCTTCTTCTCCTTCTTCTGTTCAGCCATAGCCCTCTACTGGTTGACTTTCTTTTCTTTCTGAGATGTAGCAGCTATGGGCTGCTGCTCTTTAACCACATCCATCATTTTTGGCCCTGGCTTTGGTTTGATAATTGTCTTCTCTTCTTTAGTTATCTTTACCTGAGTCACAGCCTTCTCTTTCAACTTCTGTGGCAAAGTCTCATTCTTTTTTTCTCTTGCAAAGCTTGTTTCCCCTACAACTTCAAACTTTTGCAAGTTCTTCTCACTCTTTTTGAGTTGTTGCTAAAGTTTCAGCAACTCTATCTCCATTTCTTCAATTGTTGAAGTCTTTGATCCAAGCTCTATTGTAAGGTCTTCATATATTTTTATCTATTCTTCAAATCTTCTCTTCAAGTCAATATGTTCAGCCCTTATTTCATCATTTTGACTTTTAGCTTCCTCAGACTTTGCTTCAACTTGTTTTATGTGAGCCTCCAACCTTCTTATGGTTCTGCCCCTTCTGATTATCTCCTTTGAAGCTACTTCCAACTCAGCTTCAAGATCTGGCTCTTCTTCATCAACCTCCTCTTCCTTTTCAGAGGTTGAACTACCACCTTGAGCTGATGCCATAAAGGCATGCTCATCTGATGAGTCTTCATCTTCCTTCTCATCAGCGTCTTTTGTCTGACTCACATAACTCTTGAATGAACCTCTCTTCTTCTTTTGTGGGTTGGCAGTCTTCTTGCTAGACTTTTTTGATCTAAACGATGGTCTTCTCTATCTCGAATTCTACTCATCATCACCATCCTCATCTTCATCATCATCATCCTCACTGGATGATTCTTCCTCTTCTTTTATCTTTAAGTAGCTTTGAATGCTGCCTCCTTTGATACCTTCGTTGCAGAGCTTTCAACTGACTTTATCCTCATCTTATATGCAATGAGATTACACTAGAGATCATGCATAGACATAAAATTGAGATCTCTACTCTCCTCTATGGCTGCTACCTTTGAGGCAAACCTCTCAGGTAGAATTCTCAGAATTTTCTTCACAACAGATGAGTCCTTCTTGTTCTTCCCATGACTTCTTAGGTCGTTTACAGCGTCAATAACCCTGGTGAAGAACTCATGGACTATCTCATTTTTCTATATTCTGAGAGATTCATATCTCTCCTGGAACACTTGAAGCTTAACATCCTTCATTTTGCCATCACCTTCATAGATTTTTTGCAATCTGTCCCATATCTCCTTGGCAGATTTGCAATCCATAACTTTAGCATACTCAGCATCTGTAAATGCTGAAATGATGACGTTTGAGGCCTTCCCATTTATCTCAAACTGCTTTAACTCTTCTAGGGTTGGGTCTTTACTTTCTTCTGGAGCCACAAAACCCTCCTGTACACATTTCACCACATTCATGCCCATGGTTGCAAATACCACTTGCATTCTTGCTCTCCACATATGGTAGTTGGTTCCATTGAAGATTGGAACCTTCTTACTGTAAGTGGTGCTAGTGCTGGTACCAGCTTCTATTTCTTAGTATCCTGAACAAGTTAAACTTTTAGATCCCTTCAAACTAGTACACCAAGCTGTTAAGTTTCAAATTGGTGAACCTAGTTCTGATACCAATTAAAGTTTGCGACTTTTCCCTAGGATCTACTAGTTTTTGATACTGAGAGGGGGGTGAATTAGTATCACCACAAATTGCAATTCGTAGGTAAGTGAATAACTTCAATATCTTTTTAAAAGCGAACCCTTTCTCAGACTCGACTAAGGTAGATCTATTGCCACCTACTAATCACAATAGTCCCCAAAGTCACCTTTCAGACACCTTGCCTAATAGACAATACGGATGTTCTTGTTTAGGTGTTTGTTAGGTTATGGGTTGGCTGATACTTTAGCTGCGTTCACAACTCAATTCAAAACTCAAAACGTAAAGCAAATTAAGGACACACGAGATTTACGTGGTTCCGTCAACGTGACGTACATCCACGGTGGTAGGGACTCTCCCTCTA
The DNA here is from genome assembly GCA_021533255.1 of Ceriops tagal. Taxonomy (NCBI): domain Eukaryota; kingdom Viridiplantae; phylum Streptophyta; class Magnoliopsida; order Malpighiales; family Rhizophoraceae; genus Ceriops; species Ceriops tagal. The sequence goes on along the minus strand of CM038610.1, from coordinate 3,999,843 downwards.
CCGAGACTATCCACTATACTTGTGAATACAGGTTATAATAGATGTCTTTAATTCTCTACTCCTTTCACTATTGCAATTACTAAGCAAGTACAATACAAAGAGTGTCACTTACTGTGTCTACCCTTCTTCTAGCTTGTCTTGCCTTTGTTGAATTGAAAGGCTACTCCATTACCGCTTAGAAGTTCACCGCAACGCTCTCTAACCTCTCTTGAAGAAGTTTGGAAATACATTGAGTTCAATGCTTCGCTGAATTCCTTCTTTAGGGTGTATCACACAATTCCTACTTTCACCGTCTTACAGTCTCACCTGTCTCCTTGTCTCACGATCTCACTGTCTCACGGCCCACCTGTCCGTTTCTCTCTCTCTTACTGTCCAGTCGAATTTCTCTCTCTTCTTGCCAGATTTCTCTCTCTTCACCAGATTTCTCTCTCTTCCCGGTGTTTTCTCTCTCTTCATTCAGCCGGATCTTTCTCACTGTCCAAACGGATCTTTCTCACTGTCCAAACGGATCTATCTCACTGTCCAGTTGGATCTAATTTTGGCTGTATCAACTCCTCTGTTCCGGCCATTTCCTCTTTCTCTCTCTCAAAGGTTGTTCTTTGTTGCCGTCAGTATCTCTCTCTTCTATGGCCGTCTAGTTTCTTCTTCCGCCGATCTGCTTTTCTTCATCCTACCGTCTAGCCTCGTCTAGTCGTAACCAGTTTTCTCTCCCGTCGACCCGTTTCTCTGTTTTTCTGACTGTCTGTTTCTCTCTCTACTGTGTTGTCTCCTCGCAGATTGCTGGTGTGCCATTCCTCGTGGGTTTCTCTCCTTTCGCTGGTCTGCTCCAATTTGGCCATCGAGTTTCCCTTCTCCTTATCAAGTTTCTTCTCCTTCCATTGTTAACTTGTTTTGCTCGATTTTCTTTTTCGGTCATCTTTCCCTCAATTGTTTCAGTCGTCTACCCTATTCTCTTTGCTAACCACTCTATCTCCTTTTTCGACCGTCCACCTTTGTCGCCGTTTTGCTTAATTTTCCGATCATCGATGGCTGTAGTTTCTCTCTCCTTGGCGTTGACAGCTGTTCAATTTCCAACGACACTGTTCAATTTCCGACAACACTGTTCAATTTCTGACAATACCGTTCACTACGATTACTCTTTTCTTTTGCAAGTCGTGTTCTTCTTTGTAGGGTTTGGTGTTTTTCCGTATATTCAATTGTGTTGGCCCTTCTTGTCCCCTTGGTTGAACGGTTTCTCTTGTGTTTTCCGAACTCACTCTTTGTGTTTATGCTGTTCACCCTCTCTTCTTGCCATGTATGCAATTGTGTTGGCCTTGTCCTATTTTTGTCTTCCAAGGTCTTTATATATCTCTTCCATGAAACCCTAATAGGGCTTACATGGCGGATTTATGTTCTTGCCCTTACGCGGCGGATTTACTTTCTTGTCCCTCCATGTGGATTTACGTTCTTACCCTTCCATGTGGATTTACCTTATTACCCTTCCATGTGGCTTTACTTTCTTGCACACTTAAACCTAGTTGACAACAATTACAACCCATACAAGGCTGTGGGAACAACAATCTTTATTGCAAAATTATAATGATGTATTTCCTAAGAAGATCCCAGATGGCTTACCATTAAGGAGAGGGATTCAACATCACATTGATCTTATTTTTAGAGCTCTCATTCCCAACAAGCTAGCATATATAAGTAATCTTGAGGAGATAAAGGAGCTTTAAAGGCAAGTTAAGGAGTTGATGAAGAAGGGTCATGTGAGGGAGAGCATGAGCCCATATGTAGTGCCAATGTTGCTTGTGTTAAAGAAAGATAGGTCTTAGAGGATGTGTGTCGATTGTAGAGTTATCAACAAAATAACAATCAAGTATTGACATCCTATAGCTAGACTTGATAATATGGTTGATGAATTGCATGGTGCTTGTTATTTTTAAAATTGACCTCAAGAGTAGGTACCATCAAATTAGATTAAGGGAAGGTGATAAGTGAAAAATTGCATTCAAAACTAAGCATAGTCTGTATGAAGGGTTAGTTATGCCCTTTGGTTTGATTAATGCACCTAGGATTTTTATGAGATTAATGAACTATGTTTTAAGGCCTTTCTTAGGAAAATTCATTGTGGCTTATTTTAATGACATATTAGTATACAGTAGGAATTTAGAAGAGAATGTTAAACATTTGCATTGTATGCTTGATGTGTTAAGAAAAAAAAAATTGTATGCCAACTTAAAGAAATGTGATTTTTGCCAAGATCATGTCATTTTCTTAGGTTATGCTGTGTTTACTCATGTCATAGAGGTTGATAAAGAGAAGATTAAGGCAATTAAAGAATGGCCTACACCTAAGAGCGTGAGCAATGTGAGGAGTTTCTGTGGCTTAGCTTGCTTTTATTGAGGGTTTTTTAAGGATTTTAATACCATAGCTACACCATTAATTAAGGTGATTAAAAAAAGTATGGGTTTCAAGTAGGATAAAGAATAACAAGATGCCTTTGATTTGCTTAAGTCTAAGTTATGTAATGTAGCACTTCTTACTTTGCCTAATTTTTCCAAGATCTTTGAAATTAAATGTGACGCATTGAGCATTGGGATTAGGGGAGTTCTCATATAAAAGAAATGACCTATTGCATTCTTTATGATGAGGACCTTTTTAGGTCTTACACTGAGAGAGAGGGTGAATCAGTGTGAGATATGCTCTTTTTACAAATCGATCCGAATTTAACCTCTGTGACTTATTAGAGCCGATGATCCAATTTTTTATCTTTCTCCTTTATGTGAGCATGACTGTATGAATATAAATCAATGCGTAAGTGAAGTTCCTGACTTCACCCTAGGATCTACTAGTTTGTAATACTGAGAAGGGGGTGAATCAGTATCACCATAATTCGCAGATATGTGAACAACTTCAACCTCTTCTTAAAAGTGAACTCTTTCTCAGATTTGACTAAGGTAAATCTATTGTTACCTACTAATCATAATAGTCTCCAAAGTCACCTTTCAGACACCTTGCCTAATAGACAATTCAGATGTTCTTATTTAGGTCTTCTTTTAGGTTATGGGTTGGCTGATACTTTAGTTACGTTCACAACTCAATTCAAAATACAGAACGTAAAGCAAATTAAGGACACACAAGATTTACGTGGTTCCATCAACGTGACGTACATCCACAGTGGTAAGGACTCTCCTTTACCGAGACTATCCACTATACTTGAGAATTCCAGTTACAATGGATGCCTTAATCCTCTGCTTCTTTCACTATTGCAATTACTAAGCAAGTACAATACAAAGAGTGTCACTTACTGTGTCTACCCTTCTTCTAGCTTGTCTTGCCTCTGTTGAATTGAAAAGGTTGCTTTACTGCCGCTTTGAAATTCACCACAATGCTCTCTAACCTCTCTTGAAGAAATCTGGAAATACGTTGAGTTCTTTGAATGCTTTGCCGAATTCCTTCTCTAGGTTGTCTCACACAAGCTCCTGCTTTCACCGTCTCACGGTCTCACCCATCTCCTTGTCTCACGCCGTCGCACGTTCTGGTCTCATGCCGTCCACCCCGATTTTGGCTGTATTAGGTTTTTCTCTCCTTCCCCTGTTTGGCCGTCGAGTTTCTCTGTCCTTCCACTGGTGGTGTGTTATGTCGTGCTCACTTGGTTGGCTGAATAGGGTTCTACCATTCACACCCTTTTTCGTGTAAATTGTTTGGTCGTGTCTCCTTTCCTTTGCTGACCCCCCTGTTTTTGGCCATCTTCCGTTTTCTCTCTTTCTACCGTCCAACCGTTCACTCTTCTTTGGTCGTTCACCTCTGTTCTGCCATTCAGCTGTCTCTGATTTTTGGCTGTGTTTTCTTTCTCTCCTTCCCGTCGACTCCGATTTGGCTGTTCTTGTGTTTTTGTCGATTGTCTATTTTCTCTCTCTTCCAATGACTGTCTCAAATTTTCTCTCTTTCTTTCATGTTCTGCTGACGGTTTCTCTTTCTAGGTTTTGGCCGTCTTCCCTATTTTTCTGTATCGTTCTGCCGTCTCCCTCTTTTTCGACCATTCTTGTGTTTCCGCCGGTTGTCTATTGTCACCATTATGCTCTCTTAATGGTGTATTTGCCATTTTGCTCACTTTTCGGCCGTCTCCTTTTTCTCTCTCTCTCGACGGTGATTTCTTTGTCGCCGTCGGTGTATATATTTTGTCCATCACAATTATCTTCCAATTTAGGGCTTACTTGCGGCAAATTTACTATCTTACCCTTCCATGTGGCTTTACTTTCTTACACATTTAAACCTAGTTGACAACAATTACAACCCATACAAGGTTGTGGGAACAACAGCAAGCACCCAAGCACACATGGTAATTTTTAGATGGTTCACCTACAATGTATAAGCTACATCCACAGTGTGATGAGATTACTCCTAAATCTCACAATCCACTCTTGTTATCAAGGGATACAATTGGTTGTGGAAGGATTACTCCTTAACTACTTGTGGAAGGATCACTCCTTAACCACTTATAATGATCTCCCGATCACTCCAAGGGTATTCTACCCTTTTTCAACAAGTTCATCAAGAGTTTATAGTAAAAACTTTCCTATAGAACGATCACTCAATGTGTATAGACTGCTAGTGCAGAATATGGATCTTCTCCTTCCTTTGCTACTAGTGTTGTCTGGCCAGTGCTGCCTGCATGTGTTGCTATTGTTGTCCACATACGTTGCTGTTACTGTCCGCACGTGCTGTTGCTACTGTCTGCTTGCGCTATCGTTGCTGTCTACACACACTGTGGCTACTGTCTGCATGCGCCACTGCTGCTATTCGTGCCCGCTATTGCTTAGTTCCACACGAGCTGCTATTGCTATCCGTACATGCTACTACTTTTGTTTGCACGTGCTGCTCCTACTGTCTACACATGTTACTGCTATCCGTGCGCACTGTTGTTGTTCATTCACGCTACTATTGCTGTCCACACACTCTACTGTTACTGTCCATGCGCGCTGCTACTGCTATCCACACACATTGCTGCTGTCCACGCACACTGCTACTTTTATCTACACACGCTGCTACTATTGAATTGGTTGCTGGACACGCTGCACTTGCTGGTATCATCTCCTACACTTGCTGCTAGTGTTAGTAGTCCTTCTTGGATGTGTTGCCACTACTAGGAAGCCTCCTAGATATGCTGCCACTACTAAAAGCCTCCTAAAAGTGTTGTTGTTGCTAAAAAGCCTCCTAGGGTGCTATTGGTTTACTGGTTGCTTCCCGGACCTATTGCTACACGACTTACTGCTGCACTTTTTACAGGTGGCTGCTGATTCCCAAATGATGCTGCTGCAGCTGGTGGTTTGCTACTTGATGCCTAGACCTGCTACTGCAATCTGCAGGTGGTTGCTTCATTCCTGGACTGGACCTGTTGTTGTAATTTACAGGAGGCTGCTTCGTTGTTTACTGGTGTAGGACACCTTTTGCAACCATTGCTTCTTTGTTTGTTGGTACAGGGACCTCCGACTGTTGTTACCTCCTTATTTGTTGGTGTAGGACACCTCCTGTTGCTGCTACCTCCTTGTTTGTTGGTGCAAAACACCTCCTGCTGCTGCACCACCTCTTGTTGGACCTGCAGCCTCCTTGTTTGCTAGTGCAGGCACCTCTTAGTTTACTAGTGCAGGCTGCTACCTCCTGGTTTGCTAGTGCAAGCTGCTGGTTTGTTGTTAAAGTTGTTACCTCCTTGTTTGTCTTCCCTTGATGCCGAATTCACAAGTCACTACACAACCTTTTGGTTTGTCTCCCATGGTTGCTGGATTCACAGGTTGTTGTAACTTGGTGAAGGCTAACTGCTACAGGTGCTAGTAAGGATGGTTGGTTGCTTTAAGTTTACTGGTGTGGTGGTCGGCTACTTTGCTGCCTCTCTCTCCCTCTTAGTCAACTGCCTTACTTTCTCTGTCTCCCTTTTGGCCAGCTGCTGTAATTAAGTTTTGTTCTCTAAAAAATTTCACAACACATACACCACCTTACAAGATGCATAGGGGTATTTATAGAACCTTGAGATCAAGGTTACACGATCATCAACGGTCATCATTGATTCTCATAGGTTGCCCTACAATCAACGACTAGATTTGAATCTTAAAATTTAAGGTCAATGGTCAACGATCAATGGTCAATTGTGACACCCCTAAAATTTAGGGTCACAATAAACATTGACTCCTCAACATCAAGGTTGACCTGTCATCACTGGTTTTTCCCAATAAGCTCTTTATATCTTAACGACATTCATAACCTCAAATCAACACATACAACCATATGAGATGGTGTTGACAACAAATCCAACATTAACCATCAAAGATGGGCTTAACACTTCAATGAGAAGTTGAGTAGGGCAACATTGAATCATCCAACTTATGATAAAGAAAACATGTTAGGACTTTAAAAACATAGTAGCATTACCTTTGGCCTAAGAATTTTGTAATTTATATTGATTATAAGTCTTTAAAATAATTGAAAGGGCAAGGTAAGTTGAATAAGAGACTTGCAAAATGGGTAGAGTTTATTGAAACTTTTCCTTATGTGATTCAATGCAAACCATGTAAGGAAAATGTTGTTACTAACGCATTGTCACATAGACATATATTGATTAGCACTCTAAGTGTTAAGTTATTGGGGTTTAAGCACATTATCGATTTGTATACTAATGATGTTAATTTTGGTAATGTGTATACTATATATGGGGTATTTGTTAAGTTCTATAAACATGAGGGGTATTTGTTTTGAAAGAATAAGCTTTGTATTCCTTAAGGGTCTATGAGGGCACTCCTTATAAGAAAAGCACATTAGGGTGGTTTAATGGGACACTTTGGCATTCAAAAAACTTTTGATATTTTGAATAAGCATTTCTTTTGGCCATATATGAAAAGTGATCTTAAAAGAGTCTATGCCAAATGTATTACTTATAGATAGGCTAAGTCCAAGGTTTTGCCCCATGGTAAGTATATGTCTTTAGAAATTCCTTGTGAATCTTAGATTAACATTTCTATGGATTTTATTTTTAGATTACCTAGGTCCAAAAAGGGTTGAGATTGTATTCTTGTTGTAGTTGACAGGTTTTTAATGATGGAGCATTTCATTGCTTGTACCAAAATGGACGATGCTACACACATTGCAAATTATTTTTTACAAAAATAGCTCACCTATGTGGAATGCCAAAGAGTATTATGCTAGACTACAATGCAAAATTTTTTAGTCACGTTTGGAAGATATCGTGGGGTAAGCTTGGAATAATATGTATTGTAGTATACTTTGATGATATTTTAGTGTATAGCAAAAATTTGGATGATCATGTAAAGCATTTACATGTTGTTTTTAGTGTTTTAAATAAGCATCAATTGTATGCTAATCTTAAGAAGTGTGAGTTTTGCATGGAAGCCATTGTTTTCCCTTGGTTTTGTTGAGTTAACATGGAATGAGTGTAGATTAAGATAAGGTCAAAGTAATTAGGGACTAGCCTACACCTCAAATACGATTGGAGTGCTTTTCATCATTTTATGAGAATTTCTTTTTAGTTCTTTATCAAGAACTTATTGGTCTTATCAATATAGCTTATGGTGACCTAGTTTATCATAGTTTTGGTTCTAATCAACAGGTTTGATTAGGGTTAAGTTTTCCTTGCTTGATTTGAATACTTTCCTATGGTTCTAATTCTACATAAGCAGATTTTAGGCTTAACTTCACCTATGGTTCACATTAATTTAAGCCTTAATAACTTAAGTGTCAAAATGAAATCATTGGTTAATGTAGACATTTAAGGTAATTTTATGATTTCTTTGTTTGAACGAATCCTTAAAGAAGAAGATAAGGCTTACCAACTAGAAAGGAAGTCACAAGTTTAATTTTTGGTAATGAATCATTCTATCTATGTAAAAAAAAGTTAATTAAGATAAATGACTCATTTGTTTGATGGAATTTGGATTTAGACTACCCATCTTATATTGGCATGCATGTGATAATTGAATTAATGCTTAGTGTAAACATGGATGATAATTACATGATTATTTTTTGTGAATGATTCTTTACAATGTAATAAGAAGCTTTGTATCTAGTGAATCAAGTGATGGCTTCAAGTTTAAAGCAATGAATGATTCTCTCTATGTAAAGAAAGCTAATCAAGAGCAAGAGCTTCATTATTTGATGGATTCCAATTGATTTAGACTAGCCAAGGTTTTAAAAAGTGTATCTCACAATGAATTCAATGAATAGTGTAGTCATTTAAATGATTTGATGATCCTTTTGTGTGAATGACTTATTGGAATGAAAGGATAAGGCATTTTGTTGATTTGGTGGGTGAAATGGTGTTATGAACTTTAATTTAGGCTATTGAAATTTTCTATCTCACCACCCTTGAATTGAACAAAATTGGGTCATCCAATGGCCCAATACAATGTAAATAAGGCTTGCTATCTGGTAATTGAATTGTGGTTATCATCTCTTAGTTTGTTTTCTTTTTGGATTATGGACTATCTTTGTAATGTGTGACTATACCTTTAAACTTATTATATTAGACCGTGGTCTTAAATGGCACTTATCTTCTCCCTTCTTTCATTGTTCATAAAGAGTTGGGTTTTTCTTTTAAATGGACTTTAATTATTGGTCTTAAGGACTTGTTGAGTTGTTATTCTTGTATAGCCATATTAGTTGAGAAAGGTGTGTTTTGTCATAAATCATTGATTATGAGGGATAACTTTGAGTATTTGAGAGACTTGTAGCTTTTCATTAATAGAAGTAGGCTAATAGCTAATGGCTTTGGTAATAGTAGTAGTTCTAGCAGTAGTAATAGAAATAAAGAATAATTATTAATAAAAATATAGATAATAATTTTTTAAATTCATTGCATCTTCCTACCTATTCTTCATCTTCCATTTACCATAATCAAGGATTTTTGTTTAAAATGGATCATGTGGTAAAAACAATTGAGGAAGACATTTATTTATCTTAGAGTTATTTTGATTTGAACTTATTATTTCTAGAACTTATTAGCTAACACCAAAGAAAATAAATGTTTTTACACTTGGGAATGGTGCAAGTAGTGGTTAAACCAACTGCAAGATTGGGGTTTAATAACTCAATTATTATTTGTATTAGAGACAAGAGACATTACAGATTTCATAATTCTTTATTTGGAATTGTTGATTCTAATAAGGACCTTTTTAAGTCTCACATTGAAGGGGGTGAATCAGTGTGAGTTATTCGCATTTTACAAATTGATTTGAATTTAACCATTGTGGCATATTAAAGCCAATGATCCAACTTTTAATTTTTCTCCTTTATGGGAAAGTGATCGTATGAATACTAATCAATGCGTAAGCACCCAAAAATACACAGCAATTTTTATGTGGTTTACCTACAATGTGTAAGCTACGTCCACTGTGTGATAGGATCACTCCTAAATCACACAATCCACTCTTGTTACCAAGGGATACAACAATGTTGTAGAAGGATCACTCTTATACACTTATGGAAGGACTACTCCTTAACCATTTACAACAATTTCCCGATCAAGGAGTTGATCTCTCAATCACTCCAAGGGTATCTCATTATAGTAAAAACTTTCCTGGAAAACGATCACTCTATGTGTACAGACTATTAATTCTATTAATATGGATCTTCTCCTTCCTTTGTTGCTGATGTTGTCTTACCCGTTGCCAGTGTTGCCTGCACGTGCTACTACTATTGTCCGCACACATTGCTGCTGTTGTATGCGTACGCTGCTGCTGCTGTTCGTTTGTGCTATTACTGCTGTCTACACACACTATTACTACTGTCTGTGTACACTGCTGCTATTGTTCACGTGCACTACTGCTGTCTATTCACACTGTTGCTACTATCCACACACCCTGTTGCTATCCATTCACACTATTTCTGCTGTTCGCACGTGTTATTGTTGTTGTTCGCACGCGTGCTGACACACGCTACTGCTGTTGTCAGCACACATTACTACTACTATCCGCACGCGCTGCTATTACTTTTCACACGTGTTACTATTACTTTCTGCATGCACTACTACTGTTGTCCACACACACTGCTGCTATTGTCCGCATGCACTACTCTTACTAGTTTGGTTACTGGGCACACTGCATTTACTGATTTAGCTACTAGATGTGCTACACTTGTTGGTATAGCCTTCCGAATGTGTTGCTGGTGTTGGTAGTCCCTCCTAGACGTGCTGCTGGTGTTGGTAGTCCCTCTTGGATGTGCTGCTGGTACAGGAATGTGTTGTAGGTGCTGGTAATCCCTTCTGGATGCATTGCTAGTACAGTTATACCCTTCTGAACATGTTGCTAATGCAAAGATGTGCTGCTGGTGCTGGTAGTCCCTCCTAGACATACTGCTGGTGCTAGTAATCCCTCCTAGACGTGCTGCTAGTGCTAGATGGCTTCCTAATTCTGCTACTGCACATTCTGGATTTTGCTATTGGTTTGCTGGATAGCTACCTGACGTTTCAGGTTTGTCTCTGCTGATACTACCTCCTTTCGCCTTGGCAAGGTACTCTCTTCTTTGATGGCTACATCTCTCTCCTTCTTAGCCAACTACTGCAATTAGGTTTTTGTGTGACTGGCTGCTGCACCTCTCCTTGGTGTGGCTCCTACACGTCTCTCCCTTTTTAGGGTAGCTCTGTACGTCTCTCCTTTAGTTTGGATGGCTGCTGTTACAACTCCTTTGGATAGCTACTGCACTTTCCTTGGTTGGCTGTTGCTGCAACTCCCTTGGATGGCTGCTGCACTTTCCTTGGCTAACTATACCTCCCTTGTTGGCTACCTCCTTTGCCTTGGCCGATCACTCTCTTCTTTAGTGGCTGCCTCTCTCTCTTTGTTGCTCAACCTTACTTTGGTCACCTTCTCTTTTCAGCTTGCCATTCTCTCCTTGTGGCTAGTCGTTCTCTCTTATTTTTCTATAGCTAATCGTTCTTTCTTGCAGCCCATACACCTCTCTATGCAAGATGCATAGTGGTATTTATATAGCCTTGAGATTAGGGTTACACAATCATCAACGATCATCGTTGATTCCTAAAGGTTGTCCTATAATCAATGACCAGCTTTAATTCCTAAAATTTAAGGTTAATGGTCAACCTTGACCCCTAAAATTTAGGGTCAATAGTCAATATTGACTCATTGACTTTAGTTGACTTACCATCAACGATTTTGCCTAATGACCTCTCTGTATTTCAACAGCATTCATAACATCAAATCAACTTATACAACCATGTGAGATGGTGTTGACAACAAATTCAACATTAATCATCAAAGATGGGCTCAACAAATTCATGTCTAAGTAATGGACGAGTACATTTTTCATGTTATTCTAATATCGCTCTTTCTTTAACTGACCCAAATGTGGTTCATACTTTGTGTCTTGACATAAAGACAAAAGGATTTGACATGATGCTTAAATCAAAGAACTTGATCCTTATTTACAAGGTCCATTACAAGGTTATGAATATTACCTTATCAGGAATGAATGATGTTTTAACTCAGTTATTTAATGGAAAAGGGTTAACTGCCTTATTTATCACTAATAGGGTTAAGACCAATGTAATGGTCCTAGTTGGGATCAGGTTAAATTACCTAAGAAATAGGTCCTCAAAAGGGTAGTAGAGCCTATTAAAAGGCAAACAAGTCAAATTGAGAACTCATTGAATATAATGACGTTAATGTTAAGATTATATTCTCACAAAATCATTTGGTCAGGTTAAACCTACTAAAAAGATGGAAGCATTCAACCTCTTCAATTCCTCCATAGCTCTCTCAAGAGTTTAAAGGAACTAAAAGAACAAAAACGTAGGTTATTCACTTATAGTATAATGTTGAATTCCCTTCGTCCACTTTAGGTTCAGTAGTAAATGAACCAATGTGTCCATCTTCTCCTCATTCTCCATCTTATTTGGATATGGGGTATAAGGATAAAGATAGGAGTATTAATGTTCTTACCATTAAAACTAAAAATAAAAATATTATTAAAGAGTTATTTCACTCTCAAAAAAATGAAATTAAATGAAATGGTTTTATTTAATGCTTTCTTTAAAATAGCAAAATTTATTTTTAAAAAACACACAAATGGGTGGTTTAAAAGTTGGGGCCATCTGATTTATTTAATTATATTGAAAGATTTTATAGATTCTAGAAAAAGCAATTTATTGATTTTTCAAGTGAAAAGACTTATTCGGTTCTTAATAAAGCCTATTAATCATATTTAACTAATGTAGGAAAGAGGATTAATTTTATTCACCCTCCAAAGTTGAATCTTTAAGTTAAACTTGAAGAAGGTGAAGTAACAGTCTTGCTTTATAAGGTAAAAACCTCTAAGTTAGAGTCAAATGTTAATGTTATTATACAACAAAAAAAATTTACCAACTTATGTCTCTAGTCAATAAGTGAGTGACTTACTATAATTGAGGCAAAGCTTAAAGAAGCTAGGCCAATGGTTATTCACCCAATGCCTTAACCTTAGGTTAAATTTAAGATAGGAAAAAAGGTTTTATTTAAACCTATGTCATTTAAAAAAATTGATTATAAAATGAAAGATGATAAAGATGATCTCATTGAAGAGATCACTAAAAGGTCTAAAAGCCTTGGTTTAAAAGAGAAAAATGTTGTTGTTATTACAAAAAAAGAATATCAAAGTGATATACAGATTAAGGATCAAATTGATACTCAGTTTAACTTTGATAGTGACAATAGTAATGATAAAATACAAAATATATTGTCATTAGTACAAAGAGATAGTACCTTAAAAGAATCTTATTCTATTAATAAGATGACTTTTAAGAAAGCCCCCACTCAGTTATACTATCCTAGGGCCACTCTTATTAATCTGTTAATAGAAGAATAGTAAAAGTACAATTATGTATAATATAATGGGATTAACATAGTAGAATGAAATTTCAATGGTATGATAGAACATCCAATCTTAATGTTATTACATTACATGATAATGCTTGTCACTACTACCAAAACAAGGGATAATTTTGACCCATGGATTGCAAAAATAATTATTAATGGTTTTACTAGCAAGTTAAAAGGCTAATGAGACTTTTATTTGACATAAGAAGTGAAAAATCAAATAAGATAAAGGAAAGAGTTTAGCTTTATGATTGTGTCAATACATTGATTTATACTATAACCAATCATTTTATTGGAATTGCTACTTTGTCTTTAGATAAAACTTATACGTCATTAGTATATTTAAAATGTTACAATCTTGCCTACTCCAGGTGGTATAGGGACATCTTATTTTCAAAATTCTTTATTAAAAAAGATAGCCAAAGTAGCTTTTGAAAAGAAAAATTTATTACTACGTTACATACCTTATTTTCAAAATAAGTTAGAGCAAGGCTTGAAGCCTATAATAATGGGGTCATTAATTATGACCAATATACTTATGGTGAGCTTGCAACTGAAGTGGTTACTAAAAGAATAAAGCTTTGCAATGAAATTAAGTTACATAGAAAATTATAAAAAGAAAGGTTGATGAGGACCTTCTTAGATCTCATATTGAGAGGGAGAGGGGGTGAATCAATGTAAAATACTTGCTTTTTATAAATCTTTTCAGATTTACCCTCTATGACTTGTTAAAGCCAATGATCCAAATTTTATCTTTCTTCTTTATGTGAGAATAGTCATACAGATATCAATCAAATAAAGCACCCAATAACACACGAAAATTTTTATGTGGTTTACCCACAATGTGTGAGCTATGTCCACGATGTGATAGGATCACTCCTAAATCACACAATCCACTCTTGTTATCATGGGATACAATTATGGTGTGGAAGGATCACTCTTTAACCACTTATGGAAGGATCATTCCTTAACCATTTACGATGATCTCTCGATTACTGAGTCAATCTCCTGATCACCTAAAGGTTCAATCTCTCAATCACTAGATGTGATGATCTCCTGATCACTCTAATGGTATCTCACCCTTTTTCAACAAGTTTATCAAGAATTTAGTATCTAACACATTCCTGACAAGGATCACTCAATGTGCACAAGCTACTAATGCAAAAAGCAAATCTTCTCCTTCCTCACTACTGGTCTTTGCTCAAGTTTTGCCAGTCTTTTCTCTGTAAGTTATTTCCATTGTAGGTTATCTTTGTTGCAGGTTCTCTCTCCCTATTGTTGGTGTTACCTCACTTGTTGCCTTAACAAGTTCTCTCCTCCTATTGCCGGTGCTGCCTCCTTCAGCCTTGGCAAGTTCTCTTCCTTTGTTGCCTTACCTACTACCTTGGAAGGTTTTTTCCTCTATTATCTTGGCAAGTTTCTACCTATACTACCAGCACTACCTCACCTACTACCATGGCAGGTTTCCTCACCTGCTACCTTGGCAGGTTGCCTCACTTGTTACCCCAATAAGTTTCTTCCTTTGCTACTAGTGCTACCTTACCTGCTACCATGGTAGGTTCTCTTCCCTTACTATCGGTGATGCCTGCCCTGCTATCAAGGCACATTTTCTCCACTGCTGCTGCAAGTTATCGGACCTACTATTGAGACACATTTTCTCCTTTACTGCTACAAGTTATCGAACTTGCTGCTGGGGCAAGTTTTCTCCTCCTATTGCTAGTTGTGTTTCCTACCTTGGTACTAAGACATGCTGCTATTTATGCTTGCTGCTGGTTATGCCTATAACCTGCAATTTCAAGTTATGCTTGCTAGTATTACTACCTGTACTTACTAGGATTGCTGCACGCATTTGCTTGTATTGCTACCTCACCTACTATTGTTACAATCTACAATTGCTACTGGTCTACTTGCTCCTATTGCTGGAGCTTGCTATTGCTATTGCAATCTGCAATTGCTGGTTGTTTGCCTACACCTACTGGTGCTGCGGGATGTGCTATTGGTGTTGTGGGCTGCTGCAAGTGTTGCGGGTTATTACTAATGTTGCAGGCTATTATTTGTGTTGCACAGGATATGCTGCTAGTGTTACCTATTACAGGTTACTAGTTTCTTTACTGCAATTGCAGGATTCCTTGAGTGGCAGCTACAACTCCTTCTCCCTTTAGTTTGGCCAACTGCTGCCTTCTTTTTTCTTTAGTGTGGTTACTGAACACCTTTTCTTCTATTTTAGAGTGGCTACTACACACCCTCTCCTCTGGTTTGGTGTGGCTGCTACACACCTTCTCCTCTAGTTCAATGTGGCTACTACACACCTTCTCCTTTAGTTTGGTGTAGCTACTACACACCCTTTTCTCTAGTTTGGTTTGGCTGCTACAAGCCCTCTCCTCTAATTTAGTGTGGCTATTGTACATTTTTCTCTCCTTGGTATAACTATTGCATGTCTCCTCTACTGGTTTGGTACGGCTGCCAATTACTACACCGCCTTCTGCGATTAGTGTGGCTACCTCCTTCTTTAGTGGTTGTTGTCACCTTTTCTTTGGTTAGCTGCTACTGCAATCTCCTTGGCTGACAGCTACACTATTCTTGGTATTGCACCTCTTTTGGTTGGCTACACCTCTCCTTGGCTGCAACTCTCTTGCTCGGCTGCTGCTGCACCTTCCTTAGCCAACTGCTTTTTTCTTGGTGGTTGCCTTCTTTGCCTTGGTCGATCACTCTCTCTTGGGTGGCTGCCTCTCTCTTTGCTATTCACCTCTCCTTATGGCTGCCTTTAAGTTAACCATTCTCTCTTAAAATTCTATAGTACACACATATCTTGAAAGATGCATAGGGTTATTTATAGAGCCTTGAGATTAAGATTGCACACTCATCAACGATCAACATTGATTCCCAAAAGTTTCCTTACAATCAATGGCTAGATTTGATTCCTAAAATTTAGTGTTAATGGCCAACATTGATTTCCTAAAATTTAGAGTCAATGGTCAAGGGTTAACAGTTAGTTTTAACCCCTAAAATTTAAGGTCAACGGTTAACATTGACTCATTATTACAAAATGGTTAACTTCGATAGTTTTGATGAAAGGTCAAATTTTGATGGAGAAACCAATCATTATAAAGCTTTATGTAAAAGTAAGGGCTTATTAGTCCTTACAAAAGAAGAAGAAATGATTTTAAATCTTATTGATAAAATTTCAAATAAAAAAAATAATTAGAGGCTTACTAGCATTTAATTAAGAATAAGCAAGTAAAAAATATGTAAGCCTTAAGAAGATTATAGCCTTGATAAAGTCATCCACAGGATGAAAGGGAAAGAACCTTGAATCAAGAAATCTTTGATACAAAGAGAAAGAGTAAAGCTTAAATAAGAACTCAAATTGGAGATCCAATTAGAATGAAGGAAGCTCCAAGAAGAGATCTTTGGAAAATTAAAAGAACTCAAAGAAATAGTTATTACTCTTGAATCTAATTTTAAGTTAGATATACTATAATCGTCCTTAAAGGAAGATGAAAATCTTCAGTATGTCAATATGGTTAATAGTGTTGTTACTTATGAATGGCATACAAAGATTACAATCATAGTTGGTAAAGAATAACTCAAGAGCTGATATAAATTGTACCAATGAAGGATTAATAGCCTCAAAGTATTTTGAATAAACTATAGAAATATTAAATACTACTAATGATAAGAATAAGCTTGTTATTTCCCACAAGCTCATTAATGCAGCTATATGCCATAAAGGGATTTATTTACAAATTCCTTTCATTCTTATACAAAATCTTTCTTAAGAAATTAATTTGAAAAATCCATTTTTGCACATATTGTATCATATTCAAAAGTATTTGAAGTAGGCATTGTTGCAAAAGTGGGATGAAAGTTTATTAGCTTTAAATTTCTTATAAAAGCAGAAAATATTAGAGTAAAAATACTCCAAAAAAAGAAATGAAAATCATTAGCATATTATTGTCGTAGTCGTGTAGTTGTGTAAGCAGGAAAAGGCATGTTTTTGCATAAATCGTTGACTAGGCAGAATAACTTTGACTATCCAAGAGACTTATCTATAATGTATAATGAATAAACTATCTCGTAGCTCTTTATTTATAAAATTCTTTTGTCCTATTAAGTATAATTACGCTAACCTAAAACCCTATGAGGTTGTAGGATTTTATGCAAAGGACAACATGTATCTCCATCATAAGATGAAGGATCAATTTTATTATCAATAGATCCTAATCAAGATAGGCTCAGAGATTATTAAATTCATTGAAAAAGGTCAAGGTTATTTATGCCAAATTCAAGATTAAAAGGGTTAATTACCTTAATGAATGGCCAAGAGACTTATTTGTCTCAAAAGAATTAAAAGAATGTTAGAAGATTAAAACTTTCAATTAGTTCAATTATATCAATGCATGGGACAGAGCTCTGTACTATGAAAATAAATAAAAAAAAAAATAGCTGATTTATTTCAATCCATTTTCCCCATGATCATACTAGATTTTAAAACTAGATTAAGGTTTGGCTTTATAGATAAGTATTACATCCAATTTCTCTGCCTATGAAAGTTAAAGCTATTTATGAATAGTTAGTTTAAAGAACAAAGAAGCTAAGGATAAAATGCTTTTATTTACAACTCTCTATCATGTACCATGGATAGTCTGATGGGACTCTACTATCTTGACAAGGAACACTAACTTACTTAGGGAAAAGTCAACTCATGTTCCATGGTTATCCCAACAAACTCACATTTGCTAGTAGGAAAATTTTAACTTATTCAACAATGGAGTGTACATAACTAAAAGATTTATTAATTTGGGCTTTGGACAACCAAGGTTGGCCCCATGGGCTCTCAAGATTCTAAAACAATTATTCAAGGAGATATTGGATTTAAGGAAGGCGTGGATGGTAATTGGATGATTATTTTGTTTGAATGATCCCTTACAATAAAAAGAGATGTCTGCCAAGGAATCAAGTTTCAAGAAATTAACAATTTTGACTTAATAAAAAATTCTAATCAAGAGCAATAACTCCTTTAGTTGAAGGACTTAAAATGGATTTGAACTACCTAAGACATGCATCTTGCAATGAAATGAGTGATCAATATAGACATGTAAATTAATTTCACGATTCCTTTTCTTAAATGACTTAATGGAATGAAAAGATTAGCCTTATTAGCTAAAAATGAAGTGATGGTTTCATTATTGAAACATCAACCATTCTATCATTGAAAGAAATGCTAATTAAGATAAATGACTCCTTTTTTTATGGAATTCAATTGACTCATAATACCTATGTCACAGTAAAATTAATTGTCAGTGTAGAGATGAATGTTAATTGTATGATCATTTTATGTAAGTGATTCCTTGCACTAAAGCAAGAAGCCTTATTTCTATGAAAGTATTTGATGTTCCAAATTGAAGCAATGAATTGTCTCTTAGTAAAGAAGGCTAATTAAAAGTAATAGCTTCTTTATTCAATAGACTTTAATGGATTCAAACTATCCAAGCCTTAATGACTTAAGTCTCAAAATGAAATCATTGGTCAGTGTAGACATTTAAGATAATTTTACGATTGCTTCGTTTGAATCACTCCTTGGAAAACAAAGATAAGGCTTATCAACTATAAATGAAGTGTCAAGTTCAATTTTAGGTGATGAATCATTCTATCTATGTAAGAAAAGCTAATTAAGATAAATGACTCATTTGTTTGATGAAATCTGGATTTAGACTACCCATCCTATATAGGAATTAATGTGTCATAATTGAATTAATGTTTGCTGTAAATGTGGATGATGATTACGTGATTATTTTGTGTGAATGATTTGTTACAATGTAATACGAAGCCTTATAGCCAATAAATTGAGTGATGGTCTCAAGTTTCAAGCAATGAATGATTCTCTCCAAATAAAGAAAGCTAATCAAGAGCAATAACTTCATTATTTGATGGATTTGATTCTCTCCAAATTATTTGATGGCCTCAAGTTAAAAAGTGCATCTTGCAATACAATCAATGATCGGTGTAGTCATTTAAGTGATTTAATGATTCTTTTGCATGAATGACTTGTTGGAATGAAAGGATAAGGCTTATTATTAGTTAGAAATGAGGTGATAGCCACATCTTCAAGTAATAAACCATTTTATCCATTTATGAGAAGTTAATGATTCATTTGTTTAAAGGAATTTAATGAATTCAAACTACCAAGGTTGATTGACTTGCATGTCCTAATGAAATTCATGTTTGACATAGACATGGATGTTAATATTATAATCATTTTGTTTGAATGATCCTTTATAATAAAAGTAGAAGCCTTATAATGAAGAAATCAAGTAATGGTAACATGTTTAAATTAATAAACAATTCTATATTGGTAATATGCTGATCAAGAGTAATAAATCCATTATTTAATGGATTGCAATAAACTAAGACTACCCAATACATAATAACATGCATCTTGTATTAATATTAGTAATTAGTAACATATATAAGTTAATTTTATCATTTCTTTATGTAAATTACTTTATAGAATGAAAGGATAATTCATATTAGCTAGACATGAAGTAACCACTTCATCTTTCAAGTAGTGAATTATTCTATCCATTTAAGAAAAACTATTCAAGATAAATAACTCCTTTATTAGATACAATTCAATAGATTTAGACTACCTAAGGAGTGTTCAAGTGTATATGGAAATGAAATGAATGTTCAATGTAGACATGAATATTAATTACATGATCATTTTGTTTGAATGATTCCCTACAATGGAAGGAGAAGTCATTTGGCTAATGAATAAATGATGGTGTCAAGTTGCAAGCAATGAATGATTCTTTCTTGGTAGGGAAAGTTAACCAAGAGTAATAGCTCCTTTATTTAATAGATTTTAATTGATTCAAACTAACCAAAACGTAACATTGTGCATTTTGTAATAAAATTAATGATTTATGTATTCATTTAAGCTAACTTTATGATTTCTCTTTGTTAATAACTCCTTATAATGAAAGTGATAAGCCTTATGGAGTATTGAAGTGCAAGTCACAATGGAACCACTATTTAGCATAGATATGGAAGTTAATTACATGGTAATTTACAATGAAAGGAGAAGCTTTATTGTTAATCAATTAGTTGATAATCTGATGTTTCAAGTAATAAACTATTCTTTCTAATATGGACTTTGATTGTATACAAATGAAATCCAACACCAATGTTAGTATAGGACCATTTTAACATAGGTTAAAAGATTGAAGTTCTAAAGCAATGATTATAAAACAAACAAAAACTAGAACTATAGAATTTAGACGCCACTCTTAGCAACTACAAAGTTGAAGAAGATAAGTTTATTGAACCAACACACTCAAGTATAAAAGTTCAGAATTAATTCTCAAAGAACTAGAGAAAATAACTCATTCATTCATGAAAAAGTTTCCCTCTTATGCAATCATTTTTCTTTTTATATGTTAGCCCTTAAAGCCCTAGCCAATTAGTTGTTTTAAGATAAATAACTTAGTAACACAAAAGTTGCTAAGATGTGTTTATTAATGAAATTCATCTAGCCCACTACACAACAATAAAACCCATGAAAATAACTCATTCAAATATCCAAATGTGGGCTACCATCTTCAATTTCCTTCTCGAGACCATGGCTTTCATATTCCTTCATAGATGACACATTTGCAAGCCATGGTGAAGCCTCCATCATCCTCAATTCATGCTGAAGTTCTCGACTTCACCCTAGGATCTACTAGTTTGTGATACTGAGAGGGGGGTGAATCAGTATCACCACAATTCACAAGTATATAAACAACTTCAACCTCTTCTTAAAAGCGAACTCTTTCTCATATTCGATTAAAGTAGATCTATTGCTACCTATTAATCACAATAGTCCCCAAAGTCACCTTTCAGACACCTTGCCTATTAGGTCTTCGTTAGGTTATGGGTTGGCTAATACTTTAGTCACGTTCACAACTCAATTCAAAACACAGAACGTAAATCAAAGTAAGGACACACGAGATTTACGTGGTTCCGTCAACATGACGTACATCCACGGTGGTAGGGACTCTCTCTTTACTGAGACAATCCACTATACTTGAGAATACCAGTTACAATGGATGTCTTAATTCACTGCTCTTGTCACTATTGCAAATACTAAGTAAGTATAATACAAAGAGTGTTACTTACTGTGTCTACCCTTCTTCTAGCTTGACTTGCCTCTGTTGAATTGAATGGCTTTTTCACTGTCGCTTAAAAGTTCACCATAACGCTCTCTAACCTCTCTTGAAGAAATCTGGGAATACATTGAGTTCTTTCCGATGCTTCGCCAAATTCTTCTCTAGGTTGTCTCACACAGCTCCTACTTTCACCGTCTCATGGTCTCGCCCGTCTCCTTGTCTCACAGCTTGCCTCATGTTTCTGGTTTTCCGTTCCACGTCTCACGGCCTGCCTTACATTTCTGGTTTGGCATTACACATCTCACACACGTTTTTGGTTTGCACCTTTTGCTGGTCACACACCTCACGCACGCTTCTGATTTGGCGTTTCACGTCTCATATACATTTTTGGTTTGCACGCCTTGCTGGTCATAAGCCTTACGACCGTTTCTGGTTTGCACTTGTCCGTTTTACACCTCCGGACAACTTGGTTTGCTCTCCTGGTGGTCTCCTCTTTCATGGTTTCTCTCTTACGTGAGTCACACGGTTTTCTCCAACTGTCACATGGTTTCCCTTGTTGTCCAAGGTATCCCTTGGTGTTATCTCCTTTTGTCATGTGTTGTCTCCTTTCCATGTTTTCTCCTAGCTGTCCTCCTTGATTTGGCTATCCACTCTTGGTTGGTCGTTCTCCTCCTTGCTGTCCACACCTATTTGGTTGTTCACCTCTTTGCTTGACCATATAGGTTGGTTGGACATCCTCTCTCTTTCAGCCGGTGGTAGTTTTACCGTCCAGCACTTGCTGTCCAGCCATTCCTCCCTTGTTTTTCTCTTTTTGGCCAGTCACACACTAGGTTTTCCTCTCTATGGACAGTTGCTCTAGGTTTTGGCAAACTCCTCTTGCTTTACTTTGTCTCTTTGGCCAACCAACACCTATTTTCTGCCATGTATACTCTTTTGGCCAATCACACTAGGTTTTCCATTCACCTTTGGTTGCTGTTCAGCCGTGTCTTCTCTCTCTGGTGTAGGGTTTTGCTTTCTCTTTGGTCGGTCGATTGCTCCCTCTTCTTGTTTGCCGAATGGTTTTGCTTTAGGTTTAGCTGTTTTTGATCAATTGCCGACTTCTTGCTTGGACGTCTCTTCTCTTTGGATGGTTTCCCTCTCTTCTTACCATGTACCCTCTCTTGTCGTCTCTCCTTTCTTTTACAAGTGGTGTGTTGTCGTTTCAGATTTTCTTTCCTTCGCCCCTTTTCGGCCATCACGTATTTTCTCTCTTTTTCCCCTGTTCTGTCGACGGTGGTCTCTCTCTTCTTTGGGTTGTCGGATTTTTCTCTCATTCCCTTATTCTGCCGTCAGCTCACTTGGTTGGCCAAGCACTTTTGGTCTGCCATCCAGTCGTCTCTAATTTTGGCCGTGTTTTCTTTTTCTCTCCTTCCCGTCAACTCCGATTTGGCCATATATGATTTTTCTCCTTCTTCCAATGGCTATGTTTTCTCTCTCTTCCTACGGGTGTGTTTTCTCTCTCTCTTCCACCTCTTTGCCATTTTTCTCTTTCTGGTGTTTCTCGGTTTTTCTCTCTCTTTACTGCCGACGGTATATTTTTGGTCGTGTTTTCTCTCTCTCGATGGTATGTGCTGTTTCTTCTCTCCTTTTGCCTTCCAGCACTCACTTGTGTTTGCCAATTATTCAATTGTGTTGACCTTACCCTAGTTTTGTCTTCCAAGGTCTTTATATACTCTTTTCCATGAAACCCTAATAGGGCTTACGTGGCAAATTTACCTTCTTGCCCTTCCATGTGACTTTACTTTCTTGCACACTTAAACTTAGTTGACAACAATTACAACCCATACAAGGTTGTGGGAACAACACATGCCTAGAAATTTCCTGTAGTGCTTCCTTTATTTTCCTTGCCCTTATTCTTGTCATTAGTCCTTTAAGGTTTTGTAAAGCATCAATTCCTTCATTGACTTGAGCTAGTACAATGTAGATTCCATCATTTCGTCTCTCCTCAAAATAATTTATCCTTAAATCAATACCTACATCATCAAAGACAAATGGAGAAAAGTTTATATGCATTATCATTAACTCTTGCCATTACTTAAAAAAATCATCTCCTATTGATTACAACTTTGATTTCCTTGGCACAAGAAATCTATCTTTCCACAAGTGTACCTAAACCCAATCACCAAGTTTGAAAGTAATATACTTACACCTTTTGTTGGCTTATGTTTCATTCTATTTGGTTTTCCTCTCAATGCTAAGTTTAGCGTTCTCATGAAGTTGGCTAACTACTTTAGCCTTCTTTTTCCATATAAATTAACTCTATCTTGTATATGTAATGGCTCGAAGTCAAAAGGAGATAATGGGGTAAAACCATAAACAAGCTTAAAAGGAGAATAACCTATTGCATTATGAACAATGCAATTATAAGCAAACTTTATAAAAAGCACACATTCTTATTAGGTTTTAGAGTTTTTACTAATAATAGCACACAACAAAGTACCAAGAGTTTGATTTACTACCTTAGGTTGTCCATTTGTTTGTGGATGGTAAGTTGTACAAAACAATAATTACATTTTAAGCTAACCCCACAATGTTTTCCAAAAGTGACTCAAAAATTTTACATCATGGTCTAAAATAATACTATTTGGTACTTCATATAAATGGACAATCTCTCTGAAAAATAAGTCTAAATGTGTGTGGCATCATTCATTTTAGTACAAGTAATGAAATGTGTCATCTTTGAAAACTTGTTAGCTACAACAAAAATATAATCTCAGTGTTTCTTAGACCTAGGTAATCCAAGAAAAAAATCCATAGAAATGTCAATCTAAGATTTACAAGAAATTTCTAAGGTTATATACTTACCATAGGGCAAAACCTTAGAATTAGCTTGTTTACATGTAATACATTTGACACAGACTCTCTTAACATCCCTTTTCATATATGGCCAAACGAAATGCTTATTTGAAACATCGAAAGTCTTTTGACTACCAAAGTATCCCATTAAACCACCCTTATAAGCTTCTCTCTCAAGTAACGCTCTTAATGACCCTTAAGGAATATAAAGCTTATTCTCTTTAAGCAAATACCCTTTATGTCTATAGAACTTACCAAAAGTAGCTTTATTACATACAGCATACACTTTATCAAAATTAGCATCATTAGCATACAAATCAATAATGTACTTAAATCCTAACAACTTAATGCTCAAAGTTCTAATCAATGTGTGCTTACATGACAATGCATCAGCAACAACATTTTTCTTACCTAATTTATATTAAATCACATAGGGAACAATTTTAATAAACTTAACCCATTTTACATATCTCTTATTCTACTTACCTTGCCCTTTTAAATGTTTTGAGGACTCATGATCATTATGAATTAATGTGCATATTACAATGAAATTAATTTTTGGTGTTGACATGAATTAATGTGAACCCCTAAAGACATGGCTTAGGGACCCAACATGCATAAGAAATGGAAAAAGAACCTAAAAAGGCTAAATCAAATTTTAATCATGCAAAACTAAACCCAATGTTTAAAGGAACAGGAACTTAAGGTATAAAGAAGGATTTGGGCTCCACACTCTAAAAAAAAAGAAATTTGGGAGTGATAAGTGAAGTTAAATGAAGGGAAAAAATTCTCTTGTTTTATTTTACCAATAATTTGTCCCTTTTAACAATATAATCAAACTAATTGTTGTTCCTACAGCCTTGTATGGGTTGTAATTGTTGTCAACCAGATTTAAGTATGCAAGTAGAAGTGGCTTATTCAAGCATTCAAGGGATGAGTTTTTCAATAGAAAGAAAAGTGCAAGAAAAATAAATTAAGAAGGAGGAAAATGCTGAATTTTGAATGGAACAATAATATGAAGCCACATAGAGGGGCAAGAAAGGAATTTTGCCGCGGTTCCAGTAAGCCCTACTAGGGTTTTCATAGAAGGGAGTATATAAACCGGTAGAGCAAGAGAAAAAGTGGGGAAAAAAACAGACCACCGGGGGAGAAAGACACCAACATTGGAGAGCAAACGTGGAAAAGCAACAACTGGGAGAGCAAAACGTGAAAAAGACCACGTTGGAAAGAAACAGGAGAGCACACCACCGAAAGATAGAAACAACCACCACCGTAAGAGAGACAACCACCACCGTAAGAGAGAAAGCCACCACCGTAAGAGCAGAAATCTGTGTAACCACAAAGAGAAGAAAACCAAAAACGACACACTCGTAAGAGCATTAACAAGTTGATGGAAAGAAAGTAAAAGCCATTAACAAGTGGCTAATACCTCTAACGTTTTAGAGGTAAGGAGTTTCCATGGGTAACATCCTTTTATAAGAGGTTTGTGAAAAATTCAAGTATTATTCTTGATCCTTTAATTGAATGTATCACGAAAGATGGTGACTTTAGAAGGATTGAGGTTACCCAAAATAATTTTGAACTAATTAAGGAAAGTTGTATCAGTGCCTATATTAGTTTTTCCCAATTTTTTAAAGACTTTTGAATTGAGTATGATGTTTCTGAAGTGGGAATTAGGGTTGTTCTTATGCAAGAAAAATGTCCTATAGCTTATTTTAGTTAAAAGTTGAGTACGGCAAGCTTGAGTTATTTAATATATGATAAGTAGTTTTTTACATTAATTTGAGCTATAGAGACTTGACAGCACAACTTGTTACCTAAAGAGTTCATTATTTACACAGATCATGAATCCTTAAAGCATTTAAAGGGGAAGGGCAAGCTAAATCAAAGGCAAGCTATATAGGTGGTGTTCTTAGAGACCTTTCCCCATGTCATTAGGTTCAAAAAGGAAAATGTAAATATAATGGCAAATGTGTTATCCTAAAGGTATGCTCTAATCTCATTTTTGAATGCTAAGTTAATAGCCTTTGAATTGATTAAAAATTGATATTTAGATGACCCTAACTTTGCTTCTATTTACTTAGCTTGTGAGAAAAGGGCAATTAATGGCTTTTATAGGCATGAAGGGTACTTGTTCATATTTAAAAGGTGCTTATATTCCTAAGGGATCGATTAAGGAACTTTTCTTAAGAGAGGTACATAATGGAGGTTTAATTGGACACTTTAGTGAAAAAGAAGACTTTAGAGCAAATCAAAGAATATTTTTATTAGCCAGAGATGATTAATGATGTGCATCAAGTGATAGAAAGGTGTGTGACTTGTAAAATGGCAAAAAGTAAAGAGGTTATTCATTGGTTGTATATGCCTTTATCTATTTTGGATTAGCCTTTGGGTACTTTAGATTCATTTGATTCCATCAAGCAAATGATTCATTGATCTTAATTAGCTTTAATGGAATCCATACTGCACCAACTCAAATCAACAAGAGAGTTAAATGTCATGGAGTTAAACTTTGATCCTGCTAACCCACGTGGCACTTAGTCACCTTGTAAGTAAAGATGAACTAAGTAAGCCTCAATAAGTTTGAGAGAATTGGCTTAATGCAAAGAAATGCAAGTAAAAGGTTTAGGAAGACTAGGAAGGTAATGGGCATAAATGAGCTTAGTAATGAAAAGAACTTCTTTAATTGAGTAATGTGTTTTACAAATAGGAAAAGTTAGGTATTTATACTTGTTCCATCTCCTCAATGTGTGACTACAATTAATTATTCTAGATACTTTCATAGAATGCTCTATATTAAGACTATTCTAAACTAACTAGATATTTACAAGTAGAATATTCTAGATAGAGAACACCTAAGAATACTTCCAGAATCTTCTTTACCATGTCTGTGTGTAACAAATAGGATAAGCATTTAATGGATCTAGTTTGCCAGTACACTTGGGTAGGCTATAACATCCTCCCTCACTCAATCTTATGACATCCTTATTGCACCTTCATCCTTATAACATTAAATATGGTAAGTAAATTGCCAAAGTAAATCCTCTCGTTCCCAACTAGCCTCATGGTTTGACAAATTTCACCATTTAACTAAGTGAGGTATAGTTAAGAACTCCTCCCTTCTAAATCACTTTGTTTGCAAGGATGCACTCTAATTCCTTATTGAATTCAGTGATAATGGTAGTTGGTGTGTGCTTGGCTTTACCTCGACTTGCATCTTCCTTATCTTCATAAAAGGTCTTTAGAAGACTTACATGGAAGACATTATTGAGTCTTGGAGGTAGTTGGACTTGGTAGGCAGCCTTCCCTACACACTTGACTATAGGAAATGGCCCTTCATACTTTCTTACTAAGCCCTTACGCACTTTGCGCAAGGACTTAAATTGGTTGGATAGCAATTTTACCATTACCAAATCTCCTTATGCATATTCCTTTAGGTGTTGCTTGGTGTCAACCCACTTTTTCATCCACAAGCAGCTTTGTTAAGGCAAGCCCTTGTTATGTCTACCTCCTTATGTCATTCTTTTATAAATTTATAGGTAGTCCCATGTAAAAAAAGGCAACAGCATTTGGAGTTAGAGGCTGTGTCCCATGATAATTTCAAAGGATGCTTACTTTTACACTTCTTTGGAGATTGTATGAGAATTAGGCCACAAGTAGCTTTACCCAGTCTTGTTGGTAGGCACTAATATAGCAACTTAGATATAGTTCCAACAAAGCATTAATCTATTCAATTTGGCCATCACTTTAGGGATGGAAGCTAATTGAGAAGTTTAGATCAATCTCCAATAATCTAAACAACTCACGCCAAAACTTGCCTTTGAAGCGGGGATTTCTATCACTTACTATGCTTCTAGGCACTCCTTACAACTTCACCACGTCTTTAAAGAATAGGTGGCTACTTCATCAACTTTGCAATTAGTGGGGGTTGAAATAAAGACTCAATTACCCACTTAGGAATCATGGCATTCCTTGAGAATTTCTTTTCACAAATTTGCCCACTTAGGAATAAAGACTCAATTATCGATAGTCATAAGAACTCCACTATATTGAGCCCATCTTTAATGGCTAATGTTAGATTTGTTGTCAACAACATCTCACATATTTGTTCTTGTTGATTTAATGTTGTGAGTTTCATTGAGATGTGTTTGCTACATTTACAAAGTGTTGGCAACTGATTCATTCAAGGATTAAGGAAAACGGCGTTGGTGGAATATGATGAGAATGAGGAGAGAAAGCAAAGCCGAAATCAAGATGCTACCAGCCTCACCTTGCGTTGCCAAAAATGATGAGTTGATTGAGATTGTTAGTGGTGTTTTGGCTATAAAAAAAAAAAACACTAGTTATTATAATTGTTTGTCAGTAAAATTGCCCTCTATGTGGCACGGATGGAATTTCTTTGACAACACATGTGTTGTTATTGCCTCTAGAATTGTATTTAGCAGTGGCACTGTAAGTCAATGCTAATCATTGACCTTAAATTTTAGAAGTCAATGCTGACCATTGACCTTAATTTTAAAGAGTTAATGCTAACCGTTGACCTTAAATTCAAAGAATCAATGCTGACCATTCATTGTAGGGCAACCCTTGGAAATCAATGCTAACCGTTGATTATAGGGTAATCCTAAACTCAAGGCTTAAAAATACCTATGCAACTACCAAAAGAAAGCTAAAGTACGACAAAAAGAGACAAAAAAAAGTGTAGAGAATGTGAAAGGCAGAGAGAATAGCAGCTTGAGAAAAATGTCCAAGAGAGAGCAATTAAAGAAAAACGACCAAGAGAGTTGTGCCCAAAAAAACTATAAAAAAAAAAAAGGCATCCAATAGGAGAAGGAAAAAGGAGAGCAACGACAGGTGAACAAAAAGATAGAGAATTACAATAGCAGAGAACGATATAGAGAACTATAACAGAGAAAACCAGTAAAGAAAATGGTAGAGAAATCTAGTAGCAAAAAAGAAAAAGCCTCTAGTAACAGAAAAGAAAAAGCAACAACGGCAGAAAGAAGGAGAGAACCTGCAAAAGAGAAAACTTACAAAAGAGAGAACTTGCAGAGGAGAGAACTTATAGAAGAGAAAAACTGCAAAAAAAAGAACCTACAGAAGAGAAAACTTGCAGAAGAAAGAACTTGCAGATGAGAAAACCTACAAAGGCAAGAGGAGAGAACCTGCAGAAAGAGGAACCTCCAAAGGCATAAGGAAAAACTTGCAGAGACCATAACCAATAAGGTGAGCTACAAAAAGAGGAACCTCTAAAGACAAGAGAGAATCGATAACAAAGAAAATAACTTGCAAAAAGAGGAACCTATAGAGGTAGAAGGAGGAACCTATAGAGGCAGGTGAAGAGAACTTACAGAAGAAGGAACCTGCAAAGGTAGAAGGAGAAACCTATAAAGAGCATCACCAATAAGGTAAGCTATAAAAAGAGGAGGAACCTATAAAGACAAGAGAGAACCAATAACAAAGAAGAGAACTTGTAGAAGGAGGAACCTGTAGAGGCAAAAAGAGGAACTTATAAAGGCAAAAGGAGAAACCTGCAGAGGTAAAAGGAGGAATCTGTAGAGGAGAAAACCTACAAAGGAAAGAACCTATAAAGGAAAGAATCTACAGAGGAGAGAACCTATGGAAAGAGAAAATAGTATAACAAAAAACAACAGGCAGCAACACAACGGAAAACAATAGGCAGTGGCACAATAGAAAATAAAAAGCAGTGAAACAGTAGAGAACAACAAGCAGTGGCACAACAAAAAATAAAAGGCAATAGCACAACAAAAAACAATAAGCAGTAGGAAGTTGTGATCAGCAGTGTAGAAGGCAAAGACTGACAGTGCAAAAGGCAAAAACTGGCAGATGGAAAGGCAGATGAAAAGGAGAAAATCAGTTTGCTGCCACAGCAACCTGTGCACATAGAGAGATCTTTCTTAGGAAAAAGTTTGGCATAAACTTTTTGTGAACTTTGAAAAAGGGTGGGAAACCCTTAGAGTGATTGGGAGATCATTGTAAGTGGTTAAAGAGTGATCCTTCCACAACATTAGTTGTATCCCTTGATAATAAGAGTGGATTGTGTGATCTAAGAGTGATCCTATCACATCATAAATATAGCTCACACATTGTGGGTGAACCACGTAAAAATTCTGTGTTCTCAAATGCTTGCATTTGATGGAAAACGCAACTAAAAATTGAGTTCTGAAGGGAAAATCTTAAGTAATATAGTAGCACCAACTCTTCCAATAGTCTCTTTAATAGAAAACAAAGTGCTAATCAAATGCAACAAAGAAAATATTTCCAAGATCTTTAGCAAGGAATTGGTGGTCCAATGACTAGGGCAATTGATGAAAACCTTCTTAGGTCTCACACTGAGAAAAGGAGAGCGTGAATCAATGTAAGATGCTTGCTTTTTACAAATCTTTCTGGATTAGCCTTTGTGACTTGTTAGAGTCGATGATCCAATTTTTATCTTTCTTCTTTATATGAGAGTGGCCGTATGAATATCAATCAAACGTAAGCACTCAAGAACACATGACAATTTTTACGTGATTCACCCAAAATGTGTGAGCTACGTCCACAGTGTAATAAGATCACTCGTAAATCACACAATCCACTCTTATTATCAAGTGATACAATTATGGTGTGGAAGCACACTCTTTAACCTGTTGTAAAAGGATCACTCCTTAACCACTTACAATGATCTCTTGATCACAGAGTTGATCTCCTGATCACTCAAAGGTTTGATCTCCCAATCACTAAATGAAATGATCTCCCAATCACTCCAAAGGTCTCCCACCCTTTTTCAAGATGTACATAAAAATTTTATAATGAAAACTTTCCTAGAGAAAGATCACTCAATATGCACAGGTTGTTGTTGCAAAAAACGGATCTTCTCCTTCCTCATTGTCGGTCTTTGCTTAATCTTTGCCAATCTCTTCTCTACAAGCTCCTTAGCTATAGGTTCTCTCTACTACAAGTTCTCTCTACTTGCTGCTAGCATTGCCTCCCCTGCTGACTTAGCAAGTTCTCTTCCCTGCTGCCGATGCTGCCTCACTTGTTGGCTTGGCAGGTTCTCTTCCTTGCTACCAATGCTGCCTTACCTGTTACCTTGATAGGTTGCCTCATCTACTACCTTAGTAAGTTGCTTAACATGCTACTGATGCTACCTACCCTATTACTGAGAAATGTTTTCTCCTCTATTGCTGCAAACTGTTGGACTTGCTATAGGGACACATTGTCTCCTTTGCTATTGCAAGCTACCGGACTTGCTATTGAGGCACGTTTTTTCCTCTGCTGCTATAAGCTAGTAGACTTGTTGCCAAGGCACTTTTATTCCCTATAGCTGCGAACTATCAAACCTACTGTTGGGGCACGTTTTCTTTGCTACTTGATGTGCTGTTACAACTAGTCTTCTTAGTTTGCTATCTGCCCTTGCTATTATTGCTTGTATAGGTTGTGCCTGCAAGCTACTGGTTTCTCGTTGGTTTACTGCCTGCCCTTGCTACAATTACTGCTACTGGTTATGCTTACTGCTACACTTACTGGTATTGTTGCTATTAGTTATGCTTGCTGCTACACTTGTTGGTATTGTTGCTATTATTGCCAGCTATTGCACCTCTTCTTGAGTGGCTGCTATAACTCCTTCTCCCTTTGGTTTGGCTGGCTGCTACTTTCTTCTTCTCCCTTTAGTTTGGCCAACTAATGCCTTCTTCTTTCTTTGATATGGCTGCTACATGCCCTCTCCTTTAGTTTAGCGTGGCCACTATATGTCCTCTTGTCTGGTTTGGTGTGGCTACTGCACGCCTTCTATTCTAGTTTGGTGTGGCTGCTACATACCCTTTCCTCTGGTTTGGTATGGCTACTGCACACCCTCTCCTCTAGTTTGGTGTGGTTACTGCACACCCTCTCCTCTGGTTTGAAATAGCTACTGCACATCCCCTCTGCTGGTTTCATATGGCTATCGGCTGTTGCTACACTTTCCTTGGCCAACTATTGCTTTCCTTAGTGGTTGCCTTCTTTACCTTGGTTGATCACTCTATTCTTTAATTGCTACCTCTCTTTTTGCCGCTTAACC
The DNA here is from genome assembly GCA_021533255.1 of Ceriops tagal. Classification (NCBI taxonomy): domain Eukaryota; kingdom Viridiplantae; phylum Streptophyta; class Magnoliopsida; order Malpighiales; family Rhizophoraceae; genus Ceriops; species Ceriops tagal. The sequence goes on along the minus strand of CM038610.1, from coordinate 3,967,945 downwards.
TATCTTTGGTCGGTTGCACACCCTTTACCGCTCAACCTCTCTTTGTCGTTCTTTCTCAAAATTCTGTAACCCATATATAACTTGAAAGATGCATGGGTGTATCTATAGAGCCTTGAGATTAGGATTGCACACTCATCAATGGTCAGCATTGATTCCCAAAGGTTACCCTACAATCAACAACCATATTTGATTCTTAAAATTTAAGATCAATGGTCAAGGGTCAACGATCAACCTTGACCCCTAAAATTTATGGTCAACAGTTAACATTAACTTATTGACTTCAGGGTTTACCTGTCATCAATGGTTTTGCCTAATGACCTCTCCACATCTTAACAGCATTCATAGTATCAAATCAACACCAACAACTATGTTAGATATTATTGACAACAAATCCAACATTAACCATCAAAATGGGCTCAACGGTATTCCTATGTTTGATGAACAAAATTATCAATTATGAATGAATAAAAAGCTCCCATACCTATTATCACTTGGTCTGAATGTGTTTGAATCTATTGTCAGTGACTTCACTCCTACTACTGAAGGTATTGCTATGACGCCTATTGATAAAAAGAATTTAGAATATGATAGAAAGACTAGAAACACCTTATATACCTCTTTATCAAACAAAGAATTCACCAAAATGATAGGGTGCAACATAGTCAAACAAATTTGGGACAAATTGAAGAATATTTATAAAGGAGACAAGGTTGTGAAGGTAGCCAAGCAATAAATTTGGATGACCAAATTTGAAGATATAAAGATGCTAGATGATGAAGTGGTGGATGCCTTTTTTACAAGAGTAAAAAAAATTGTATGTTCCATTAGAGGTTATAAATAGGAAATCAACGATACTACTATAGTAAAGAATATACTTAGAACCTTACTAAAAGATTTTAATGCCAAAGTTTCCTCTATAAAAGATAGAGATTTTGATAGACTGCCTTTGGATGATTTACACAACATATTGGTAGCTCATGAAATGAGAAAAGCCCCAATGAAAATAGAAAAGAAGCCTAAGGCAGAGGAAGAGTTGGCCTTCAAAGCAATGAAGAAATTAAAGATTAAAGAACAAGAAGAAAAATCCAACAATAGCTCTGAAGTAGAAGATGGTGATGCTAAATTTGATAAAGTCATGGCATATATTACTAAAAATATAAGGAAAGGAAAAGGGAAGTACAAGGAAAAATTACCATTGAAGTGCTATAGTTGTGGAGGTAGTGGATATTTTTTCGTGGACTACCTAAAAAGAAAAGAAGTAGACTGTGATGATGATGATAAGCCTACCCCAAGGAGGAGAACAAAGAAATTTAACTATTCTAAAACTGGGAATTCAAGTGCCAAAGGAAAAAAGAAACTCTTTAGATCAAAAAAAAAAAAAATTCTTGAGCAAGCTAGTTGAAGAAAATTTTGAAGAAAAAGCTAATGATGATTTTGATGATGATATTACAGAAAATGTACTGGTTGCACAGGTAAATAATGAAAAAGAAACCTCAAGTGATTAGAAATCAATCAAAAAGAAAAAGAAAGAGTTGGTGCAATAACTCAAGAATAAATTGAAAGCTTGTTTGTACAAAAATAGCAAGTTGGAAAAGGAAGTAAAGAATCTCAAGAAACTGAATAAAAATTCTGCTATTGATAAATCTGATCTCCAAGTGAAAGAAAAGGAGTTTAAAGCAAAAGAGAAGGAGTACTTGAAAAAATTTAAGGAGCTGAATGTACTTGAGGCAAAGTAAGGAAAAATACACGAAGATCTTGCTACTAAGGTAATTACACAAAAGCAAAAAGTGCTGAATTTGCAAGTCAAGCTCTATAAGGCTAAATCTAAATTGAAGAAGTATGAAGAGAGCTTTATACAGGTTGTGGACGTAGCTCACACATTATGGGTGAACCACGTAAAACTTTTGTGTGTTTTCAAGTGCTTGCACTTGCTTAATATCCATACAACTATTCTTATATAAAGAAGCGAGATAAAAATAAATTATAAACTTTAATAGGTCACAGAGGTTTAATCTGGATAGATTTGTAAAAAGTAAGCATCTTACACTGATTCAACAACTCCCTCTTTCAGTGTAAGACATAAGAAAGTCATTATCAATTGGTATCAAAAGAAGTGAGAAAAGAGTCCTCTTCAGCAAATGCTATCAAGGAAGATGCTACCAAAAAGTTGGATGAGTATCTAAGCAAACAAAAACCTCATTCCATGGGAAAGAAAAGACTTGGCTATATTGAAAAGCCAAATGAGAAGGTAGGAGAAAAGAAGAAAATTATGTTTGTGCCTAAAAGCAAACACAATGACGTTATGGAGAAGAGAAACCAACCCAAGGTAAAATGGGCTAGGAAAGATGTGATGAAAATTCCTATCCAAAAGAGACAAGTTGTCAAAGATTGAAAGAAGGTTGCCACAATAAGTGCTAAAGATAAGGAATATGAACTTGTTGAAAGAAGAAAATTCGGATTTTAAGGATTTTGCTAATGTTGTAGTAAGTATAGGCACAAGGCTAGTATATGCTTAAGTAATGGGCCTATAATAAAGAGGAATATGAGGCAAAAGTCTAAGGAGAGACTTTATCAATAAAGGAGATAGCCTCAAGTGAAAAGAAGCCAAATTCGACTAAGAAATAGATTTGATATATTGGAAGAAATCTGTGAAAGATACAAAAAGGTTGAACATACTGCTAGGGAATGCTTCACATTGTTGCTTGGTCAAAGAATGCAAAGGAGCACACCTACATATGCTCTTATGTTTGGCCAAAGAAGAAGAAGAAGGGAAATTGCTATGGTTGTGGAAGTAGCCTTAAAAGCTTCTAAGAAAGAAAAGCCATGGATCCCACACAGTAGCTGCTCTTCACACATGACAAAAGACTCTAAGTTGCTGAAAGAAGTAGAAAAATATAATGGAGGATCAATTACATTTAGTAATGATGGTGATTTAAAAATTAAAGGTGTTGATGTTGATGAAATTTGTGCATAAATGCTAAAATCGGAGGAAGTGCTTTATGTTGAAGGGCTAAAACACAATCTAATCAGTGTTAGGCAACTTTATAATAATGGGCATGAAGTTACTTTCAACAAGAATGGCTGCATGATAAAATGATTAAGTGATGATGCTATTTTTACAATGGGAGAAAGAATAAATGGAAACTTATACCAAGTTTCTAGCAACAAAAAAACATATTACATGAGCACCAAAGATGAGAATTTGTTCAGCAACTAAGCTCGCTTAGCAGGTGACAGCATATGGGCTATCTTGCCCTACAATTGGCCACATTGCAATGAAGGTGGCAGCCACAAGACTCTGACGCAAGCAATAACACTTGGGTTGTCTCACGTTGTCGTTGGCTCGTGGGGTGTACATCTCACAACATAGCTAAGCTAGCCACAACTAAAATCTCTCGGGGGGCAGCAATGCACAAGCTGTCTCACCTATCGTTGGTCTGTCAGGGCGCTATGTACATGCCATAACGCAACCAAGCTAGCCATAACTAGAATCCCTCAAGGGGCAACAATGCGCGAGCTATCTTGCCTCACCATCAACTCATCAAGGGCACTACATGTGCTTTATAATGTAATGGTGCTGGCCACCACTAGAGTCCCTCGATTGGCAACAGTATGTGGACTGTTTTGCCCCAATGTTAGCCTATCAGGGGCATTGCATGCATGCCACAACGCAATGGTGCTAGCTGTCACTAAAGTCTCTCAGTAGGCAGCAACACTTACACTGTGTTACCTCACCATCAACCCGTTAGGGGAGTAGAATTTGTGTTGCAATGCAATGGAGGTGGCTACAAGTAGAGTGCCCGACACATGCATCGTGCATCGCAATAGAAGTGGCCATAAATAGAGTCCCTTGGCAGGCAATAGCTATCACACACCGCATAATTCTGCACAATTTTAGCCTATAAGGGAGACTATTCTAGAATTGTCAAGAGTTCTCTTCCCAAATCTAGAGTTAGAGGGAAGTCTCTAAAATCTTATAGATATTTTGAGCATCTTCTTGTAATATAAAAAGTTGTATAAAATACTCTAAAAAAGTAATAGGGACCATTGGATCAAATGGATCTTAGTCATCTATTGAGGATGTAGATAGTTATAAATAGCCTTAAGGACTTCACTTGTAGTGACTCATAGAGAGAGACATTTAGAAAAAGCTATAGAGCTACTAAGTTGTATTCAAAAAGGTATTGTTGAAGTAATATAGCATACTCTAAGTCCTCCATGCTACTTGTGTTCTTTGTGGGTCATTTTCATTTTCTTCCACATGCAATAATTATAGCTCTTAGAGGGTAGGCTAACTAGCATTTTGCCAAGTGAATTTGCTAGTGTTGTATGGTTTATTGATAAAAAAGACCAAACCTGTGACATAGTGCACGAGATGTCTCACCCTACCATTGGCCCATCAAGGGCGCTATGTGTGTGCCGCAACGCAACCAAGCTGGCTACAACTAGAGTCCCTCGACAAGTGGTGGTGCATAAGCTGTCTCACCCTATCATTGGTCGCACCACAATGCTGCTAGCAACTACTAAGGTTGCTCAAATGGCAGCAACATGCAATTGTTGCAACCCATCATCAGCTCGTTGAAGGGCATAAAATGTGTGCCGCAGCACAATTGTGCTAGCCACCATTAGAGTCCCTCTACTAGCAGCAATGTTTGGGCTATTTCACCCCACTATTGGCTAGTTGAGGGAGTGGCATCCATGCTACATCACAATAGAGCTACCCATTACCAGAGCTAAATTAGGAATGCAACACAAGAACCCTCATATTTCACCTCAAGGCGGAGTGGAAGCACTTGTGTACAAGTAAGAAGTAAATCAAAGGCTAATAGTTCCATGCTCAAGCATAGAGCCTATAGGTCTGTTCAACCTTATTACCATGTATATGCATACCTATATTATGCAACAAACCCACCAATCGTGCAACTTGTTGAAGAAGCTCATTGAGCTAAGGAGTATATAGAAGCACCCAAATGAATTGCTACTTGCACAACTGAGCACGAGAGATTTTGCATGAAATGACAAATGCTTCATTCAAGAAAAGAATTTTGTCATTGGTGTTTACACCAATACCCCTAATGTCCTTTTTTTTAATAAGCATTAATTTGAGTCCTTACTTTAAAATATAAACTATCAAATTTTATTGTAAACTCTACTAATTTTTTTTATTTATCTCATTCAAAGATTATGACCTAGAAAAAGAATCTAATCCAAGCATTTCACTAAAATGTCTAATGCTATATAAACTAATTTTAGACATGGAATGACTATAACATATTTGATATAGTGGGTTACTAAATCCATTAATTTTAAGTTTTTTTTTATATTAAATTAAGTTAATCTTAGGTTGATTAAAAAAAAAGATGAAACCTCTATAATACCACTAAGCACAAAGCAAAAGTGAAAATATTAATAAGAAATGGGTGATTGGTGATACTTGTATAGCCTTCTTATATTATGATGTAAACATGAATAGCAGCAAAAGTTTTGAATACTTGCTAAAAAGGAATAGTAAAGCAATTTGTTCCAAAGAATTACAGCAAAAAGAAGATAGTATAATGACTTCTTCTACTTTTATATGAAAACCTCATTATATAAAGAGGTGTTTTATAAATTCAAATACAAACTTTGAATTTAAAAAACTAGCAGCTTTTTACAACTTTAATTCAAATTTCTAATTTCAAATTAATTCCTTCTCCAACATTTCTTCATAACAAACATAACTAAAAATTCAATTTTGAAGGGAAAATCTTAAGTAATATAGCAACACCAACTCTTCCAATAATCTCTTTAATGGAAAACAAGGTGTTGATCAAGTGCAACAAAACAAATATTTCCAAGATCTTTAGTAAGGAATTAGTGGTCCAATAACTAGGGCTAATGATAAAGACCTTCTTAGGTCTCACATTAAGAAAGGGAGGGGGTTAATCAGTCTGAAATGCTTGCTTTTTACAAATCTTTATGGATTAACCTCTGTGACTTATTAGAATCAATGATACAATTTTTATCTTTCTTCTTTATGTGAGAGCGGTCATACAGATATCAATCAAACGCAAGCACTCAAGAACACACAACAATTTTTACGTGGTTCACCCATAATGTGTGAGCTATATCCATGGTGTGATAGGATCACTCCTAAATCACACAATCCACTCTTATTATCAAGGGATATAATTATGGTGTGAAAGGATCATTTCTTAACCACTTATGAAAGGATCACTCTTTAACCACTTACAATGATCTCCCAATCACTCAAAAGTTTAATCTCCCAATCACTAAATGAGATGATCTCCCGATCACTCAATGGACTAATCTTCTAATTATTCCAAAGGTCATCCACCCTTTTTTAAGAAGTACATAAAAGGTTTATAATGAAAACTTTTCTGGAGAAAGATCACTCAATATGCACAAGCTGCTATTACAGAAGATAGATCTTCTCCTTCCTCATTATCAGCTTTTGCTCAATCTTTACCGGTCTCTTCTTTGTAGATTCTCTACGTTGCAAGTTCTCTTCGCTACAAGTTATCTTTGCTGCAGGTTCTCTCCACCTGCTACTGGTGCTGTCTCCCCTGCTACCTTTGCAGTTTCTCTTCCCTGTTGTTGGTGTCGTCTTACCTGCTACCTTAGTAGGTTTCTTCCCCTACTGCCGGTGCTACCTCACCTGCTACCTTGGCAAGTTGCCTTACTTATTGCCTTGGCAGGTTGCTTCACCTACTACCAGTGTTGCCTGCCCTGCTACTAAGGCATATTTTTTCCTCTACTGCTGCAAGCTGCCGGACTTACTACCGAGGCACATTTTCTCCTCAGCCGCTGCAAGCTACTGGACCTGCTATCGAGGCACATTTTCTCATCTACTACAAGTTACCAGAGCTACTGACAGGGCACATTTTCTCCTCTGCTACTACAAGCTGCTGGACTTGCTGATTTACCTACAACAATCTGCTGAATGTGCCGCTGCAGGTTGTGCTACTACAAACTACTAGATGTTCTACTACAAGTTACTAGATATGCTACTGTAGGTTACTGGATGTGCTACTACAAGTTACTGGATGTGCTGCTGTAGGTTACTGGATGTGTTGCTACAAGTTGTGGTGCTATAAGTTATTGGATGTACTGCTAGTCGTTTCTGCAAGCTGTTGGTTTCTCCTTGGTTGTTGCCTACCCTTACTATTATTGCTTGCTGCTGGTTATGCTTGCAAGCTGCTGGTTTCTCCTTGGTTTATTGCTTACCCTTATTGCTATTGCTTACTGTTGGTGCTGCAATTGCTACTGCTAGTTATGCTTACTGCTGCACTTACTAGTATTACTGCAATTATTGTGCTGCTATTGCTTGCTACTGGTGTTGCAATTGCTACTGCTAGTTATGCTTACTATTGCACTTACTGGTATTACTAAAATTACTGCTAGCTGCTGCACCTCTCCTTGAGTGGCTGTTGCAACTTCTTCTCCCTTTGGTTTGGTCGGCTGCTGCCTTCTTCTTCCCCTTTTAGTTTGGCCGGCTGCTGTCTTTTTCTTTCTTTGGTGTGGCTACTGCACACCTTCTTCTCTGGTTTAGTGTGGCTACTGCACACACTCTCCTCTAGTTTGGTATGGTTGCTGTATACCTTATTCTCTAGTTTGGTGTAGCTGTTGCACACCTTCTTCTTTAGTTTGGTATAGTTGTTGCACGCCTTCTCCTCTTTGTCTGACTACACCTCTCCTTGGTGCTACACCTCTCTTGGTCAGTTGTACCTCTCCTTGGTTACAACTTTATTGGTCAGCTACACCTCTTCTTGGTATTGCACCTCTCTTGGTCGGCTGCACCTCTTTTTAGCTACAACTCTCTTGGCTAGCTGCTGCTACACCTTCCTTGATGGCTACCTCTTTTACCTTGGTCAGTTACTCTCTCTTTTTGGTGATTGCCTCTCTCTAACCATTCACCTCTCATTGCCTTTAGGTATGTCGTTCTCTCTCAATTTTCTACAGCACACACAGGTCATATAAGATGCATAGGGGAATTTATAGAGCTTTGAGATTAAGGTTACACAACCATCAACAGTCAACATTAATTCCCAAAGGTTGCCCTACAATCAACAACCAAATTTGATTCTTAAAATTTAAGGTCAATGGTCAAAGGTCAACAGTCAACCTTAACCCCTAAAATTTAGGGTCCACAATCAATATTAACTTATTGAACTCCGGGTTAACTTACCATCATCAATTTTGACCAACGACCCCTCCACATCTTAATGACATTCATAGTATCAAATCAATACCAATAACCATGTGAGATGGTGTTAACAATAAATCCAATATTAGTCATCAAAGATGCCAAAATCTTTTGTAAGGAATTGGTAGTCCGATGACTAAGACAAGGACAAAGAGGATGAAAGAGGCTTTACAAAGCTTAATCATGGAGCTACATGACAAAGAGTTTGCTTTAGAAGATTCTAAGGTTGTTATAATAGTTTTCAATGCTATGATCACTTATCTTTATGTGCAAGACAATGGGCAAGGCTTAAAACATGAAAAGCAAAGATTAAAACCCATAATATAAGTTCAAGCTACATGACCAAGTTAAAGAAAGGCTCAATCCATATGCTAAGTTATATTAAAGGGCATATTCTTGTTTTACGTTACTAGATTTTAAGTTAAACTTGAATTACATGTAAAAAGGTTTAAATTCTTGGATTGAGTTTTGATACATTAGTTAGGATTTTTACTTTTAACTTTTATGCCTAACTATCATTAGTTATAGTCTTTTTAAGGACTCTTACTTCAAGACAGCTTTATATTTCTTAATTAAAGGGATCTCCTGTAATTAAGATTTTTCTAATATAGGTATTACATGTTTATATAAAGGTTATAGCTATGTAAAACAAGAATTAATAAGATTGAGATATTTTCAATAAGCTTTGCTTTGCTTTGCTTTCTTGTATTCTTAGAAGAATACATTGTTTTGATTTATCAAAAGAGTAATCAACGTTTGTAGTGTTTTAAGATTAGATTAGAACTTTTAAGACTTATTTATTTTATGGTTCTAATTTGATCAATCTAACTTATTTCTTAACTTTCTAAGGTGTAAATAACAAATTGATTCAAGCATTCTAAGAATAGGTTGCCTAGTAAGTTCTTTATCATTTGGTGTCAGTTTGGTTCTATAAACAAGTTATGCATTCCTTATCTATCTTTGTTTATTATTTTTCTTTATACTTTATTCATTCTTTATATTTCTTTGGAATTACCCACAATTAAGTTACATGGGCTCCTTTGAGATAGATTATATATATGTATTCTTTTGCAACAATGGATGGATTTCAACCAAATAATAGTACAAGTACATGCTGTGGCTAGAAAGAGCCAGCCTTCTCCATTTGCTAGAAAGATTGAAATTTAAATTAAGCAGTTCCCTTGTTGTCAAAGCATTCCAATCGTAAAACAATACGTGGCATCGGACAGATTTTCCCTTTTTTTTTTTTTTTTTTTCCTAAGCTGAGGGACTAATTAAATGGGCCATATTGCGTCCATCCAGGAGATTCCAATTCCGATAAGCAGGATTGTAGCCCAGAATGATTCTTGGAAACGGTCACTTAGCTCAGACCGAAAACTAAATCTGTGAGCTTTCCTCCGCTGCAGTCTTGCCCAACAGTTCGCGCAAGCAAAACATGAATTTTCCTACGACCCATGGAAACCATGCCTTCTCTTCCGATAAAAGCCCACAAGAAATAGAATAAAACGATATATTTGGTCTGTTGATTTTAAAGTTGAAGGAAAAAAAATAATAAAATTTATGAAAATATAAATAATTATTTTATTGTATAACTTACAATTTAATAAATTTTTTAATATATTAAAAAAAAGATATATTTGTAAGAAAAAGAGTGTCAAAATGGGCAAATTCAACTAATGTCATCTTGCAAGTACTCAATCCAAGTCACACATATGTAAATAAATAAATAAACTAGAATCCAGAAGAAACAGGTCTTTTCTCCATCCTAGGTCTACAGAGCATCTGTTCAACAAACTTGGTTAGACGCAATTGCTTTGCAGGCCATTGCTCTGCCAGTTTTTTGGTCCTTGGTTTCTGCATCCCTCCTCAGTTCTGCCCAGTGTTCCCTGTATTCTGCTTCAGTCCTATCAAGAGAAGCTCTCTCTTCTTCCCCCAAGACCCTTGATCTTTGACTCTATCTCTTCCATTTTCTCACAGATGGAGAGGGAGGCCTGGCAGTGGCTGTGCTGTTGGAATTAGGGAGCTGTGTAGGGAAGCAGTGATGCTGCTGCAGGGGGTGGGGTTGTCTGCATGAAGAAAGCTCTTATTTTGAAGTGCCCATGAAAAATGCTGGAGAGCATATATTAAAAATT
>CM038610.1:3942420-3957507 GCA_021533255.1 Ceriops tagal | reverse complement strand
TGACTCATCAAATACAAAATTTCGAAGGCATCAGACAAGAACAATCAAAACCATAAAAGTTTGCCTTAATTTCCTCCAAAACCAGAAGAATTTCACAAGCCAGCATAAACCCACACACAAAAAGACAGAGGGCAACCAGACCTGGCAGAGGACGAACTGTGTGACTGCTGGAGCTGGTGCTAGAGCTTCTTCTGGTACAACAGAAGTGGAAATTGAAAATATGATCAGCTGAAGGCAAGAATAGGCTGACGAGTAGAAACTGCAGGGTTGATTTCTTCGCCAAACAGCTGAAAGGAGACCCATGGAGCCTTTATGCAGGATTTCAGCTAGTTTATAATCTAGATTACAGGGAAATTGAAGTCTGTGTGAAATCTAAAGAAATTGTACCCGATAGTGGATGGAAGAAGGGAAGCAGAATTGACCTGATAGACATGACATTTAACCATATCAATTGGCAGGAACACTTTTTATGCAGATGACAGTAAGGGATCCATAAGCATTCACCCGTAATCAAAGCATCATAGCTTCTTATCAACATACACTTCAAAAATCTCTCTCACTTACTTGAACAAATACTAACATACCCACAATCAATGCAAGTTAGAAAAATTCAAAACATTTGCATCAAATGAGAAAACTGATTCTCTGGGTAAGAAAAACAATTGAATGCTGTGTCAACTGTCATGAAAATAAGGTTGAAGCAAACAAGTTCATGATCTCTTCCTCAAATGTTCATTTCAGTTGTTTTCCTCTCTGCTTTTCCAAAATTAACAAGTGAACCAAGACGTACGTATGAGATATTTTCTATCAAATCCATGAGGTTGAAAGATGTGGAACGGCCAAAAACACTACCAGCTTAAATACTAACCCATCAACACTGTCTCTAATTGGCATTCAATCATATTATGCACCCCAATAGTATTATACTAGTCCTCCTGAGGGAACAAAAGCAATCGCATCTATTGTAAGGTATTCCTGCTTCTGCAAAGAAATTCCCAGTAATAATTTAGCATGTGATCAGTTGGTGTCACCCGATCCCACCTCCCAGTACAGAATATTGCATAGGCATCAGCAGCATACCTGAAGGACCAGAGATTTACAGTTATATTAGAGTGCCATTGACCACCAAGTATCATTATTGCAATACAATGACAGATCTATATTTGCACAGGACTTACTTCCCAACACCATGCAGCTGAGTCACATGCGTCCAGTCCTCCCCCAGATACTCCCATGAAAACCGCTGTATCATTATTGCCCTCTTCTTTTGCAAGCCCAGAGGTTGTATAACATTTTCTATGTCCTCTGTGGCAACCTTGGTAGCAGCCTCAGCATTTGGACACAATGTGAACAGGTCTGATATCACTCTTCCAGCCTGCACTAAGATTTTCTTTCCCATTAGAAAATCCATCACCTTTAGCCCATAATCGAAATGTTTATCACAAAGTGAAAAAGAAAAAAAGATTAACTCAAACTTTATATTCTAACACAAAAGTTAAAGTTATATGTAACAAGAATCAGGCAAAGAAGGAAGAACAAGAAGACAAAAGCACATAAAATGCAAGAAAGACAAATGCATTGACCTTTGTTTGCCAAAAACAAATAACCACACGAATAATTCGCAAATCAGAAAGAAGACGTAGAGGAGAAGCATAACTAATTGAATCTAAGAGAATATATTCAGTTTACGGTACCTTTTCCCTTTCCATTTAAATAAAAAAAAAAACAGTAACTTTACCTAATTGACAATTATATGACAAACAGTTTGTAAGAGGCTCCAAGACTTGTATATTTCATATATCCTAAAAGTTGACCACTTGCATGTTGCACAAGCACATATGCACGTAAGTTGGAGACGGAAAACAAAACAAGAGAATTTAAAGTGGCTCATCTGGAAACATGGGAAACTGATTAAGACAAAACCAGGTAGCCATTGGAAAGGTTGCCTCCTCTTTCATTTCTCTGTGCATGTGTGTCTCTTGCAGAAAATAAATTCATAAAATGTAGCTCTTCTATTAACCACTCAATAATAAAGTAGAGATAACCGGCAGTGCTTTGTTCCATATTAGGTAGAGAAGAAGATATCTATAATACCATCGGAAATGAGGAATGAACCTTGACTAAAAAATGCACTGGAAAAAAACATTTGATATTTGTTAAGGCAGTTTGATTCATATCGATTCTGTTCTAACAGAACCTACACAATCAAAATTGCTGACAGAGATATCATTTCACTTTGCACATAAATGACAGCACAGAACTTATATGTCATTGGAAGATGACAAAAGAATTCAATAGCCTTTTGCAATAATTATTTGCTATTTAATCTGGACAAGATCCAGAATTCAAGATACCCAGAAGGTACAAAAGATCAAAAAAATATATAAACTGGAAATGCCTTTTATTTTTCTGATTGAATCAAGTCTCTAATATTTAGCTGTTTTGCACTCTGTCCAATTGCAAATCTTGACAACTTATCCAGTAAATTTAGGCATTTTCTTGTAAAGATATTAAATCTAGTGAGCCATTTAATTGCAAATTCAGCCAACAGAAAAGTAAAAGTTCATAGCCATGTGGACAATTATTGAAAGACCAAAAAAAAAACACAAAAGCATACCTGCAAACCAGTTGTGCGATTAAGGAGCATGCAAATCACCAGCACTCTCCACGGGTCATCAGCATGATCCTCTTGAAGCAGTCCTTTTTCAGACTGTGGTGGCTTCCATGTGTTATCTGGAGTTTTTCTCCGGTATGCCTCATCCAGCCTCTGGGATTTTGAAAGGACAGTACTCAGCTTTGGTAACTTTTTGTGCCCACTTTTGCCTTTGGCAGAGCCATTATATGTGATTTCTTCTTTTGTGGATTCCTTCTGAAAATAGGGAGAGACCTTGCGAACTGTGGAATATGGCTCTTCACATTTTCTTAGAGCTTTCATTTTTATGCCCTGCACCTGCCTCTCCTTCAATGGCATTTGCTGCTCAATGGTGGAATTAAAGTAAGGAGAAACCTTATGAACTTTCACACAGGTGGTCCCATTTTGAGGTTCTTGTTTTTCTCTCCTCCTGGCTTTTCTGCCACGTAAGTTCCACTGGACGGGAGATGAGCATGCAACTTCATTGTCAACATTATTGCAGGTATCTTGAGGTTCCATCCTTATCTTATTATCATCCTTCTCTTCAATTCTCTGTTCAGTTTTTGCAACATTCGCAAAATATGGAGAGTAAGACCTATGTCTTTGGACATTGTTCTTCATCATCGTGTCACCACCTTTATAAACAAATTGTGAGAGCACTTCATCCAGCCTTTTTGTACTGATGAGCCTTCCTTCTGTGTTGAGAGATGTAAGATCCCTTACTGTCTCCTTTCCCGCACCATTCAAATCTGCTACAAAACTAGAAGAGCCCATATTCTGATCACTGACAGAGAGTGCATCTTCTTCATCTTTGCTCGATGAACAAGTCACGCCACGACTGACAGCTGGTCTGCTGATTTCGACAACCAAATCAATCCCATTTTCTTGCTTGTTCTTCTTGTTCTTCCGCTTCTTCTTTGTAGTCTTCTTCTCACTCATCACTGAATCGTTCAGATTGCTGTGGCACGGAAGGGAGCGTGGAGAGAGGGTATGATTATTATCCTTCTTGACTACATATGGTAATGATGATGGTAACCCAAACACCAAATTAATATGGATATCGTTGTTGTTGTCATTGTTAGTAATGGTACAAGGCATTTTCCTTTTCTTCTTGGTGTTTTGATGATTATGAAGAAAATAAGGAGAAACAACAACACCGGTACCAGTACCGGCACCGGCACCGGCACCGGCACCGTCACCAGCCCCCCTCCTCCTCTTGCAATTCTTTTTGTGGGCATTACCATCATCACCATCATAATCATCAACAGCAGCAGCAGCAAAAGAAGAAGAAGAAAAATAACGGGTTTTGGGTTGTTTTTCAAGACGAAAAGAGACACACAACTGAGTGGGGTTTCCTCTATAGTTGTCAGTGGTGGAATTACTATTATTATGATGATGGTCGTAATGGTGGAACAAACCACTCACCTCCTCCTCCTCCTCCTCCTCCTGCTCCTCCTCCTCCTCCGCCTTCTCCTCCTGCGTATGCGCTTGCGGTTGGCCTTTTGGTAAATGCACAGCCCTTGCTCCATCTTTGTCATCTGAGTGCTCTCCCTTCTTCCGGCTTTGTTTGCTGTGCTGCTGATGCTTCTCCTTCTCCTTCTCCTTCTCCTTCTTGTGTTCGTGTTTGTGCTTTCTTCCCATCATCTGCTACTTAAATTTCTCCTTCTTTTCCTTTTCCACCGTTACAATCGCAACCACCTTCCTTTCCCTCTTTCCTCCTCCTCCTCCTCCTATTCCATGCGCCCCCGCGCTCAACCCCACCCAAAGGCCACCGACAGTCCAGTCCAGTCCAGTCTAGGTTTAGTAAGTTCTTCTGTCCTTCCGATGTGGGATTCGAAAGAGTTTTCCTCGTTTATTTTTTTTTTTCTTTTTTTATTATTATTAATTCTTTTTTCTTTTAAAATTACTCTTTACGTCTACACTCAAATATTTTTATATTATTTTTTTAATTTTAAAAATTTTATTTACGAAAAAATTCGATTGTAAAATAAAAAAATATATTTTTATTCAAACTAGTGGCATGAAAAGAAAAAAATAAATTTAATAATAATATATTTAAAAATTAATTAAATTTTTAATGATGTATTTAAAATTATTTAAAATTTAAATAATATAAATTAATTTTCTTATTTTCTCAACCTCAATTTTGACCAACAATAACCAAATAGTAAATTATGTCTAATAACAAAAAATTTTACGACCATTAATATATCAACTGTATTAATAAAATATAATAAATAAATCATACATAATTTTAAAATTATTAAATTATTATTTTTAAAAAATAGCAATATATTTGTTATAACTCAAAATGTTAGAGATAAACTTACTTGTATGTTAATTTTAAATTTATTCGAACCTATTAAAACAATTACACACTAATTTTAAATTAATTTAAAATAATTTTGTAACTTAAAATTTTTTATTTTTTATTTTTATTTTATTTTTTTTAGGGGGAGTTTACAGTTAAGTGGTATCTTAGATCAGCAACTAATCATTATAATTGCAAATGTAAGAGGCAAGAAATAAAATCTCCTAATTAGACTACTCGTAATTTAAGGGCATGCCTTCTCTAAGCTTGGGTTTTTTTTATTTTTATTTTTTTTCCTCTGTAATTAATGATTTCTGGGCCTTTTTTATTTTTATTTTTTTCCTCTGTAATTAATGATTTCTTTTTTTGGATTATATATTTTGGTCAATATTTAGGCACGCTTTTGTTTTGTGTTGTTTTTTTTTTTTTTTGCCTTTTTCCTTTTTCCTTTTTAGGGTGTCCCCAACTCCTAGTCACTCCGCAATTATATATTTTGCGAATCTTATTTGAAGTTAATGGGTCTAAACACAAATACTTATTTATTAACCCCCTAATAAGTAAAATTTTTTATAATCATTGGATTGTAATGCGATCATATTTCATAGTTAGTCAAGTCAGCAATCTCGCTACATGGTTTCCATTAACTCCCTTTTCTTTTCTTTTCTTTTCTTTTTTCTTTTTATTTTTTTTCCCAAATAATGAACCAACCCTTCATGATAATATTCTCTCACTAACATATTATAAATAAACAAACCCTAAACCCTAGAGGCAGAAGTGGGCCGTTTGCTCGGGTCTAAACCAAGTATTATAGATAGTCAACTCGATCGACCATCCTCCTCTTCTCTTGTTTCAATATTCCATGGAAGTACAACCGACGTTAACCTCTGCCACTCAAGACAGCCACAGGAAGAGAAAGCTCTCTTCCTCGTCACTATCCACCAAAGAGAAGTTCAAGCGGCCAGCAACTGCCATTGAAGATGATGGTGATGATGACGACAATGGCATGTCCCGTGGCGAACGAAAGGGCAATGCTTTACCACCACCACCCATCAATGTTAAGAAACACAAAAAGCTTAGTGGGGATTGCGACGGTTGCGACCAAAGTGATTATGAAAAAGATGAGTTAGCCCAGGATGCCGAAAGCCAGAACCCCATAAACCATCGTTTGTGGAAAGACGAGGATGAAATCGCTCTATTGGAAGGAATGGTTTCGTTTTCAAAAATGAAAGGTTACCAGAATCCAATGCCTTGCACGGCCGAGTTCTATTCCTATATTAAGAATTCTTTTCATTTCCATCTCTCAAAACGACGACTCAGAGACAAAGTCTGCAGGCTAAAGAAAAAATTTGAAACCTATCTCAAGGGTCCTAGAACAACCCCAACTGAGCACGAGAAGAAGTGTTTGAGCTTGTCTCGTTATATATGGGGTGCTATTGATCTTGCACAAGTAGAAGAAGACGACCCTCCTGTCGCTCTTGGTGGTGCGGGTGCCCGTGCTAGTGGCAGTGCTTCTGGTGGCGACTTTGTTGACGGATTCTGTCTTAGATGCGTGGCCAATTTGGATGAGCTTGACGATGATGTGCTCGAAAAGATGAAAAAACCCGTTTGCAAGGATGAGAAATTGGTGAGAAAGTGGTATGATATGCGCTCCACTCAAATTTCAGCTGCAGAGAAGCATGCAGATTTCCTCAAGACAGATGCGAGACTGCTCTACCAGACTCTAGAACGAGAACACGACCATTCCAATGGTTCGAGTTAGATTAAGACTCCTCTAAATTCATTCCCTTATTTCGTTTCGGTTTACTCCTTTCTATTTCTGTTTTTGTGCATTGTGTTTCCATGTCTGTTTCTGAGAAACCATTTTACTCCTGCAATTAATAAGCATTCCTGTAATTCTACAGGTGTTAGACATGATTTTTCCCATTGCCATGAAGTTGAGTTGGTTGGTTCCATCTCACAACTTCTGCAATTAGTAACTATTGTTTTCTCTCCGGACTTTTGATTAGATTCTCACACGACATTTGCAGCAACAAAGAAAATAATCATTTCAAACTTGTTTCGGACCATCTTGTATACGAATGATGTTAATCGTCCGCGTCATCCACGCACGACTCAAATCGAATGTGCAACTTAGCTTATACCATGACTCAAATTCGGCGACATTTAGCTCCGTCGCCAGTGGGGTCTGGTCTACTTGGAAGGATATGAAAGTTCCGAGAATGAAGAGAACAGAGAGCGAGTGCTAACGAAAATGCAATGATGTTTCTACAACATGTCAATCCAATCCGCGGCTCATTAAATAGATCAATTGAAATGGGTTAACGATTGCATCAATAGCATTCTCTAAACCATTTCCGTTGAGTTCTCTAGTGTTTTGTTTGACTTATCAGAGATTGCTTATTAGAAACTCCCTGGAACTTGCCGTTATCTCACCAGATCAAAGAGAACACATGCAGATCCTACCCAGCTACATAAATGATGATTGTATCATTTAGAGTCGCTAATCTGAATTTGAGGAAATTTAAATTATAAAGTTTGCACGCTGTGTATTAGGTTTTTATTTTCACTCTTTTTTCTTTTGTGTCACAATCATTGTTTATTAGTGTCTAGTCACCAAAATTTCATCTATGAGCTTATTGTCACAGCCAACCCGATTCCATTGCTCACCAAGGCCTACTAAACCTCCAAACGGTTAGCGGCATTACCTAACCCATTTGTTGTGCAAGACATGATAAAAAAGATTTTGAAAGTATAATTAAATATTACTAGAACTATCTATTTAAAATATTCTATTAACTTGTTACTTGTAAATATTTAAATAATTTAGAATAATCTTGTATCTAAAATAATTTATGTAAATATATAGAATGTTTAATTTTACTCAGGTAGAATAAGTATAAATATCAAACTCTTTGATTTGTAAAAAGTTCACTTCATTATTAAATTTACTTGTGTTTATAATTTTTTTAGTCTTCTCAAACCTCTTGCTAACCAATTCTCTCAAACACACTAAAACTTACTTAGTTCATGTCATATGAGTTAACACAAACAAAATCTAACTCCGTGATAGTTGGTATCAGAGCCAACTTGACTTGACCTAACCTTGCCACCAAATGCTCTAACAAAAGAGTAGGTAGGGGGCCCTAGTTTATGATGAAGATTCCCTAGATTTAGGGGGAGAATGTGATAAAATCTCATATTAGATAAGAAGAGAGGATTTTTAACCTTATAAATGTGAGTATTACACATCCCAATAAATTATTTTTTGAGAAAAAAGTAATAACTTGTGACATTATACTCAAATGCTTATTTAAATTTTCTAAATTTATTTGGAGCCCATTAAAAGCAAATTTTTTGTGGACAATGCTATATGACATTTGTATTTACTTTTACACATCAAAAATTAGAATATAAATCCTTTGTTTGTTTCATTAAATAATGTGAAAAACTAAAATGAAACAATTGACAATATCTTCAATTTTCTTCAACATAACCTTCCCACTAGGCTTTTTCTTTTTTTTTTTTTTTTTTGAAAATAATCACTAATTAATCAGCAAGTACATTGCCAATTCCATTTCTATGTCACTCTTAAATTAGTTTAAAGACTGCACCAAATCCTTGGAAGTAAAATTTATTTGTCCACACTAGTCTAACATTTTAAGTACATATCATACCATATATCTCCTTTTAGTCATAACCATTATTGACTTCCAATTAACATTAGGCATGATTTTACTGGGCAACTATAAGATATAAAATCTTTAAATGTTATGATAATAATCCTTGTTATTCAAATAAGTAGCAAAGTCATAGCAAAATCAGTTTGGCATTCAAGACTTAATTAGACAACTATTAAAACTATTCTCTAACTTCATGAAGGCAATTAATTAATACTTTAGTCATAATGATTTTTATAAAATAAAAATAAAAAATGAATTTAGTAAAATCAATCTAGTAATCAAGACTTTCTTTTTCGAGTACATAGAAGGGAAGAAGTAATCAAGACTTGTTACCATTACTCTTGCTCTCAATAAGACCTCAATTATGATTAGATTGATGATACATATGGAGCATATATGCAATTATCACTTAATTAGTCAATGTGCAAATTAACATCTAACAAGCTACATATATACCTTTTTATTGATTGCAAATCCACAATCCATTATATACCTTATTATTAGAATTAGCAAATGCTAATCCAACCTAAAGTAATCCAACTCAGTTTTAGGTTAAATTGGGTTATGAGTCATTGATTTTTTTAATCAAAATACATTAGGCAAATTTATTTGTATATGAATAACTCAAAACTTGAATAATTTAAATTTATAATGATCTAAATAACTCGAATTTAAAATTAGTCAAACTTAACTAACCTAAAATTTATAATAACTGAAATTCAAAATAACATGACTCAAAATTGATTCAATCCGTTTCCAACTCAATTTTTTATTGATCTAAAAATGAAACCTATGTAACAACATCTTTTCTTTAGTGTATTATAATCCTACAATATGAGAAAGGAAATTATTGATTAATGGCTTCAACATTTGGATCCTTTATAAACCCTAAATTATGATTTGATTGCAGGGATATATATATATATACATATACACTATAAAGGATATTTTTTTATCATCCTATAAATTATATTGTAATTACTATTTTGTAATTTATTTACTTATTTTAGTATAAGAAATTTTAGTTAAACTATTTAGAAAAAATATGTGAACTACTTAGGATTCTTTTTTTATTTTAATTTATAATATAATATTTTCTCATTTATCTTAAAGTATTTTTCCAATTAAATAAATAATTTTAGTTATAAATACCATATAAATCTGTAAGCTAAGACATCTAACAAATAATAAAATTTTATGAATCATTTTATTCTCTTTTGAGAGTTATTTTGGTAGATTCTAGAAATTTTTATTGAAGGTTCAATCGAGTGTAAATCTGCCACGTAAGCCCTATTAGAATTTCATGGAAGAGAGTATATAAAAACCGTGGAAGACAAAATTAGGACAAGGCTAACACAATTGCATACATGACAAGAAAAAAGAGTGAACGACATAAACACAAAGGAGAAGACGCGGCTGGACAGCAACCAAAGGTGAACAAAAAACCTAGTGTGACCGGCCAAACACAAAGGAGCAATCGTCCAAAGTCAAAGAGGAAAACCGTCCAAAGAGAGGAAAACCTAGTGTGTGACCGACCAAAGAGAAAAAAACAAGGGAGGAACGGCTGGACAGCAAGTGCTGGACGGCAAGACATCCACCAGTTGAAAGAGAGAGGACGTCCAACCAACCTACACGGCCAAGCAAAGAGGTGAACGGCCAAATAGGTGTGGATCGCAAGGAGGAGAACGGCCAACCAAGAGTGGATAACAAGAGCTGGATGACAAAACACAAAGGGACAGCCAAAGGAAGACAACCGGCCAACCAAAGGTAAACATCTAAACCAATCTACACGGCCAAACACAACTAATGGCAAGTGAGACCTTGGTGAGTCAAAACCCTACAACAAGGAAGAGTAAATCGGTTGGACAGCAAGAGTGAACACACAGCAAACCAAGGGAGATGTTGGACAACAAGGGAAACCAGGCAACAGCTGGAAGGAAACCGTGTGACTCACGATAAAAGGAGAGGCAAATGCACCATTGGTAAGAGAGGAGACAACAAACCGTTCGTAAGGAAATAGAGGAGAAACCGTGAAAGAGAAGGCCACCAGGAGAGCAAACCAAGCTGCCCAGAGGTGTGAAACGAACAAGGGCAAACCAGAAAGATGCGTGAGGCATGTGACCAGCAAGGCGTGCCAACCAGAAACGTATGTGAGGAATGTGACCAGCAAGGCGTGCAAACCAGAAACATGAGACAGGCCGTGAGATGTGGAACGGCAAACCAAAAACATGAGACGAGCCATGAGACAGTGAGATCGTGAGGCAAGGAGACGGGTGAGACTATGAGACGGTGAAAGTAGGAGTTATGTGAAACAACCTAGAGAAGGAATTCAGCGAAGCATTGAAAGAACTCAACGTATTTCCAGATTTCTTCAAGAGAGGTTAGAGAGCATTGCGGTGAACTTCTAAGTGGCAGTGGAGTAGCCTTTCAATTCAACAGAGGCAAGACAAGTTAGAAGAAGGGTATACACAGTAAGTGACACTCTTTGTATTGTACTTGCTTAGTAATTGTAATAATAAAAGGAGCAGAGGATTAAGACATCCATTGTAACTGGAATTCTTAAGTACAGTGGATATTCTCGATAAGGGAGAGTTCCCACCACCATGGATGTATGTCACGTTGACGGAACCATGTAAATCTCGTGTGTCCTTAATTTGCTTTACGTTCTGTATTTTGAATTGAGTTGTGAATGCAGCTAAAGTATCAGCCAACTCATAACCTAACGAAGACCTAAACAAGAACATTCGAATTGTCTATTAGGCAAGGTGTCTGAAAGGTGACTTTGGGGACTATTGTCATTAGTAGGTAGCAATAGATCTACCTTAGTCGAGTCTAAGAAAGAGTTCGCTTTTAAGAAAAAGTTGAAATTGTTCACTTACCTATGAATTGCGAATTGTGGTGATACTGATTCACCCCCCCTCTCAGTATCACAAATTAGTAGATCCTTGAAAGAAGTCGAGAACTTCAATGTCCTTATATAAATGTCAGGCCCATAACAATATTAAAAGGCAAAAGTCTGGTGTTGTGCATATTTTGCAATTATTGTGTTTTATTATAGCTCACTGCATCTGAAATTGTTAAATTAGGTTATTCACTTGTCTCAATTGTTGCTTTTGAATGGTTGACATCATGTTTTTGATTGTCAGCTTGCTATACAGTGACATGTCCAAAGGGATAAGGGCACTTACAGAGTTGCTTTGCCATTCATGTTAGTTGTGAATACATTCCTTGATTGTCACCTGAGCTCATAGTTTATTTTGGAACTCATTTAAAGGATCTATGCCCATATCATGACTAGCGTCCCTCCTCCTCATTTTTACCCTATCCATGAAGTAAAAACCTTTATAGGTATGTAATTCACTTAATGTCTTACATTCCAAGAACAAACTCATTAATCTTTTAGTACAAGTGTGAGCTATTTCCATATCCTCTAATGTTGATAATTATGATTTCATTCAGGTTACAAAATAGCAAAATGGTCAATGTTCTAAGTATTTTGTGCATTTTGGGGTCTTTTTGATGAGATATGACATCGAGGGATTTACTTTGTAAGAACATTGAAATTGAACATTATAATTTTCAAGTTAATATAATGTATAAGTTAATTATGACAATTAAAAGAGTTCTAACAAAGTTATGTTCCTCCACAATCTTCTTAAACACTTTGTCTTACTTTCTAAGTTATTTTGTAAGCTTACTCAAGGTCTTACTGTTGGTCTAAGTATAGGACACTATAAGTTTAATGTTTCTTTTGATATGTTATATACCAAAAATTTCTCACATATGGTCTTAACTTACAAATTTGGTATTATTCCTATTTAAGTGACAATCAAAATCCAAAGGCATGGTGAGCATGTCCTTATATACTCATCTTTGTAATCTCCAAAGTGAAAATACAATAAATGGTGCTTGGTAACTTAATAATCTTTTTTCTTTCCAAAATAATTCTCTCTACAAAGTCTTTTACTTTATACTAGAAACTTGATTTTCAAGTTTCTCCTTTATGTTTTCATGATCATCAACAACAAGAGTGGTATTAAAGTAAATAAGGATTTTAAAGGAACGTGTGAGTGAGTGAAAATCAAAAGGAAACATAAAGAGAATTATAAGGAAAGTACTAAGAACTTAAGTTTGTTAAGTCACTACAATCATCAAATCTATCTTGATTACTTTTGTGAATTTCTCTACTCTTCCTTTACCCAAACTTTTTTAGAGAATTTCTTTCATCTTCCTCTACCCAAATTTTTTTAAAAAAACTATATGTTATGATTTGTCATGATGAAAAACCTACTTCAAAGCATATAATCTCTAAGACATTACTAAGTAAGAAAGAGATCCCCTTGCCTTACTTACAAATCAAACAATGGGTTAACTAGAAAACCATAGTAAGCAAGTGGTTAAGCATTTCAATGTAAGGATCTATCTTTGCTTAGTAATTACCATGGTGATCTTTAATAGGATCATAGCATATGAAATTCCCAAAGAGGCTTAAGAGAAACTAAAAAATGAGTTTGGTAGCATTATTAAAACCAAAAACATGCAAGTTTTGAACTTAAGGAGAGAGTTTGAATTGTTAAAGATGAAAATACAAAAATTGTTAAAGAGTATAATGATAGTCACGTGAGAATTTTAAACTAGATTAAGCTATTTGAAGATATCTTATTTGACTAAAGAATTATAGAGAAGGTGTTGGTAAGTGTTTCTAAGAGATTTAAGGCTAAAATCAATGTTGGTAAGTGTTTTTGAGATATGTGGGGTTAAAATCTCATCATTAAAAGACTTTAAAGTCCTCTTTCAAATTATTATGTTAGAATTGATCCATCTACTCTAAGCTTAAGAGTAAAGAAAGTTTTTTAGACAAAAAGGAGTTGTATAATCCTCCAAATTTGGAACCTTTACCTTACTTGTATGCACAAAAGGAAAAGTTGCTTACAAAAGAGGCTAATCTAATAAGCCAAGAAAGAAAGATGCAAGAAGCAGTAAGTATATGACCAAAATGTCTTTGCACTTTGTGAGTTTTATAATAGAACAACTCATCTTGCAAAGGAATGTTAGAGAAGACTAAATGCCATTTATTCTTTTTGCAACAAGAAAAGGCATGATGACAAAATCTATAAGGGTAAAAGGAAGCATTTGTAGCAATAAAAAGAAAAGTAACTAGCTCATGTTATAGATAATAAAACCCAATAAACACAAAAAGAGCTATTAGTAAGTTGTAGTATAGTTGCTAGACATGATTCATCCTAGCTTAATGACAATGGATGTACATATAACATGTCACTATATCTTAAGGTTTTCAAGGATCTTGATAAATTTTACACATCATAAGTGAGATTTGAAAATGAAGTCCAGATTTAAGCTTAAGGCAAAGACATTATAGGTGTTTTAACACTAATAACTACCAAATTTATCTCAAATGTATTATTTATACCTAAAATTAACTATAACTTGTTGAGTATGAATTAATTATTTGAAAAAAAAAATTGTTCTCTGTAATTTAAAAATAATGTAAGTGCAATTATGGATAAAAATAATGGGAAAATTATAAAGTTTCCAATGAAAGACAAAAGCTTCTTTTTGGAACTTAATTGGCTAAATCATATTGTCATTCTAGTAACAATGATGAATCTATCCTTTGGCATAAGAGGTTGAACATCATTACTATGGAAGTGAATGTGATGACTATACATTTGTGTCCACTCTACTAATTATGAATGTGAAAATTGGTCAAAGGTGATGGAATAAATAAGATGAATAAAGGATTTTATAGAAGTATCATCATATGCTTGTTATAATTAAATGTTTCTAGTCCTAACATTATATAAGCAATCAATTTACTTTCCATGTTTATATGCTCACCTTATGAAATGCATTAGGGTTCTAAGATAGGTCAAAGGCACACTTAATCTAAGAACCATGTTTAAGGATTTTGTAAAACTTACCTTATTAGGCTTCATTGATAATGATTAGACTAAGTCTAGTGAAGATATGAGAAGCATGTTAGGATTCTATTTTACATTTGAAGCTAGTTTTTCCTATTGGAATTCCAAAAGGCAACATGTAGTTCCACAATCAATAGTTAAGGTTGAATATAAAGCTACTACAATTACTATTATTTAGTTCAAAAAAAATATTTTTGGATCTATATCAAACTCCAATGAAACCAACACTATTTTTTTGTGAGAATCAAGCAAGTATTGTAATTTCTAAAAATTATGTGCATCATAGTAGAACCAAGCATTTTAAAATAAAGTTTTACTTCCTTAAAGATGCTTAAGAAGGAGGAGAGGTCCAATTGATATTGTGTCAATTAAAGAATCAATTTGTTGACATTTTTATTAAAACTTCAAAAAAAAAAAAAAAACTTCGAATGTAATGTTATAACTCTGAAAAGGAGTGAAGACGGTGGAATTAAACATTACAATTTTGAAGTTATGTTGTTCAAGTTAGTTATAACAGTTGAA
>CM038610.1:3914007-3935145 GCA_021533255.1 Ceriops tagal | reverse complement strand
GCTGCTAAGATGGTGTCCAGGTCTTCTCTGGTTTGTTTTTGGTTTATGGTAGCGGCAGTTTGTGTCAGGTGTGGGTTGGGGCCTGATTTTATTCCAAACAGCTGCGGTTATTGCAGTTGGTAACTGGGGGCTATATATGATCTTGCTGGCCTTCTTAGTATTTTCTTGGTAAAGCTAATTCAATTTGAAAATATAATCTTTAACTTATTTGCATTAACCTTATTTTGTGTAGGTAATTTGGTTTTTCTAATTATTTTTAAAATCCAACAATGGTCTTCTCGGCAAATCAAATTGTTGCCATTGGTTATGAACTTATGAATCGGCTTGGTTTAATTTAATGAAGTGATGCAATTCAAACAAAGGAAACATGTAAAATAATGCAGGATAAATTGCCGAGCTTTTCAGCATCAGGTTCGTTTCATTTCAATCTTTTAAGCCATTGCACCGATGGATGGACAGAGCGTCGAGCCCCTTCACATTGACAGCTGTAAGTATTTCGAAGGAAAGTGAAGGCTTGATGGCGCCTCAATTTTATTAGTGCAGTAGATGAAGAAGGTGCAGAAAATTGCAGCAGAAAGACAGGATTTTGGTTTGAAATATTGTACAGAGATTATGTGACTCGAATGAGCATCAAAACATATCATTTTCATTAGAAAGCCAACTTCTTATATGCTGGTAATTTGCATTATCACATAGAAGCATGCTGGAGGAATGCATGCAGATTGCTTCTTGTAGTTAACAAGACTTCTTCAACTTACAAAAGAAACCTTTGATTTTCTGAACACGCAAGATTACTAAAACAATGGGTTTTGAGCTGTACATTCTATAAAGCTTATAATCATTAATCACCATAATCTTTGATATGATAAAATAAGAAACAATTTACAAGCATAACATAAAAAAGAAGTCAACATCAATTACAATCTCTATAACTAAGGTTGCAATTTTTGGACATTAGGATGCTAATTCCTCTAAATTATTTTTACCTTATAATTGCATCAAATTTGAAATTTATATATATTGAGACTTAGTTGAAATGTAAAATAATGTAGTCTCATTTTCAATCTTCGTCTTAATGAAGTTTTTATCAATCCTTACATGCTGCATCTTATCACAAGAATAGAGCTATGAACTAGCTAATATTACACTTGCTATCACTACTCAATTCATAGATCCAAATAATTATATAGAAATATCCCAAAAAATTCTTTCAAGTCAAATTAGTTCACATAAACCTTCAGCTATATGTTATGAATATGCAAGTTTTACTTATGACCATAAGGCACTTATTTTGTTTTCTACATTGTTTTTAGAAACTAAATTAGCTTTTCTTTGCCTTAGATGGTGAAAAAAAAAAGTGGAATACAATGAAAAACACAAGAGAGAAAGAGTAGTTAGAAAATGAAAGTACTATTTTATACTTGAGAGAATATAAGTACTTTTGATAATTTTCAATGCTTGGGATAAATGACTTATTCTCTTTATATACAATTCTATCTCTTCAATAAATGGTGGTGATTAATCTAATTTAATAACCATACTTAAGTTTTTAGAGATATCTATAATTTCATATGCATCAAGTAAATTCTATAATAGTATAAAATGTTTTGGAGTTCTTATAACTTTTTCATACTTCAAGATTCTACTAAGGTCTTTTAAAGCCTTTTAAGGCATTTCACTCTACCCCACCTAACTCTTTGACACCTTCATCAGGTCTTCGTACTCTTAAAGCTATTGTTAGAATTGCCAAAAATCTTCCTTTGTTTCCCATGTTGCTTTGCTCTTGGGCAATTCTTTCTACTTGATTAAGTATTAAGGGCATACCAAGCTTTTATACAATCTATTCACCAAGCACCTTGCCAACCTTTTTATCATAGGACTTCACCATAATTGATGGAGCCCTTGTCAATACTCCATGGCTTTGGTCTTCCTTGTCTCCTTTAAGTGACTTAAGCATACTTACATGAAAGACCGGGTGGATTTTTAAAGACCTTGCTAACCTTTTCTATGACTAAGTATGGCCCATCATATTTCCTTATTAGGCCTTTATGGATAGAATAGAAAGCCTTGAATTGTTAGGGTAAGATTCTTGATTGTTACCTTGTTGCTAACATCAAAATTGACTTTTTGTCTTCTTGGCTACCTTATCAAGGTAGGAATGTGTTATGTTTACTTACTCTTTCCATGACTTGACCATTTTTAAAGCTCCTAAGCTTTTGATTGATGAGTCCACATCCATAGTGTGTGACATTAAGGGTTATTGCCCAGTCACCAATTTAAAAGGACTCTTTCGCGTTGCCTCACTACTTTACAAGTTGTATGAAAGCTAAGCCATGTCTAGGAGCTTCACCTAATTGTGCTAGTTGGCACTTATAAAGTGCCTAAGATAACATTCCAAAAAAGCGTTCACCCTCTCAATTTGGTTGTCGATCTAAGGATAAAAAATCCTAAAGAAATGGAGTTTGGTCCTTATGAGCTTAAATAACTCATCCTATAGTTTGTCAATGAAGGGAGGGTCACGATCAGTTATAATGTGGCACGACAACCCTCCCCATACTTCATGATGTTCTTAAAGAATAATTGTGTTACCTCTGCAGTTATATAGTTAGTTGAGACAGGGATAAAAGTCCTATACTTTGAAAATTGATCAACTACCATGATTGACCTTAATCCTTTTGACTTAGGTAATGCAGAGATAAAATTTATAGTGAAGGTCTCCTCAACAGGCAAGGGCTCTGGTCAGCCATTAAGTAGTTTGTTGTCAACCTTATCTTATTGGAAAATAAGGCAGATCTTTACATATGTTTTGACCTCGTCCCTCAGTTGAGGTTAATAGTAAGCCACTTCCAATAACCCTTTCATTCTTTTTATGCTTGGGTGACCAACCTATTTGGTATCATGACACTTTTTAATGAGAGAGTACCTTATGTTTCCCAACTTAGGCACATATAGCCTTAGGTGTACATTAGACCATGCTTGACTTGAAACCTTTTAATCTTCCCTTTTACAGTAAGGCTAGCAATTTGTCTAGCCATAAGGTTATTGAAGTTCCCGACTTCCCCCTAGGATCTACTAGTTTGTGATACTGAGAGAGGGGGTGAATCAGTATTACCACAATTTGTAATTCGCAGGTAAGTGAACAATTTCAACCTCTTCTTAAAAGCAAACTCTTTCTCAGACTTGACTAAGGTAGATCTATTGCTACCTACTAATCACAATAGTCCCCAAAGTCACCTTTCAGACACCTTGCCTAATAGACAATTCGGATGTTCTTGTTTAGGTCTTCGTTAGGTTATGGGTTGGCTGATACTTTAGCTGCATTCATAACTCAATTCAAAACACAGAACGTAAAGCAAATTAAGGACACACAAGATTTATGTGGTTCCATCAACGTGACGTACATCCACGGTGGTAGGGACTCTCCCTTACCGAGACTATCCACTATACTTGAGAATTCCAGTTACAATGGATGTCTTAATCCTCTGCTCCTTTCACTATTGGAATTACTAAGCAAGTACAATACAAAGAGTGTCACTTACTATGTCTACCCTTCTTCTAGCTTGTCTTGCCTCTGTTGAATTGAAAGGCTGCTCCACTGCTGCTTAGAAGTTCACTGCAACGCTCTCTAACCTCTCTTAAAAAAATCTGGAAATACGTTGAGTTCTTTTCGATGCTTCGCTGAAGTTCTTCTCTACATTGTATCACACAACTCCTACTTTCACCGTCTCACTGTCTCACCCGTCTCCTTACCCCACGATCTTACTGTCTCACGGCTTGCCTGTCCGTTTCTCTCTCTCTCTCTTGTTGTCCAGTCGAATTTGTCTCTCTTATCGTCAAATTTCTCTCTCTTACCACCGGATTTCTCTCTCTTACCGTTCAACCGGATTTCTCTCTCACCGTCCAGCCAGATTTCCTCTGTTCTGTCGATGGTTTCTCTTTCTCTTCGATTGTTTTAGATTTTCTCTCCTTTTCCCTTATTTGGTCGTGTTTTCTCTTTCTTTCCCGTCGACTCCTCTATTCTAGATGTATACCTCTTTTCTCTCTCTTCCAACGGCTGTCTTAATTTTTCTCTCTTTCTCTTGTGTTCTACCGACCGTTGGTGTGCTAGTGGTGTGCCGTTCCTTTACCATCCACTTTCCTCTTTGGCCATGTCAGATTTTCTCTCTTTCCCCTGTTCTGTCGTCGGCTCACTTGGTTGGCTGAATAGGACTTTGCCGTTTCGCTCTTCCGGTTTGCCATTCAGTCATCCAGCCCCTTCACCCGTCTCCTCTTTTCTCTATTTTTGCCGACCTTTGTTCTTTTTTTTAGCCCCCTTCGGTCGTCTTTCCTCTTTCTCTCTCTCACGACCTTTGTTCTTCGTTCAGCTTGGCCATCTCCTCTTTCTCTCTCTCTTGACAATTGTTCAGCTCAGCCGTCTCCTCTCTCTCTCTCTCTCTCTCGACAGTTGTTTTTCATTTAGCCCGGCCGTCGACCGTCTCCTCTTTCTCTCTCTCTCTCGATGATTACATTGTTCACGACGGCTATTGTTCACTCGACGGCTACACTGTTCACTACGACTACTTCTTTTCTATTTTGTCGTCCCCTATTTTGCCGTTCGCTTGCCGTCGGTGTGCTTTGGCCGTATGTTGTGTTTTTCTGTTTTCTCTATTTGGCCGTCCACACACTTTTATGTTTTGTCATGTATTTAATTGTGTTGGCCTTACCCTAATTTTGTCTTCTAAGGTTTTTGTATACTCTATTCCATGAAACCTTAATAGGGCTTACGCAACGGATTTACGTTCTTGCCCTTCCAGGGCTTACGCGATGGACTTACGTTCTTGCCCTTCCATGTGGATTTACCTTCTTGCCCTTCCATGTGGCTTTAATTTCTTGCCCTTCTATGTGGCTTTACTTTCTTGCACACTTAAACCTAGTTGACAACAATTACAACCCATACAAGGCTGTGGGAACAATAATCTCTCCCTTTGTAATTGTTGGCTTCACTTATAACAAAAGCCACTATACAGCAATTTCAACTCCCCCTAAATATGCACTCCCCTTTTCTGAACTTGCACTGTTGCTTCTCTTCCCCTTTGCCAACCAATTACAAATATGAAAAACTTGCAAAGTAGAGATGGAGGATTCACCTCATTTTCAGGCTTGAGGAGGCATTTGCATAGATAGACTCAATCTGTGCTTTTCAAATAGATCTATGGACAGAGATTTAATTAGATCTTGTGTAACCTCTTCAACAGATTTAGGTTCAACTTGTGAGAGTAAAGTAGTAGCTCCCACAATTCTTCTTCTTGTTGTAACTCCTGCTGATGGGTCACATATGATCTGATTTTCTTGATGAGTACTGGTCCATGTTTTCTTTGGCTTTCTTTCTTGCACAGTCTTAGTTGCAAGAGGATCTTTTTCTTCATCAATCATATACAAGTTTCCAGCTATTCTCTTCTTGGCTGCAATAGTATTGCCTTCTTTACTCTTTACCTAGCAACCTATTTTTGTGAATATTACCTTATGGTCTTCATTGCATAGTTTGCTGACAGATGCTAGATTATATCTGAGTCCTTCAACGTGTAGAACATCTTTTAGCTTTCCTTTTCCAATATTCACTGACCCCTAACCACTGATGTTGAGTGAATCATCATTGCTAAACTTGACTCTGTCTTTTCTTGATTTGTTTAGCTTTGATAATTTACTCTTATTTCCCGTCATGTGCGAAGTGCATCCACTATTAAGGATCCACTGTTTATCCTTGCAATCAGCCTTTAGTGCAATTTCAGCTATATTAACCACCTCCCTTTTTGCTCTATATTCCTTCTTTTGAACTGGTTAGAAGAGAGCTTTCTCCTTTTTCTTAGCTTTGACTGCACCGCTTGTTTTTACTGTGCCATTGAGTGCCTTCTCTTGCTCAAGGAGAAGTGTCATGCATCTCTTAGCATTATCGCCATCCTGCCCACACCTTTCACATTGTTCCAAGTCTTTCAATACAGCAAACTTGTTCTTTGAAACCATTGGTTTGGGCTTCCACCAACACTCCTTGTCAATGTGTCCTTGCCTTTTACAGTATGTGCAAGAACTCATGACAGGTGTTCTTCTCTAAATTTTGTATTGTCTCCCCCTGTATACAGCATCGTATCTTCTCAAGTTGAAGACATATACTGGCCTTCTCTACCAGTAGTTACTCGCCTTATAACCCCAAACTCCACAATAAAGCCAATGACCTTGAAACTGCCTCTTCTTGGGTCTAATCACAGCTTGTCTTCTTCTGTTCATCACTTGCTGTATAGGCAAAGTAGCTGGTTTTTTTGCTTGTGTGACTTTCATTTCAGTCACCTTCTTCTCCTTCTTCTGTTCAGCCATAGCCCTCTGCTGGCTGACTTTCTTTTCTTTCTAAGACATAGCAGCTATGAGCTGCTGCTTTTTAACCACATACATCATTTTTGGCCTTGGCTTTGGTTTGATAATTGTTTTCTCTTCTTCAGTTATCTTCACTTGAGTCACAGCCTTCTCTTTTAACTTCTGTGACAAAGTCTTATTCTTCTTTTCTTTTATAGAGCTTGTTTCTCCTACTACTTCAAACTTCTGCAAGTTCTTCTCACTCTTTTTGAGTTGTTGCTGACGTCTTAGCAACTCTCTTTCCATTTCTTCAATTTTTGAAGCTCTTAAGCCAAACTACTGTAAGGTCTTCACATATTTTAATCTATTCCTTAAATCTTCTCTTCAAGTCAATATGCTCAGCCTTTATTTCATCCTTTTGACTTTTAGCTTCCTCAGACTTTGCTTCAACTTGTTTTATATGGGCCTCCAACCTTCTTATGGTTCTGCCCCTTCTGATTATCTCTTTTGAAGCTGCTTCCAGCTCAGCTTCAAGATCTGGTTCTTCTTCATCAACCTCCTTTTCCTCTTTAGAGGTTGAACTACTACCATGAGCTGATGCCATAAAGGCATGCTCATCTGATAAGTCTTTATCTTCCTCCTCATCAGCTTCTTTTGTCTGACTCACATAACTCTTGAATGAACCTCTCTTTTTCTTCTATAGGTTGGCAGTCTTCTTGCTGGACTTATTTGATTTGAATGATGATCTTTTCCATCTTGAATTCTGCTCATCATCACCATCCTCATCTTCATCATCAAGTTTCACTTTGCATTGGGAAGCAAAGTGTCCAGTCTACCCACAACGATAACATCTCAAGGACAACTGTCCTTTTCCCTTCTTAAACCCCTTTTTGAACTTCCTTGTGAAGTATGCCAACACTTCACCTTCACTTTCTTCCTCCTTATCATCATCATCCTCACTGGATGATTCTTCCTCTTCTTTTATGTTCAAGTGCTTCATAGCTTTGAAAGTTGCCTCCTTTGATACTTTCGTTGTTACAGAGCTTTCAGCTGACTTTATCCTTATCTCATATGCAATGAGATTGCACTGGAGATCATGCAAAGACATAGAATTGAGATCTCTACTTTCCTCTATGGCTGCTACCTTTGAGGCAAACTTCTCAGGCAAAATTCTCAGAATTTTCTTCACAATAGATGAGTCTTTCTTGTTCTTCCCATGACTTTTCAGGTTGTTTACAGTGTCAATAACCCCGGTGAAGAACTCTTGAATTGTTTCATTCTTCTGCATTCTGAGAGATTCATATCTCTTTTTGAACATTTGAAGCTTAGCCTTCTTTATTCTGCCATCACCTTTATAGACTTTTTGTAATCTGTCCCATATCTCCTTGGTAGATTTGCAGTCCATAACTTTAGCATACTCAACATCTGTCAATGCTGAAATGATGACATTTGAGGCCTTCCCATTTATCTCAAATTGCCTTAACTCCTCTGGGGTTGGGTCTTTACCTTCTTCTGGAGCCACAAAACCCTCCTGTACGCATTTCACCACGTTCATGCCCATGGTTACAAATACCACTTGCATTCTTGTTCTCCATATATGGTTGTTGTTTCCATTGAAGATTGGAACCTTTTTGTTGTAAGTAGTGCTGGTGTTGGTATCGGCTTCCATTTCTCAGCATGCTGAACAAGTCAAACTTCTAGATCCCTTCAAACTAGTACACCAAGCTGTTAATCTTCAAACTGGTGAACCTGTGCTCTGATACCAATTGAAGTTCTCAACTTCTCCCTAGATTCTACTAGTTTATGATATTGAGAGGGGGAGTGAATCAGTATCACCACAATTCGCAATTCACAAGTAAGTGAACAACTTTAACCTCTTCTTAAAAGCAAACTTTTTCTCAGACTCGATTAAGGTAGATCTATTACTACCTACTAATCACAATAGTCCCCAAAGTCACCTTTCAGACACCTTGCCTAATAGACAATTCAGATGTTCTTATTTAGGTCTTCGTTAGGTTATAGGTTGGTTGATACTTTAGATGCATTCACAACTCAATTCAAAATACAGAACGTAAAGCAAATTAAGGACACATAAGATTTATGTGGTTCCATCAATGTGACGTACATCCACGGTGGTAGGGACTCTCCCTTACCGAGACTATCCACTATACTTGAGAATTCCAGTTACAATGGATGTCTTAATCCTCTGCTCTTTTCACTATTGCAATTACTGAGCAAGTACAATACAAAGAGTGTCACTTGCTATGTCTACCCTTCTTCTAGCTTGTCTTGCCTCTGTTGAATTGAAAGGCTGCTTCATTGCCGTTTAGAAGTTCACCGCAATGCTTTCTATACTCTCTTAAAGAAATCTGGAAATTCATTGAGTTCTTTCCGATACTTCACCGAAGTTCTTCTCTACGTTGTATCACACAACTCTTACTTTCACCGTCTCACTGTCTCACCTGTCTCCTTGCCCTACGATCTCACTGTCTCACGGCTCGCATGTCCGTTTCTCTCTTTCTTGCTGTCCAGCTGGATTTCTCTCTCTTACCATCTAGCTGGATTTCTGTCTCACCGTCCAGCCGGATTTCCTCTGTTCTGCCGACGGTCTCTCTCTCTTCCTCCACCCCTCTTTGGCCGTTCTAGATTTTCTCTCCTTTTCCCTTATTTGGCCGTATTTTCTCTCTCCTTCCCGTCGACTCCTCTGTTCTGGCTATATACCTCTTTTCTCTCTCTTCTAACGGCGGTCTCAATTTTTCTCTCTTTCTCTCGTGTTCTGCCGACCGTTGGTGTCCTGGTGGTGTGCCGTTCCTTTGCCATCCACTCTCCTTTTTGGCCGTATCGAATTTTCTCTCCTTCCCCTGTTTTATCATCGGCTCATTTGGTTGGCCGAATAGGACTTTGCCGTTTCACTCTTCCGGTCTGCCGTCCAGTCATCCAGCCCCTTCAGCCCTCTCCTCTTTTCTCTATTTTTGCCAACCTCTGTTCTTTTTTTCAGCCCCCTTCTGTCGTCTCTCCTCTTTCTCTCTCTCACGACCTTTGTTCTTC
Source organism: Ceriops tagal (assembly GCA_021533255.1). NCBI lineage: Eukaryota > Viridiplantae > Streptophyta > Magnoliopsida > Malpighiales > Rhizophoraceae > Ceriops > Ceriops tagal. The sequence goes on along the minus strand of CM038610.1, from coordinate 3,925,773 downwards.
GTTCAGTCCGGCTGTCTCCTCTTTCTCTCTCTCTCTCTCGACAGTTACACTGTTCACGACGGTTACTGTTCACTTAACGACTACTGTTCACTCGACAACTACACTGTTCACTATGACTACTTCTTTTCTATTTTGCTGTCCCCTGTTCTGTCGTTCGCTTATCGTCGGTATGTGTTGGTCGTATGTTGTGTTTTTCTATTTTCTCTATTTGGTCGTCCACACATTTTTGTGTTTTGCCGTGTATTCAATTGTGTTAGTCTTACCCTAATTTTGTCTTCCAAGGTCTTTATATACTCTATTCCATGAAACTCTAATAGGGTTTATGCGGTGGTTTTATGTTCTTACCCCTCTAGGGCTTACACGGTGGATTTACGTTCTTGCCCTTCTATATGGATTTACCTTCTTGTCTTTCTATGTGGCTTTACTTTCTTGCACACTTAAACCTAGTTGACAATAATTACAACCCATACAAGGCTGTGGGAACAACAGTTATGCTTAAGCCCTTCTTAGATCATGCCTTTGATGTCCTTTTTTACTTGAGTGATGGTCACCAATTCTACTTAGGGAGTCAATAATTGCGTTGGCTTTAGCTGGCTTGTACTCCAACATATAGTCAAATTCAATCAAATAGTTTTGCCACTTAACTTGCTTCGGAGTCAGCTTTTTTTGGGTTTAGAAGTGGCTAATGGCCACATTGTCTATCTTGATCAAGAACCATGAACCTAGTAAATAGTGACACTAGGGGTGAAGATAGTGCACAATGGTGATCATCTCCTTCTCTTGCATCATGTATCTCTGCTCAGTGTCATTTAGCTTTTTGGTCTCATATGCCACAGGATGCCCTTCTTACATCAGGACCTTTTTAATGGTAAAGTCAAAGGCATCAGTGTGGATTTCAAACATCCTTGTGAAGTTAAGGAGAACAAGGATAGACTTTTTGCTTATTGCAACCTTTAACCTTTTAAAGGTCATTTGTTGTTGGGGTTTTCTTCAACAAGTCAATTAAAGTAGTCATGTGTGTTGATTATCTCTTGATGAACCACTTATAGTAGTTAGCTAGATCAAAGAATGACTACAATTTAGACACATTCTTTGACAACTCTTATTCTTTGATGGCTTATACCTTCTCTTTATCCATTTAAATATACCCATTCCTTATCATATGGCCAATGAAGTGCACCTTCTATGCCACAAAAATGCACTTTTCCTTTTTAATATAAAGCTTATTTTCCCATAAAAAATTGAACATGATTTATAAGTGGTCTACATGGTCTTTAAGTGTCTCATTTTAGATAAGAATATTGTTTAGGTAGACCATTATAAATTAGACCAAAAATGGTTAAAAGATTTGGTTTATGAGTGTAGAGAAAGTGGTAGGGGCATTAGTTAGCCCAAAAGGTAGCACCTACCACTCAGTAGGTAACACAAATGGTCTTTGACTTGTCCCTTTTAACAATATGAACTTGATAGTATCCTAAGTGCAAGTCCACCTTCATCATCCGCTTGGCTGCTTTCAATCTATCAAACAAGTTAGAAATAGAGGAAGAGGATACTTATTCTTTACTGTAATTTTGTTAAGTGCCCTATAGTTAATGCATATACATAATGAACCATCATGTTTCATTTGGAACAAGATTGGGGCACCATAAGGAGCCTTCAAAGGTCGAATTTAACCCACATCAAGTAAACTAGTTAGCTGTCTCCTCAATTCTTTGAGCTTAGTCGGTGACATGCAATAAAAGGTTATAGTGGGTGGCTTAAACACCAATTCCAACTCTATCTTGTGATTTAGCTCCCTCTTTGGTGGAAGTTATTTAAGCAGCTTGGAAGACATCACATCCTTATTCTCCTTAAGAACATTTATAATCTTTTAGGGTAGGTCTACCTCTTGAGGGCCACAAGGGCCATTGATTACCATCGTCTCCAAGTAAGTGATTTCCCCTTACTTAAAGCCCTTTATTGCTTGTATTGATAATAAGGCCTTCCCATCATTTATCTTTGAGATGGTAAGAAACATACATAGGGCCTTTTTCTCTAGTATGCACATAAAGTTTGAATATGACATAGGAATAATTTGTACTTTGCAAAGGAATTCTATGGTAAGTACAATCCTAAAATTATCCATATGTGCTACCAAGAAGTCGGCCACACCTTTCTATAGAACAAGACTTATTTGCACACCTTAAGCAACACCATTTAGGGGCTTAGCACCAATATTGACAATTTTGAACTAACCCTTACCATTGGTCATATTTAGACTAAGTCATTTGGCTTTCTCCTTGGTGATGAAGTTGTGGGTAGCACTCGTGTCAATCATGACTTAGGTGTGCTACTTATTGATTTGAACATCCATAAACATTAGGCTTTTGCCTTTCATTGCATACAGCTTTTGTTTAGCCTCAAGAGCATTGAGTAATTATAAAGAACTAATTTGTCTTATCAAATCATCGGCTCGTTGTGCCTTTTGTTGCTCGACTATGGTTGCTAACAAACCAAGTTTTGGACAGTCTTTTATAGTGTATGGTCCCCTTTTGTACATGAAGCACCCTCCCTCAAGTGCTGTGAAGGACTTTTTTTTCTCTTCATAATCCTTCTGAGTGGATGGCTTATGGCTACCCTTACCTTTGTCTTTTTCTCCCCCAAATTTAGTAGAATTACCATTTGAACTCTTAACTTTAGAAGGCTCGCCCCTTTGGTATAAGGTGAGGGACTTCGTAATTGTAATGGCCTCGTTAACATCTTTCGCCCTACACCATTACACCTCTTATTTGTCCCAATTTTGAAGTCTATTTATAAAGTAGAACATTGAGCCCTCCACTCCTAGGGATTTTCAATAATAGTGTTGTGAAGACCTTAATATAGTCATTGATAAAGGATTTGTGTTTTAGCGCTCTCAGTTGCTTGCATGCCTCATAGACTATGTTTTTAGGGTAGAACTACCTCTTATGTTTCCTTTTTGAAGTCCTCCTACATGGCTATAATGCAAAGGCCTTTTTGCTTATCTACATGCTTCTTGTACCACCAGAGGGTTAAAGTGTTAGCAAGGTGAAAGGTCATCAATTTCACTTTGTCTTGCTTATCTGCTATTTTGAGGCACTCGAAGCACCTCTCTATTAGCCAAAGGAAATTCTCCACCTTTTAGGCATTCCTTTTGCTTGAGAATTCCTTTTTACAGGAGCCTTTACCTTAGAAGCTCCCCTTGAGTTACCATCATTGGCCACGACCCTTATGTAAATGGCTATATTTTGGCACGTCTTCTTTAAAAAAGTGTCCAAGGAGGCCACTTGAATTTGCAAGCTTCCAAAGATCTTTATGACTATTACTATAAAGACTTGCTTATCCTTATGATGCCCTTCACTAATGGAAAAGGACTTTTAGACATCCCCTTTGATTTTGTCTCTAGAAAGTTCTATAAACATCTATAATTCCATATACATCAAATAAATTCTATAATGGTATAAAATGTGCTAGAGTCCTAGTAATTTCTTCATCCTTCATGATCATGCTAAGGTCTTATAGAACCTCTTAGGGCATTTCATATATCTTCATAATTTACTTCTCCATTATTTCTTGCTACCATTGTCTTTTACCTTTCTAGGTTACTAAATTTTCTCACAACTTTGTACAGTATTTTATAGTTGATTTGGAATCCTCAACTAAATTGATCGAATCAATATTAGCAAAATCTTTAACCTTTTTTTAACTAGTTTTGGAAACAACAAGTCCTTACCAACCTTAAGGCATCTTTTTTTTTAGAAAATGTAAAAACTAACTCACAATAATAATACTATAGGTAATATCTGGCATTGTTAGTGATAGATATATAAGCTTTCCCATTAAATGTTGGTACATTTCTTATTAATTGGTGGGTTCTCCTTAGTGACTTAATGCTTTTAATTCTTTCCAAAGGTGCTCTTGTAAGTTTGCATTCAAGTTTTTTAGTTTCCTTTGAAAGATTAAGACTATACTTTATTTGAGAGGTATAAGTGCTTTTCTTACATTTCTTTATTAACTAATGGGTCCTCCTTAGTGACTTAATGCATCTAATTTCTTTCCAAAGGTGCTCTTATAAGTTTGCATCAAACTTTCCTAGTTTCCTTTAGAAGATCAAGAGTCTATTTTATTTTAAGGAAGTATTGAAACTTGCCAAGGTCTTTAACTTTGATTTTTGATTGTAGTAATCTTTTCAACTTATCAATCTCTTGAATTTCATCTCCAATCAATATTATATTATCAACACATGCTATTGAAATTTACTCTTTTCCATTGGCAACTAGTTTCATAAAGAAAGTACAATTAACTTGACCTTGTTGATAGCCAAATTGTTTCATGGCTGTGCTAAATTGAGTAAACCATACTCTAGGTAATTATTTCAAGCTATATAGGGACTTCTTGAGCTTGTATACCTTGCCTATCGCCTTGTGATTTTCAAATTCAAATGGTATCTTTATATACACTTCTTCCTCTAAGCTCCTATTTAAGAATACATTTTTTACAGTCATTTAATGTAATTCCCAATCAAGATTGGTAGCAATAGCTAGAAGTATTCTAATAATATTCAACTTTACTATAAGACTGAAATTCTTCATAAGCCATGTCATATGTTTGAGTGTATCCTTGGACAATTAACTTTGCTTTGTAATGCTTTATATTCCTATTTGAGTCATACTTTGTCAAACATCCATTTGCACCCACTAGTTTCTTTCCTTTAGGTAAATTAATAACTTCCTAAATCTTATTTTCCTTTAAAGTCTTCATCTCTTCTTTAATTGCTCCTTTCTATATAGAATCTTGTATTTCACTTTAGACATTTTTGGGTATCTCCATTTTATCTACCATAAAGGTAAATACCATGTATTTTAGAAACAAATTAAAATAGGTTAGGTAATTTGAAATGGAATGCTAAGTACATGATCTTACCCTTTTTTGGATGACAATGGGGACATCGAGATCATTAACTTTGATATCACATTTAGTGTTTTCCTACATGTCTTTCATTGGACTTGGATCTAGCTGTAATGGCTAGCTTTGCTTTGGAACTAGCATTTTTCATTAATAAACTAGAATTTGGTTTTGTTTTTAAGTTGGTTTCGAATTTCCCCCTCTATTTGTTAAATAAGTAGGTATGATTTAGCTTTGATGTTAAGGAAAATTGACAGGTTGTGAGGAAGGAGATGGAACGGAGATAAATAGTGAGATTAAGGTATCCTAACAATTGTTTTCAATAGATTGCTCTCTTTAAAGAAAATTGTAAGGATAAAAAATTGTTCTTTGAGGAAGTTAACTTCATAAAAGGCATAAACTTTCTTTGTAAAAGGAGAATAATATTTGTAACCTTTATGAGTCAAAGTGTAACCAAGGAAGGCACCTTTTATGACTTTGGGATCAAGTTTACCATATAGTTGATTTGTATTATGGATAAAAACAAGGTAGCTAAAAAAACAAGGTGGAAGGAAATTCAGGATACCAACCTGTGGAAAAAAGTCAAGAAGACAATTAATAAAAGTTTGAAATTATAAGGTTTTGGATGTAAGCTATTTGATAAGGTAAGCAACAATTAACACAACATCATTGCAAAAAGATTCAGGAACATGGTTGACAAACATAAGAGAACTAACAACTTTAAAAAGATGATGGTTCTTGTGTTTAGCAATTTTATTTTGTTGGGGAGTATAAGCACAAGGACTTTGGTGAAAATTCTATTTTCAACAAGATAATTATTAAAATCATGTGCAAAATACTCCGTAACTTTGTCAATTTGGAGAATGTGAATTAAGGATTGGAAAACATTAGTTACTGGTTAGCAATTCTATTTTGTTGAGGAGTATAAGCATAAGGACTTTAATGAAAATTCTATTTTCAACAAGATAATTATTAAAATTTGCACAAAATACTCCATATCTTTGTCAATTTGGAGAATGTGAATTAAGGATTGGAAAATATTAGTTATTAGTTAGCAATTTTATTTTGTTGGAGAGTATAAGCACAAAGACTTTGATGAAAATTACATTTTCAACAAGATAATTATTTAAATCATATGAAAAATACTTCATATCTTTGTTAATTTGGAGAATATGAATTGAGGATTGGAAAACATTAGTTACTAGTTTTTGTCATTGGCAAAATAAGCAGCTAACTTTGAATTTCTCTTTCATAAGGTAAACCTAACAAGTTTGTGTATGATCATCAATAAAGGTTACAAACTAATGATTTTTTATCAAGTTTAAAGTACAAGGAGGACTCTAAATGTTGTTATATACAAGGTGGAAAGGCTTTAAAAATTGATATGAGTGACTTAGATAATGTTGGTGGGGTCGTTTGGCATTGATGTAATGTCCATATTGAAAAAAAGTTCATTAATGAATAATTTAAGGTATAAACATTTAAGATAAGCAAAACTTGGATGAATAAGGTCTTTATGTTAAAGCATAATTTTAGAAGTAAAAATAGTGGATAAGGAAATAGTTTTGAGTGCTCATGATTTAGAGACAACTTCACACTTGCTATATTGGACATATAGTTACTTATCTTTAAACTTTTGTACAATGAACATTAGGTCTTTTTGGCACTCTTTGCTCAAGGAGTACATCATCTTATTATCTATGAATAAAACAACAAAATGATCAAAAAATTATTTGAAGATTTAATTCATCAAGTCTATAAAAGTTATTGGAGTATTTGTAAATTTGAAAGGTAACACTTGAAATTCATAGTAATCATTTTGTGTTTCAAATATTCTTATTAGTATATCCTCTTAATGCACCCTTAGTTAATGGTATATGGATTATAAGTTAATCTTTGAAAAGTATCATGCTCCTTGTAATTGGTCAAAAAAATAGTTGATCTATGGTAAAAAAATATTTATTCTTGATCTTGATTTTGTTTAATAGTCAATACAAAGTTGCAAAGTCTTGTCCTTTTTTTTAACAAACAATGCCAGTGCTCCCCATGGTGATATACTATCATGGATGTAACACATATCTAATAATTTTTGCAATTGTACTTATAGTTCCTTCAATTCCACAAGTGCCATTTGATATATAATAATCTATATAGATTTGATGTATGGGTATAAGTCAATACAAAACTTGATCTCTCGCTCTAAGGGTAGCATTAGTAATTCATTAGAAAACACCTATAAAAATTCTCATACAAAAGGTATGTCTTTATTTTCGATTAAGAAATAAGGTTATAAGGAATAAATTCTATATCCCTTTTATAAGTAACCACTTATAGGTAACCACTTCCGTACTAGGTAATTGTAAATTTGTTGTCTTTTGGTGACAATCTAATGATGTATAATGCACTGCTAACTAATCCATCTCTAATATTACATTGAATTTTATCAAATCTAACCATATTAAGTCAATGTCAAAGTCTTGCTCTCTAACCTAGACCATATACCCTTTACACATTATGTCAACATTTAGTGTTCCTCTATTAGGGTTATATATTGTCAATTGTGCTTCTAAAGGTTAAAAAATAATGGATAATTTAGAGAATCATGTATGAGATATATAGCAATAATCTAGATGTTCCTCATCCTTGTTTCATATAAGCTCCACTAGATAAACTTATCACAAGTGCACTACACCCTTCAAACTAGCATCTAATTAGTGATGGCAATAATGTCTAGGATTAGGGGTGCATGTGGGTTGGCTTGATCCTCATATTCAAATCAAATTGTTAGCGGTAGTTTGAAAATTTTAAAAATCATGATATAATCAATATAAAAGTGAAACTAATCAAACCATTATTAGTGATTTGTTTAATAACCAAAATCTTTGGTATCCAAACATTAATTTTTCAAGTACCAAAAAAGTGAAAGTAAATTTCAAAAAATGAATAAAAGATAAGTAATTAAAAATAAGACAAGAAAAAAATATATGAGCTATGTTTATATTCAATCTATTAGGTATCAAAGGGTTGTGTAATATAGGGGGATGGATGAATTCTTTTGTGTGATCTATATCTCTATAAAATGAATTTTGATGCTTTAGCATTACTAGGTAGTTCAATTTTATTTTAGTAGTATTTGCACTTTTAAAATTGTAACCAAACCATTGAATGTGATTTGTTTTAATTATAAATTATATCCAAACCATTCTTAACATTTTTGAAGGTTTTAGTTTGATTTTGTTTGAATTGATCAAGTTGAGTGGATTAGCTGGTTTGGTGAACACCCTTAATTGTAATTATACTAGTTGTGGTTGTTATAAAAGCTATAGACATTCCTTTACCATGTGGCCTAATTGTCCGCCTTGGAAATATGCTATTGACTAGTGGTGACAAGCTCCTAAGTGTAATTTTCCACATTGTCAACATATGAGGAGATAAGTTTATGTTTGAGTCATTAAGTTTTTGATTGCACATATATAAGTTAGTAACTTTAAAATCATCTATTTAAGGGTAAAACCATTACAAAAAGGTTTATTAATGAGTCATTAATGTCAATCTTTTGAAAATTATTGTTAAGTTGTGATGTGGCATCTACATGGCATCTAATGTGGCTAATAGCATTAAATTGAGTTAGAAAAAACACCCTAATTATGAAAATTTTCTCTCTCTTACATAGTGTTGCTTGAACTTGTTTATGTTTTCTCTCTCCTTATCTTTGATCTATTAGAAACTTAAAAAAAAATCTAAAATAAAAAAGAAACTCTATAAAAGATTGAAGCCTTAATCAATAAAGTGGCAAGGAAACCTAAAGTTAACATCATTGTATCAATTGAAGAGGGAGGATAACATTCTGAAAATGGTGTTAAGGTATGTTAATTGAATATGAGATTAAAGCTAATATTTTAAAATTTTTTTCAACCACTTGTTGTAAACAAGTAAAGTTGAGTTCAAATGAAGTGCATTTGAATAAGGTTTGGTAGTTAAATTGAAAGAAATCCATTGTGTTTAACTCTTTCTGAAACCATGGGTTTGTTATATGTGAAACCATTACTTTAAACTTGTATATATTGATTAGGTTTTCTTTTATGTTGGTTGTTTTTGGTAGATTTTTTAAATAAAAATGTCCTTATTAAACATTAATTTTGGATTTTAAAACTAAATAATTTTATGTAAATAATATCATAAATAATATATTTGAGTTAATGGAACCTAAAGCTAGTAATGCATCTAGAGAGTTCGATTTAATTTGATAACTAACTTTTCTTATTTGACCTTCTACCATTATCATATGTCTTTTTATAGAGTTTTTATATGTTTTAGAAAGAAAAAATACCAGCTATATATTTACACAACTTTATAGTTAAAAATATGTATATCGATAAATGCCTAAATCACATTTGAGATTATAACCTTTAAGTATTGCCATAATATATATATAAATATTTATTAATTTGGTCACTTTATGATTAAATCATTAATAGAAATATTGTTTTAGAATATGTTAATATTATTAATTGGAAAATTTTAACATTTTTCCACTTGATCTAATTAAAATTTATAACATTAATTTTTATGTGCAAATAACAATAATAAACAATTTCTTATGATTCCATTATAATCATATAATATGATAAATTCTAAAATGTGAGCTATAATGATTATATTTTGTTTATTTTAAACACTCTATTTGATATACTATAATACTTACAAATTATCATACAAGACACATAAGATATATACATAAAATGTAATTTCATAATCATTCATAATAATATCTTATAGAGATTTTCTTATTAACTTTAAAATAATAATGCATACACAATCATGAGATAATAGGAAATATAGATGTATGTTAAAAACACATTAGTGAGTTCAAAATATTATTACATTATACATGATCAATCATCTTTAATACAACTAAGGCCTATTCCAAGAAATTGTTTTCTACGTAATGTTGATTATAAAATTTTATATTAATTTTTTATCATGAGATCAATTAGTTCTTTATATGTATTTTTTGTTTTTGAATTTTCTTTTTAACAACAAAATACTTTGATTCTTATCAAATTTAGTGCCCTTCAAGGTTTTTTTTTTTTTTTTGTTCTTGGAGAAGAATATTGCTATTAAAATATCAAAAAGTTTCAGTGGCTTAATAATGTCATTGACAAATAAAGTTCTATAGTCATAAACATGAATTATAATTTTAAATCATATTATAACTTTTACTGTCCTCACAAGCTGTGCCTGTTGTCCGTACAAGCTATACCTATTGTCCGTTGCACATACTGTGCTTATTGTCCACACAAGCTATACTTACTATCTGCACAAGCTGTGTCTGCTGTCCGTGCGCATTGTGGCTACTGTTCGTACATGTTGTTCCTACTATCCGTGCACGCTGTTCCTGCTATCGACTCGCACTGCTGCTACTGTCCATGCCTATTGCCGCTGCTTTCTCACATCGTTACTGTTTTCTCCTTTGTGCTGCAACTGCTTTCTCACGCCACTACTACTCTCCTTACGCATTGTAGTTGTTTTCTTATACTACTGCTACTATCCCTGCGCACTGCAGCTGTCTTCTCACATTGCTATTGGTTTGCTGGTTGATTCCCGGACCTGCTACTGCACGACATGCTGTTGCACTTTATGTAGGTGTTTGCTAATTCTCGGACTTGCTGTTGCACGTTCTAATTTTTTACTTGATTCCCAAGCGTTCTTCTACTACTGGGAAGCCTCCTGAGGTGCTGCTAATGCTGGTATACCCTCTTGGACGTGCAAGGATGTGTTACTACTGCTAGTATACCCTCCTAGATGTGCAAGAACATGTTGTTGGTACTGGTATACTTTTTTGGACCTATAGGGATGTCTGCTGCTGCTGGTATACCCTTTTGGACATGTAAGGACATGCTGTCAGTGCTGGTATACCCTTATGGAGGTGCTGTTGCTGCTGGGAAGTCTCTTAGACATACTACTGCTGTTGGGAAATCTCATGGACATGCTACTATTGTTGGGAAGCCTCTTGGATGTGTTGTTGCTGTTGGGAAGTCTTCTGGACGTGCTGTTGCTGGTGGGAAGCCTCTTGGACGTGCTGCTGGTGCAGGAAAGCCTCTTGGACATGCTGCTAATGCACGAAAGCCTTTTGGACGTGCTACTGCTCTCTTCTTAGCCGGTTGCGTTGCTTTCTTTCCTTGGCGGCTGTTGCACTCTCTTTGGCTAGCTGCCCTTTGCTTTCTTTCTCTCCATCTTGGCCGGTTACACCTTGTTTAGTGGCTGCCTCCTCTTTATCGTTCACCTCCCTTTTTCCTTAGGTTTGCCGCTTACCTTTCTCCTTGCTATTCACTCAATTTTCTACAGTCTTTCGTTCTTTTTTTTTTTTTTTGCAAGACACCTAAGGGTATTTATAGAGCCTTAGGATTAGGGCTACACGATCATCAATGGTCATCATTAATTCCCATATGTTGCCCTACAATTAACAACTAGATTTGATTCTTAAAATTTAGGGTCAATGGTTAACATTGACTTCCTAAAATTTAAGGTCAACGGTCGACATTGACTCCTCAATACCAGGGTTAACTTGTCATCATCGTTTTCTCCCAATGACCTTACTACATCTCAACAACATTCATAACATCAAATCACATATAACTATGTGAGATGGTGTTGACAGCAAATCCAACACTAGCCATTAAAGATAAGCTCAACAAACATCTTGGACAAAAAAGGTTGAACTTATGTATTCAACCACCCCCTGGAGGCTAAAGTATGCCTTTACCCCTCTCCCTTTCCCTTTTCTATTATTTATTAGATTTGTTGTCAAAGGGAAAGATATTTTGCATAAATCCAAAGAGAGTATATACTGATTAAAAAGGG
>CM038610.1:3879306-3913997 GCA_021533255.1 Ceriops tagal | reverse complement strand
CCTTGAATTTGCCCTTTTTGACTTTCTTTAAAATTAAAAAAAAAAAAGAACAAAGGAAGATGATGACATTACTAGAATTGAAAAGAGTTAATACAATATTTATAGAACTAATTTTAAAGGAAACAATTGGTGCTTACAACCTTACATTAGATTTCTTATAGATACTCATTTTTCATTGCTTGGAACATTTTTTATACTTTTAATATTCTACTCTTTTTATTTCTTTTGCTCCTCTTATTGTCCATCCTTTTTTTTGTATGCTTGTAAGGGTCTTTTTTATTATCTCCTTTCATTTTATTTTTTTATCTAACTGTTTTCCCTTTCTAATGTGAAAGGCCTTTTTTTTCTTACAAGAAAGATATATTCACTTAATATACTACTTTTGGGATCCTCATTTTGAGAGATTTAATTTTTATTTTTGATTATATTAAATGACTACATTTATTTATTTACTATACATGTCTAATATTTCGCCAACTATTTGGTTTGTAGGGGTTGCACTTGGACTAGGCCATTAGGTCTTGAAGAGAGGGGCTAAAGGCCGGTTAACAAGCTTAAGCTTCATTGGGCAATTTTGGGTTCCTATCTTTGGATTTCTATTTTACCTTGTCGTGAATTTGAACCATTGAGTTTTGGATGACTTATGATGTTGTTATAATTATGTAATAAGGCTATCCCTAAATAGCCAACCTTTAATATCATATCTAAAAAATACATTTACTATCTAATCTAATACCCTAAAGCAGATTTATTGAATTTTACTCACATTATTCTTTTTCTTAATTTTTATTGTTTTTTTAAAAGAAATATTTTTAAATTTATTTTTTATTTTTTAAAGAAAATACTCCCTTTTTATTGTTTTTTTTATTTAGATTAAATATAAATAAAATAATATCACCTAAGTTTAAAATTAATTTTAATTTAAAACATAAGATTTTTTTAATTAAAATTTATTTTTATTAAAGTGTTTTTTCCATTATTGGAATATATAATTAGCTGAAAATTCAGTTTTGAATTTTAATTTCAAAAACAGTGAAACTTTCCGCCGCTAGGTGAAAACCCTAACATATAGTACCAATAATAATTTTGGCCGATGCGTACAGATTCTAAATTTTTGATCCCTCCCTTTGTTTGGTAGAATTGGGCTGCGCCTGCGTTTCCTCAGAGGGAGAGAGAGGGGTCTTAGAGATCAAGAAGGAGAGAAGTGAAAATGGCAAGGCAAGCCGCCCGACTGATAGCCTCTCTGTCTTCAGGGATTCGCGGCCCTCACAAACCCCATATACATCCAATCGTTGCTCCCGCTTCCTCCTCGCCTTCTGCTTCCTCTTCTTCTTCTTCCCAGTCGCCATATTCTGTCCCACAGTATCGTTCTTTTGGGGGGACTTATCCGTCTCCGCCGGCAGTTTTCGTGGACAAGAACACCCGGGTCATTTGCCAAGGTATCACTGGCAAGAACGGAACTTTTCACACGGAACAAGCCATTGAGTATGGCACCAAAATGGTATATTCCATTGCTTCTGGGTTTTGTTCTTCAATTACCCATTGGCTATTTTTTCATTCATGGGTTTTGTTATTTATTTTCTTTCCTATGCCCAATGGATAGTCTTTCTGTGTTGAATCGTAGACTTTGATTTTCTTTTTTGCCTTCAATTTATTTTTATCTTTTTTTTTTGGTTGTGGTGGGCATATGTTGGTTTTCCCAATTGATTCGTAATTTCAATGGTTTTAGGTAAGTAGTGCCTTGAGTTTTCTTCTCTTTGATTCTGGGAGAGTTTCTTGAACAGCTGCTTTGACAAATTTATTGAGTAAATTGGACGTTTTAGAAAGAAAGTAGGACTCATAGTTGAACATTTGGGCTGTTTTTGGATGAGGAGAAAATAGGAAGGATAAAACGAAAAGGATGAAATTTGGATGCCTAATTTGGTGGGCTGTGAAATTTTTGTTTATCTTGGTCGACTGCTATTCTATGCCTAATGTAAATGATGCGTGAAAACACCTTCAACTCATGATTTCATCGTTTAATTGAGGGGACTTGGGCTTGGAGGACAGTTAACAATCAAAGGGCATGGGGTTTGATTGTTCTAAATGGTTGGGTAGAATTTTAAGCCTCTGAATGATTGCAGTTGAATTATCTCTCTGTTTTTGTGAATGCTTTTATATGCTTTCTGTGCACCTTTTTTTTCCCCTGGTTATCTGATTCTAGTTATGTCTAGTTTGGACGTTTTTAATTGCTGTTTGCTTCGGATGGTATACCTGTATGTTCTTTTCCAGAAATGAAAGGTTGTTATATATATTATCATTGACAAAATTTTTTGTTCTTTGCTTTATTAGGTTGGTGGGGTGACACCAAAGAAGGGTGGGACAGAACACTTGGGACTTCCTGTATTCAATACAGTGGCAGAGGCAAAAGCCGAAACAAAGGCCAATGCTTCAGTGATTTACGTTCCTCCACCTTTTGCTGCTGCAGCTATTATGGAGGCAGTGGAAGCTGAATTGGATCTGGTGGTATGCATTACTGAAGGAATTCCTCAACATGACATGGTAGGTGGGATTTATGATTTAGTGTCATTGTGTTAGTAGTTTTCAAATCTTTGAGTGGATCCCATCTATCCTTATAATTCACTTTGGAGTTTTGGCATTGCTTTTCTTGTGTCAAAGTTTAACATTTTGCATTCTTCATTTATCTTCCATTGATTTTTTTGTCCAAGTTAATCATGAGTGGAAACAGTTATTACCATACTCGATTTCTCTATCCTGCTGCCATAACTGAGTTTTCTTTTGTACTTGTGTTGCAAAGGACATAATGGTACTTTTTCACACAGTGCTACTAACATTTGGTCTCAATTGATTTGAGGGAACTTACTTGTGAAACAATTGGTATGTAGATGCTAGTCTGTATCAAGATATCTTATATTTTTGTGTACTTTTGGAGTCAGAACTAATTTTGATTCTGTCCAACACATTTGTTACTTGTCTAAAATATGTTTGCTGTACACAGCCATATTTCTTGCTGTGGATGTCTGCTTCAATTCTTAGAATTTAGAATCTACTTTAATAATTGGGAATTACAGGTTCGAGTGAAAGCTGCCATCAACAAGCAATCAAAAACCCGACTAATTGGTCCAAACTGTCCTGGCATTATTAAACCTGGGGAATGCAAGATTGGAATTATGCCTGGTTATATTCACAAACCAGGGCGTGTAGGGATTGTTTCTCGATCAGGCACATTGACTTATGAGGCAGTAAGTTGAGAAACTTAATCATGCGCTTCTCTTCATTTTACATCTCTTCTTGTCATGCTACCGATAGTGTGAAAATGTTTGGTACTTTGCAAAATGTGTTCTGGGACAGAACTAGGAATGTGTAATCCTGTCATGCCATGATCCCTCCAGGCAACACCATGCATTTGTGTACTGTAAATACCACAGCTGTAATGGGCAATAGGACATTAGAATTGAGTTGCATAGTCTATGTGGTATGGTAATTCTGTGACCTTGATGTGCTTCCTGCAAGTTTTACTGAAAATAAAAATCTGCAATTGGTGCATTACTTCATTTTTTTTATGGATTTCTTAGGTTTTCCAAACAACTGTGGTCGGTCTAGGGCAATCTACTTGTGTAGGCATTGGAGGTGATCCCTTTAATGGGACAAATTTTGTTGACTGCGTTACCAAATTTCTTCCAGACCCTCAGACCGAAGGTAAACTTCTAAATTTCTTGTTCTGCATTATTTCCTAGTTTAAGATCCAGAAAGGGTATGTATTTTGTCCGTCTTAATAAAAAGGTTATTATTATTTTTTTGATGTTGCACTTGATAGCAGCATCTTTCTGTCTTTGTGTGTACGTTGTGTTCATCCAATGAATGGGCAACTTGAGCTAACGCTTTTTGCATCTATTGACTGGACTATACACATCTTTATATACTTAAATGAGAGTCTACTAGAGTTAACAAATGTGTTTGGACTTCTTCTAAGCTTCAGCATAATTGATATTGAATATATTGCTAATCCATGTGAACTCCAGGGTTTTCTTAGTGTCCTTGGGGGTTATTGTGTTGGCATTTGGCTGGTTTTTCGTATTTTCAGTGTGATATGATACTTTTGTTTGCTCCAGGCTTTTTATGTAGTTATTCAAGGTTATGTGATGTGAACGCATGTCCACTTGTGTGTAGCAGCAATGCATGAAAGAACAGATCATTCAAAGTTGGACTTTGAAATTCTTTGAATAAGTCCTATATCCTACCTGTTGGACTTTTCTTATTTGTGCTTTATCTGTGATGGTTGGTGAAGATCTTCAGTATTTTCATATTTTGTTTTATCTGGAGTAGTTAGCCTAGAAACACTACTCCCTGATTTAATTTTCAGTGTGTGATTTGTATTGAGATAAGATTGATGCTTAAAGTTGATCAGTTGGTGATGGATTTCACTAGCCCAGTGGTGGACTTCACTGTTGTTTCTGTATTGTTTTTGTACTGTTTTTGTTCTGTTTGTGTTGTTCATGTGAGGAATTCCAACAAATTTTCCAGTTTCCCATTTCAAATTCTAATTCTCAATACTAGTCCTATGTTAGCATGTATGCTCAATAATTGTTCTTCTGTAGATAGTATAGCAATAAGAACCATGTAGAACAAGATGTTCAATCCTTTTGATGATGATTTTGAAGACTAAAATTTCCTGCACTGTGGAAGTGTAATCTAATCATATCATTCTCTCATGTGCTGGCATTTGGTCTTAGACAACATATCTCTTATGTTGACTTCTTTTTCTTTCAAATTTCCTCCATTATTAGCTATGATGAGTTTGGTTTGGTCTTGTATGCTTGCTAAAAAGAGATTCTACTGAAGCTGTTCCTTTATGCTCCAATTTCTTTTTTCACTTCCCAGCAATATTAGAATTATCCAAGATAATGCCTGAGAAATCTTTCTCAGGGACAAACTTTCTGCTAATCATTCTTATAGTCATAGCTGTCTACTCTATAACAAATGTTTGATTGATTCTGTACTTATGTAGGTTTTATTTGTGTTACTTAAATTGCCAAAATGGGACTTTGACTTCCTTTGTGTTTTTTTGTTTGTGTTTTCATTTGATGAGAGAGTTTTGCAAGACTTGTGTTTTTGTCTATTATTTGTTCAGCAAGTGACTGTAAGAAGATTGGTTCCTACAATTTCATCATTTCTGGAAAGCCAGTGGTTAATATCAAGGTTGCACTGACCTTTGTTCCCACCAAAAGAAAGGAAATTCTATTCTATATATGTCCTTGCCATGTCTTTTAGTCAGCAATGGGTAGTTGGAAGCTGTGATTCTAGACCTAAAGCTGGGCATGTTTATTCTTGGTAGAAAAGCTTTTTTCTTCCTTTTTTGTTTTTGTTTTTTCTTTCTTTTTCTGGGTATGGGGGGGACCTTTTCAAAGTCATGCCACTTTACCATTTACCAGCTTGTTGGGTTTTTTTTTTTTTTTCTTGTCCTGTCATTATTTCCCTCTTATTCCTGTTATTTGATGAAGGTTTTTGTGTATAGATAGATAACCTTTTCATCTAATTGTAAAAGTGCATTGCATTGCAGGTATTATTCTTATCGGTGAGATAGGGGGTACTGCAGAGGAGGATGCTGCTGCATTAATTAAGGTAAATCATTTGGTCATAATTTTAGGCACTAAGTAAAGAAAATAAAAAATTAGAGGGATTAAATGATAAAGCTGTAGAATATCTCTTACATTCAATGGATGGATTCATTATTGCGCTGGCTGCCAAGAATGTATTGCTGGAGAAATACCTGTGTTTTCTACTTGAGGAGACATTACATTCAATGATGTACAACCATGTGACAATAGACCTACTAACATGTTGAATCAAATTGTTAAATTAATTCTTAATTCTAGGTAAATAAACTCTAAATGATTTGCAATGTCTTGCTCACTCTGTAGTATGTTGGTTGGCCATCATTTGTTGTGTTTCTTCTCACTGTTTAGTATGTAATGCATTTAAATGATGCACCATAACAGGAGATTAGAAACTCTTATGGTATGTTGGGGAGATGATGGAAGCATAGTGGAATTGTGATATATTGAAATTTCTTGACAATGTCACTAAGAGAATGCAATACATTCTATTTTCTATCAAATATATGTCCAGACATCTATGTGTAGCAAAAACACCTCAAGGGCATCAAAATTCCACCATATTTTCCTTTGTTTCTCCTCCTCCATCTCCACTTCCAATGCTTTTCTCATTAGTAAGAAAGCTCATACATGATTTATTCATCTAATAAATAAACTCAACTGTCAAAAAATACCCTCTGCTTGTGATCTGTTACAGCAGTGAGCAAGCATAATTTGTTTAATAGATGTCGATTGTCAATTCACCTGGTTTGAGAATCTCCATCTGTTCTAAGTTGGTGAAGCTTGAATCCTTATTTTAGGTTGGTTGCACAAAATATTTTCTCTTTACTTTTTGCATCTTCATTTTTTTTTTGAAAGCTTGGATCCTAGATCTTGAAGAAGAAGTTCCTCTCTCTTTCTCTCTGCTTCTATGGCTGCTTTCTTCTGAATAGCCTATTCAATGTGCCTAGTGTTAGTGAAACCTTCTATACATGATCCCTGTTAAATTTGGGTAGAAAAGCCTCATCTACAGGTTCAGTGTCAAGGTAGTTGTGTTAGAAGGCACAAAATCTATGGGTGCCAAAGCTGCTATGATTGCTTCAAGAATACTATTTCATTATAGATTAGGGGCACCATTGTGCTATTGATTTAAGGAGTTTTCATGTTTGAAGAAGAAGGCAGATTTATGCCAAAAGATAGACTTCCTTGTGTTAGTGGGATAGCCTTGGGGTGAAAAAGTGGATTGGAATAAATTGCCCGTGAGCCCTCCCCTGGGCATCTAGATGGTTAAGTAGCTGTGGTAGGGGACTGCTAGAAGTATTACCCTTGCTCTGGGCCTTAGCTTTCAAAAATTGTTTGCTTCAACTCACTGGATTGATTATCTGCCTGATTCCTATCTTTCTTGAAAGAACGGAAAGACTAATGCTTGTCCTACATTTAATAATGTTATAAAGCCTGAAAAAGGGAGGGATGAAATAACTTTAAGGAGAGGTATAGAGACTTACACACACTATCACGAGAGATTAAAAGGGCCTTTAGAACTGGCCAGCAACTCCAGTTTCAACTGCTCATAAGAAAGAAAAATTGGGATACATTAAAAGGACATGGAATGTTGACGTAGTCATATTTGTGATTATCTTGTCTTGGGTTATAACAATGATCTACTAGCTGTTACAAAGGATAGGACACTCTCTTGGATGAAGACTATGGCTAGCTGGTCCTGGGGTTGAGTGCTTTCAGGAAGTTGTGAGTTGACAAGGAAAGATTATGAATAAGCAGTGAGGGCACTTTGCTGTTACATGGGAAGGTGTTTTCTGCTGTATAGTGCAATATCAGAAAAGGAGTAAAGGTTCTGGTTGTCAAATATAATATCCTAAATTACTAATTTCCTTCTTTTCCCTTAGTAACTACACATTGATTCTGCATAGGTTATTTCAATTTGTATGCCTACAAGTTTTTGTTTCTCTATTGTGCTTTTCAGTTTAGTATTTGATGAAGCATTCATTTGATGTGCCAAATTACTTTAGTTGCTTGGACTAGAAGATTTGTTCAGGGTACTTGCTTCATTATAAGAGATATAATTCCTTAATTGTTCCATTCTGGCAAATATTTGACTTTTTGCAACTGAAACAGGAAAGTGGAACTGAAAAGCCTATTGTTGCTTTTATTGCTGGACTTACTGCACCACCTGGCCGTCGGATGGGCCATGCTGGAGGTACTTTTCATCATCTTTTCTCTTTTATATTTTGTTTTATTCTTTGTAATTATTCATACTATTCCTCACGCACCCAGGTCTAATGGGGTTATTATTTTGTCTTTACTTCCTTTATGAAATACTATAGTTTGTATGAAAATTTTAGTGACTATGGCTATTTGTTCATATGGATATACATGCCAGCATGCGTGTGCACAGAGAAACACATCTATGCATGTTTCAAAAGAAAAAGGAAAAAAAAAAGTGTGAATGTGAGAAACTTAGAAATAGTCTTTGACTATGTACAGGTCTTGCCCTAGATTACTTAGTATGAATCCTCACATACACTAACCCTTCTCTTGCCATTCTCTGGAATGTCATGTGACTTTCGCTTAATGATGTGTCTTGCGGAGAAATCATTAGGTGGGACTGGCATACCATATAAGCCTCACTTTGTTGGTATGTCAATCCAGTCCTTGGATGCCACTTCAGCAAAGTGTCAGATTGCTCACTAATTAACGGAAAACATAAACTGAAGAGAGTGAGGCAGGACAAAGACAAACAAATTTAAATTCATTTTTCCTTCCTGTTTAGTCCCACTTATTAAAAGACTCATCAGTCCAATCTGGGTGATTTTAGACACCACATTTGCTAATACCATCTTCTTCACCACCTGCATTTGGTCATCTTCTAACGTCCATCACCCTTCTGCCAGTCCATGTTGTGCCCTGACTATGTGAGGTTATAAAAGCTCCGCTCATTTTCAACTTTTCATGCAGCTTTCAAATTCAACATATGTTTCCTTTTTCCTTCTTCATTTTTTATGGCAGGTTTCAATCTTTGATTGGCACAAAACCTAATAAAATATTTATTCTGCATAATTTTGAGGCATGCTGCTACAATTCAGGGCATCGCTGTTATTGTTGCACCACTACCTCATCTTGTTTGAAAGCCCAAAACTTGATCATCTCACTTCACTTAAATACCTGACCGTGAACCCAGACGTAGTACCAGAAAAATCAGTTAACTCTAAAATCTCCAATAACAATAGTTCTTTTCTTCACTATTAGCCACCGCCAAAGTCACACACAACTCTATCCTTAAAGTAAGGATTGGAAATATTCTGCTCTTGATTCTGTATTCTTTAAAGTTAGGATCTGAAATTGCAATTAAAAAAATTTGGCAAAATTTGCTAGAGTTGTGCCAAAGGAATTGGTTAAAAGATATCTATTCTAGAATAACTTCTTCCATTTATGGTGCAAGACTATATTTATATTACTACTATATTGCTTTAGATATTCTGCATATTCAATGTGGGATAATATCTTCACACACAATTAATCTCTCAATACCCCCGCTCAAGTTTGTGTGTAGATGTTTAACATACACATCTTGTTACAAGAACAGTTATTCTACCTCATGTGAGGACTTTGTAAAAATATGCGCAATTTGTTCTCTTGTCTGAATGAGTAGGTGTAATCAATCCTTGTTAAAGTTTCTCTTAGCAGTGTCACTGAAGTGGCAGCTAGGTTTTCTCTCACTTAAGAGTCTCTCTTTTATCTCTCTTGGGAGACCTCTTTCTCACCCTCTTTCTGAGGATCTTTCTCTGACTGTCTTGGAAGATCTCTCTAATATTAAGCTCTGATGCAATGTAAACAAAGGTAAGTATGCTGGATACTATCTCCCAATTAGGCAGCAATGCTATATTAAATATATTTATGGTGTTGCTTCAGACGTTTTACTTATATGATGGGACAACTTTTTACATGTTAACACACAGTCAATCTCCTAACAAAATCCTGGGAAGATGAAATTAAAAGGTAATGGGGCATCTACAAAATTAGGAAAAAATCATGATTGTTAGTTGTCTAGTTTGTGTGTTTTGCTTTTGATCCTCTTTTACAAGTAGCAGACAAGAAACAACAAAGAAACTAACAGCGCTATTTGTGTTAGCTTATTAAACTACACCATGACGATGTAGCATTAGATGTTTGGATTGGCATACCAACAAAGCAAGGCTGAGGTGGTATGCCTTTCTTACCTAATAATTTCTCTGTGTGTTCCGTATGGTTGTCTTTGTATCTTGCTGTTTTGTGCAGTACAGACCTGAAGAGTTTCTTATTAGCATGAACCTAGAGCCTGAGCTTAGAACAAAGTCTGTCTTTTATGATGCAGTGAATCTTACAGTAGCATATTGATTATCTTAGCATATGATCCCATTAACTCTGATTTTTCGTGTTTTCCAATTCGGATGTATGTTGATTGCTGAAAATGGACACCCATAGCCAGAATAGTAGTGGAAAACAGATAAAGTAACGATGAATTACGTATGTCCAATGCCAGTTTTGCATAAGAAACGTGGAGCCTAATATGTTTTCCTGCCTTGGTGAATAGTTAATGAACATTATTTACCCATAATGCGAACAAGTTCTGGTTACATAGCACGGCTTTGTTTTAATTGTTAGTCAGAAAACTCAGAAATTTACTGCATGCTTTGCACGTACTGGCCCTTGTTCTGGGCCAATGCATATGACTACCATGTAAAGGTGGTGAACATTGAGGCCTAATGTTGCCCAGTGTCATGAGCATTTATGCTAACACCTTGCGGGATGCTCTGCTTCAACTGTTTGTCGGGGAGTTTTAATTGCTGGCTGGCGGTCTTTCTTTTGTGGAATATCAATTCATTTTCTGCCTAATCTTGATGATTCTGAAACTGTCGTTCTTTGTGAAATAATTTTGCGCCTTGGTAATTGCTTCTTGTGCATGTGTGTTCACGTGCAGCAATCGTATCTGGGGGAAAGGGTACCGCCCAGGATAAAATCAAGACTCTAAGGGAAGCCGGGGTGAAGGTGGTCGAATCCCCTGCCAAGATTGGTGCCGCCATGCTTGATTTGTTCAAGGAAAGGGGTCTTTTGAATTAGTCATGTTGGGTTAGAATTCAAGGACTTCTCGTAAGTTGGGGTTTTTTCTTTGTTTTTTTTTAAATTTCTGTTTTGTTTTAAATAGACTTTCTTCTTCCTGCGAACTGAATTGAGGGACAATGCTTGCTTGTCAACCTCAATTTTGCTGGTGGGCATAAGCCGGAATTGGTAGCCTTTTTTTTTTTTTTTTTGAGATTCTTTTCCCCTCTTCACCCAGGCGATTTCGGTGAAGCATAAATAATTTTGTGCTGGTTTTTCAAACCATCAAATAATTTTGTTAAAAAATTGGCGGAAGCACGGAGGGTTCGGAATGCAATGGAGTCTATTGCATCTATTTATTTTTTACAATTCATCTGTTTATTATCTATCTGTACTTGCAACGTTGAGAAATGGCAGGAACGCTTGTTAATAAAAATACCATTTTAATGTCTTCATAAATTTGACGGTCATTTTCCAAAAAAATGAGCATGCCTTGTTATATATATATATACATAGGCTGACATTATAATTGGTAAGATGCGTGTCTGCATGAAAGCAAAGTATGGTGCATTTGTATTACTTATTTATATACTAATAAATATAAATATAAAAAAGGTATTAAATAATAAAATGTTTGTACTCTTTTTTCAAAAAGAATAAAAAAAAAAAAAGGGGTCATGAGCATGCAATGGATGAAAAGGAAGTAGAGTTTGGGTGCACGGCTACTACAACCGGCAGGTCAACTAAACTACCATATATTTTGTGTTCTTAATTATGATCCAATAATCGATCATTTCTCCGGTAGCGTGAGAGGGATGATCTGTTTAAAATTCACGTCGATATTTATTATATATATATAATATACAGAAAAAAAAATAAAAATTTTAAATTTTAATTCTTCATTTATCAAATATAATTATATTCTCACGTAAGAAATAGAATTATTACATAAGAATTTTTAATTCACTTTCACTTTTTAGTGTGTTGGGGAGATGTCACAAACAATTACTATTCAGACATTTAATTAAATTATTATTATTAATATATTTACATTCATCTATTAAAATTAATATTTAGTCATGTATCATAACTATCGAAATGTTGGGAGTGTTGAAGTGATTTGATTAATTCATTTAGAGTATATTTTTTAATGTACTCTAATTCTTTCATTGTATTAATATTTCAATTAAACATAAAGTATAAAATTAGTTTTTATTCTGTATTGTCCAATTATAAGAAGAAAAATTGCATACATTAAGAACCCTAACTATCAACAAATAAGAACCCTTTGAATGTCTTATAAATATACTTCATGTCTCAACCACCTTCTTAAGGTGGTAGCCCTTACCCTAGTTGAGGGTGCAAGGGAGGCAACGGCCACCTCCCCGAGGTGTGTGATGGGCTGGAGGCTCTCCTTCGCACCACCTTTGTGTGGTCACTCTCGGACAACTTCTACAAATGATAGACCTAAGAGCCACTTCCTAGACACACGTCCATGAACCCACCAACCTTAAGCGAAAAACTAGCAAGTACTCTCCTCAGGAGATCATGAGGTGAGCAAGCAACTCAAAAAGCTCATGTGCCAATGGGCTTTATTGCAAAATACTAGAGAAACCTAACTTGCTCTTGAGGATACATTCCTTTATCAAAAGAAATCCATGGTACACCTAATTAAGAAAAGTTCAAGATGTTCAACTTGGAATATTCTTGCAGTGCCATTGATTCGGTGAACCATTGGAACATATTTCAAACTCTAATGTCCCTGTTTGGGGGTGTTTGATGCTACAATGTGCAAAGCCTTTTACAACCACTCTGCAAGTCACGACTCAAAGGTGGTAGCAGAACTTTGTCTATGTTCTAACTTAAACTGAAATAATTCAGCAAGCAGTTCATAAGTAAGTGCATACATAAGCAGGCCCTAATAACTCTAATAGATTTTATGTCTCACCTCAACATGGAAACATTAGGTGCCCAAGGGTTGAAGGAAGACTTTGTATTATTTACCTTTGTTACCTGCTTGAAGTGGCCACCCATTACCTTTTCCATGAGCAAAAGGTCCCTAGTAGATCTCGTTGAAGTCATGCAATGAGTAAAAGGTTAATCCTAGTTGAGGATGCGCTCAAAACTTGAAATGATGTTGATGATCCTTGGAAAGACAGGTAGGCCTAGGAAAGATTCAAAAGGAAACCAAAAGACAAGAGGAGTAAAACTTAGATACAACAACTATGCCCCCTTGACAACATCTAGGTTGAACATTACGATGAAAATCAAAGGCAAAAACTTGATGAAGTGGCCAATCTAGGTCAAATCTCCTCTCAAAAGGTAAGATCGATCTAAGTTTTTTCATTTTTACATTGATCATAGGCGCACAATAGAAGAATGCAGAAGGCTCAAAGATGAGATAGAGAACTTATCTAGCATGGGGTGCTAACAAAAAATGTTCACAAGGTAGACCAAAAGCAAGCATGCGAACTCTATGTTGTATGAATAAAAGAAAAAGGTAAACAAACTATCATCAATGTCGCTAGTTTGGATTATAGACTATGATATAAAGAAAGAGGGATAATGATGGAAGGACTAGTTTGGATTCCCTTTTACCTAGAGGAAACCAAAAAAATAGTGTTGATAGCATAACTAAGAGAGGAAATTATTGCATTTTTTGAGTAGTAAAACAATAATTTTTGCATGGGTTCCAAAGAACATGCTTGGAATAGACCCTGAAGTTATGACCCACAAAATTAGCATTGACTTGACTTACCAAACAATGAAGTGGAAGTAAAGAAATTTCATAGAAAAAGACAAATGGCAATTGAGGAAGAGCTTGACAAGATCCTTTAAGTTTCTTTAGGTAAGTTATCCACTTGCACTGGTCAACCAACATAGGGATGGTCCAAAAAACGTAACGAGAAGTGAAGCATGTGCATCAACTTCACTGACCTAAGAAAACCATGTCCCAAAGATAGCTATGCATTGCCCTACATTCAATAGTTAAATGATGACACATTGGGAAGCAAATTGCTCACCTTTTATGAATGTTTTATTAGTATATTACCAGAATCTCATGTATGAATCTAACAGAAAAAAGATGCCATTTGTCACCAAAAGAGGAACATATTATTATAAGGTAATGTCTTTTGGTCTAAAGAACACAAAGACTATATACTAGTGCCTATTTGACAAGAATTTCAAATTGCAGATTGGATAGAATGTGAAATTATTTGTTGGCGATATGGTGGTCAAGAGTATGACCTCTTTAGCTTATATAACAAATATCTAAGAAATCTTCAACACGATGAACAAGTACAACATGGTTGAACTCGAACAAATGTGCCTTTAGAGTGCAGTCTGGCAAATTTCTGGAGTTCCTTATACCTAACCAGGATAAAATAGAAACAATCCACATCTTTTTGTCCCCAAGGCTATTCAAAATGTGCAAGTCTTAATTCGCATGCTAGCTTATTTCAATAGGTTAATCTCAAGAATTAGAGATAAATAATTGCAACTTTTTGAATCTTGAAGAAAGCAACAAACATTGTGTGGACTGAGGAGTGCCAAAAAGCCTTTGGCAAGATAAAGAATTATTTAGCCTCACTACTACTTCTAAGTCGAACCTAGGAGGAGAACTGTTCTTTTGTCATAGAGTGTGAGCGCTTTAGTTGTTGCTTGGGTCTTGGTAGGGAAGAGAGCGAGATTCAGAGATTGATATATTATGTAAGTAAAGTCTTGTAGGGCATTGAGTTGTGCCCCAAGATAAACATTCACACTAATAGTCTCAACAAGAAAGCTCAAATTATATTTCCATGCTTGCCTTATGAACCAACCCTTGAGACTAACTTTGTGAAGGTAAGTTGTCATGAGAAGACTCCTTTAGTGGTTAGTGAAATTAAGCAAATTGGACATTTAGTTTTAACTTAAAAAAGCCATAAAGGCCAAGCATTTGCTAATTTCATCAATGAGTATTCGGGCATTGAAAAAAGTGAAGAGGTCAACCCACAAATTGCAAAATGAATATTGATGTCGATGAATCTCCTAGTAGGGAAGGAAATAGAGTTCAAATCATCTTTTGAGGCTTTGGGAACATTTTCCTAGAATATGCACTTAGGTTCCACTTCTAAATGTCAAATAATGACTTTGAATATAAAGCATTGGTCACTAGGTTGAAAATTGTAGAGGCTTTAAAGAGAAAATTTTGATGGTGTATAGTGACTAATAGCTGCTTGTAGGGCAAGTATTGGGTTAGTTCAAAGCCAAGGAAGAAACCACGGCAAAGTATTGTTCGAACGTGAAACACGTCTAAGGAAGTCTCGTGAAGGTCAACGGGCTTTTGGAGCTTATAAAATTACCAAGAAAATGTATAGGTAGATGAATTCTTGGAATTTTAACTATCTTGGAAACTAGAAGCAAACAGACCAATCATGTTCGAAACCCTTAAAAAAATAGAGCTACAAAGCAAAAATCACTGAAGTGGCTATGATGCAACCTAAACCATTATGGTTGCATCCTATCATTAGATGTCTTCAATCTACAAAGCTATTAGAAGACAAATCTAAGTGAGGCATATCTAATACAGGGCAGCTCGGTACGCCCTTTAGGAAGGAAATTTGTAAAATAGATTTTTTAGCCCCTTGCAACTAAAATGCTTCACAAGGGAAGAAGGGCTATGTGTGTTGGGAGAAATCCATAGAAGAACTTTGTTTTAATGACATCGAGGAAAGTGTTATGACCTTCAAGGCCTTGTAATAGAACTTCTAATGGCCGATAAGTAAAGAAAACTCATTAGAACTCGTCAGAAAATGCAATAATCATCAACGTTTTGTGAACTTACCTTAAGTTCCTGTTGTTTAGCTAACTTTAATTCTAACCTCCTAGCCTTTCGCTCAATAGGGATTAGACCTGACAAATCAATTTCGGCCAATAACATGAATAAGGAAAATTCTAATGGAAGTAATGGACTACTTCACCCAGTGGGCTGGGGCTGAAACCTTGACAATTATCATAAGAGCCATAGTGCCCAAATTTGTTTGGAAGTCCATCATATGGAGATTTGGAATCCTTTAGGTCATCATTATTAAGAATGGAATGGAATTTGATAACTACATGTTCATGACAATTTGCCAGTAGCTTGGTATGCAACTTAAGTTTGCAGTAGTCAAGCACTGCCATATAAATGGGCATGAGGAGGTCACTAACATGTCAATCACTCTGGGACTTAAAAAGTCAAAAAGATAGAGTATGAACGAGTTGTCTGATGTCCTATGGGCATACAAGACCACACCAAGGACAACCATAAGAGATACTCACTTTATCCTTGCCTTTGGTTTGGAGACAATGTTGCTAGCACCAGTTAGGGAACTGAACTACCGATATGAAATTACCACCTAAGAGGAGGTTAACAATGAGAACCTACGAATCAGTCTTGATTTGTTAGAGAGATCAAAGAACAAGCCCTTGTCAACACAACAACCTACCAACAAAAAATAGTTTAGTATCACAACAAGCGAGTTAAAGAGCTTTTTTTTCTTTTTTTTTTTTTTTTTTTTTTGACAAAAGAAGCATATTTCTACTGAAATGGGAGTCAATAAGAGTGACGAAAGGACCAGCAAGTTGGCCACAAATTGGGAAAGCCTTTAGAGTGTAGCGAAGGTCATCCAACCAAGGAACTATAGGCTCAAAGAACTTGAAGAGAGCCCAATCCTTTGGATATGAAACTTACTAGTCTTAAATCTATTACTAGTAATCCTTTGTATGTGTTGTTCTTTTACCAGTATCATAGGTACATGCATCTACACATTGCATTATATAATTAATGAAGGAAAAAACTTTCATTGCATAAACATAATACAATCAAAAGTTCACATAACGAGTAAAGAAAGCCTATAAGAAAAGCTCAAAGAGTATATTGTGGGCTATTATAATGGTTGATCCAGCCCCAAAAAGGGCCTTCAATGATGCTCAGTTTTCCTGGGGACTAGCTTGAGCATTTAGAGAGTGACAAACCTAAGTAATAGTTGGCCATAGCAATTGCCCTCCCTTTAAAAAAGGACCTCTAAGCATGCTCCATGTCCTTAGGGATCCGCTTGAGCATTCAAAATAACAAACCAAAGTAATAGTTTACCATAGTAGTTGCCCTTCCCCCGCTTTCCCCTAAAATGGCCTTTGACCATGCTTTGTGTCTTAAGGGACTAGTTTGAGTATTTAGAGTAGCAAATTAAAGTAGCAATTCATTAAAGTGATTGCCTACCCAAAAAGGTTCAATTATGACACTTTAAGAGCTATTAAAGTCATCAAGCACAATGATTAACCCTACCAATGAAGCAATGCTTGCCTTAAGGAACACGAGGTCCAAAACCAATGACTCTTGGGTAGCACATCAATGTTCATTTAAAAGACAATGTTACTATAAGTTGCATTAGCTCACATGAAATCAAGTTGGAAGTTGCACACGTTAACCTAACTTAAACTTGATGTTTCCAAGAAAGTGCTTCGTAAGCTATGACTTAAGCCAAATTGGCTACATGTAACAACTGTGGGAATTTGCCTGATACTCATAAATAAAATTTATGGCGCCCTTCAAGTCACAAGGCAAAAGCCACTTATCAAGTGACTAGGGAAATAGTAAGAGGCATGACACAAGTCGTCGTCAATCTTGAAACAAATACGCAAGTTGATGGTTTCCTAGTCAAAAAACAAGGACTAACCTCCAAAGCAGTTAATTAATGACTTGCAAATGTGCAAGAAGTGAACATTCATTCTTAATAGTTTGCAAACGGACAAAATAGCTTGATTAGCAACCTCCAAATTGCAAAAGAAAGCCTAACCCATAAAAAAGTTGTCAATGGGTTTAGGCCACCTAAAGGCTAGTCAATGCACTAACTAAGAAAAGCGCTCTAAAAATGTACTGATTCGAAGCTAGTTTGTAGATTGTGAATTCAATTAGGAAGCACAAAAAATGTAAACAAGATGTAGTCCAAATTCTTCATTTTATTACAACTTTTATAAAATTCAAGCTTCGAGTTATACTTGGTCACTCAAAATTCATTAAGTTATAGAAACACCTACAAGTCTTTGCAAGCCACGATCTTCAATTCATGGATAGCAAAGTATGATAAAGTGAAATACGCAAAATTACCGAAGTTCATTTCGTAGGCTTGTTTATGGACTGATTAAAGAATACAATGAGGTAAGGAATATTGGAGATGGATGAAGGATCATTATCTTGATAGATTTTTATATAATACAAGGATATAGTTATTCCTAGTCACTTAGCATTTACAAGAAAAATCCATAAGAGAAAATCCCTAAACTACAAATCTTTGCAAGCCTTGAGTCCCAACTCCTAATTAATCTAGTTTCAAGTGGACATTCTTTACAGCTAAGATTAGCTCCCCTCGTCAACATCTTCTTTGGTGAGCAGCATGTTGAGAAATGCATCTCTCTCAAGGAGAAGGTAAGCAAACTAAATAGAGATGAGAGAACAATACACTAGTACCTTTAGAACTAGACATCTCATTCTTCACTAGGGCCAGTTCCGTAACATTGGAGTTTTTTGATTTTCAGTTTTTTTTCAAGTTAAAAAACACAAAACTAGTTCAAGTGATATTGTGAAATTTTTTTTGCTAAAAAATAAAACATTTTCTTTTAAAGAAGACAAGTTTGAAAAAGCACAAAATGAAGGTTTTCACTTTTTGCAATTCGTTTAAGCTTCAGATTTAACTATTGTAAATATACACATTTTCTCTCTCTCCGCCTTTGGACTCCCTCCCCCTCTCTCTCCTCCCTTGCACCATCTCCTTCCCTCTATCCCCTCTCTTGTCTTCATCTATTCACTTTTTTTCAAAATTGAGCTTCATTTTTACCTCATTTCTTTGAAATTGTTCCAATTTTACCTTGAATTTTCTATTTTCCAAATTTTCAACTCTAAATCATCTTCTTCTTCATCAATTCTAGAATTACCTGTTCTTAATTTTAGGATTTTTTTCACTTTGACTTCATTAATTCTTTGATCAAAACTTCATTCCTTTAAGGTTTTACGCTAAACGTTTTACTTTGATTATAATTCAATATTTCATTAATTTATTTGAGTTTTTTATGAGATTCAGTTTTGTATTTTATTACTTTAGTCAAATTGTTGGGACGAGTCTTTTTGGGCCTTTATATTTTTTCTTGCAAAAAATAATAAAATAGTTAGTGATAATAAAAAAAAACAGTAAACAATACCAAATCAATGGCAAATAGTAAAATAAGAACAATAGACAACAAAACAAAAAAAGTAAAAAATTAACAACGTAACTGAACAATCCCTTAATAATTAACAATTAGACCAATGAACATCAAGAAAATATTGACACTATAAATTTTGATAATTTAGTAACTTAATTAATGACCCATAATTATTATTGTAGTGGCAGTAATTAAGTCAAGTTGCATATTCATCATCATTAGTACTAGTTCTTGTTGTTGTTATTAATTTTTTATGGTGAGCAATTTGTTTTTGTTTGAAGATGGGGTACACACACGAAGATTTGGACTTAACGTCACTATTATTAGTATTATATAATGAAAGCCAAAGGTTGACATTTATAAAATTGAGGCTAGAACATGTGATGACCAAGATTTCTTATAGAGTATAATTTAATGTTGTAAAAATTGTTTTTTAATGTTACTTAAAAAATAAAATTTATAATTAATTTTAAGAATCCCTTTGGGTAACTAATAACCTATCACTATATATTAATGTGTCACTCGTATTTTATAGTAATAAAACCTCACTTACCAAAAAATCAAAAGTGTCATTATGAAATGATATGTAGTTGTCAATGTTTTGGAGTAGAAAGTGTGAAAAAAAAAGGTAAGCATATGTGTAAGCAATCAAGATTTTTTTCTCTTTTTTTAACAAATCCTAAGGAAATTTATGTAGAGAAAAGCAAAGATGATTTTTTTTTTGAAAGGAAAAAATCAATCCTTATCAATTGATAAGGAAGTTACATAAGTTAGAGAATTCATGCATTAAAGCCCTTTAGAAATGCAACCCTTGGAAACCCATACAATACAAATGTGACAAAGAACCCACAAAAACATAACCCCCATGCTCTAAGCGGTAATAATGGTGATGTAGCTATGTGATGGTACAATTAGAGCCTTGGTTCTCTAAGCACAAAATCATTTATGGTTTGTTCATGCGATGGTGTTACTAGGGCCCTTGGTTCTCTGTGCACAAAATCATGCATTCTTTGTTCATTGCATTAAACACTCTTCTTATTGCTTGCCAATGATTGTAACTCTTTGTTGCATCTTTCTAAATCAATTATTAGGTTTTTCTTGGCCAATCCTATCTTTTAAAGCTTTATTATTCTTTTTCTTGTGACCTTTTTTTTTTAACTATTCTTAAGCCATTCCTAAAATGCAAAAGTTCAAGTAGCGTGGCAGATTAGTGTAGAGAGTGGTTAACCTTCTCCTCATCAAAATCAAATTGAAAATCTTCTTTTAAAAAAGTTTTCTCAATCTTTATTACTAGTTTAGATTTATGCTCATAATGATTTTTTCTTCTAGTTTTACCTATCTCACTAAGAAGGAAATAAATATATTGATAATAAATC
Source organism: Ceriops tagal (assembly GCA_021533255.1). Taxonomy (NCBI): domain Eukaryota; kingdom Viridiplantae; phylum Streptophyta; class Magnoliopsida; order Malpighiales; family Rhizophoraceae; genus Ceriops; species Ceriops tagal. The sequence goes on along the minus strand of CM038610.1, from coordinate 3,893,713 downwards.
AAATAAAAGGATTTATCTATGAAGAACCTTTAAAACATTTAATTTGAATTGTGATTGCATTCTTTATTTTTATATTGATAGGGATCCTTATTCATTCCTAGATTCCCATTTTTATAATATATAATGGAGAACTTCTTGCATGTAATTAAATGCTTTGCCATTATTGGTTATGTGGAATTTTCATTTTGGATTATGTGATGCCATACCAATGATTTTATTTTTTCAAACTATACATAAAGCCAACATTGAGTAATCATGTTCAAATAGATATCAATTGTTACATGTTTCCTATTAGTAAATGTGCATATATTTGCATTTTATGAATAAAATACTCTATGGATGGATGATATTATGTCCTAAAAATAATAAATGTTTTTCATAATTACTAGTCCTAAAAATAATTAAAATAGCTAGCTGCAGTGGATTAGTGTTAGTTCCTTAAGTTTATTGGCTTAAGAATACAAGCAAATTGGTGGTACCTTACACCAATTCTTGAATTAGGATTGGGTGTGGACACCAAATCAAGCAAAATGTATCAAGAATATATGTATTGTAGCATGATACGAGAGGTTAGGAAATTGGTGTTAAGGGAAAAAGGCATTTAGGTCATTGGTTGGTGTAATAAGGTATGTTAAGAATAGGGTAGCATGCATTGGTAATGTGCCAACATGTTATTGCCTATTGGGTGATAGTTTAAATGCATCAATGCTTTTTTTTTTTTACCATACAGCTAATTACTTAATGCTTTTTAGGGGTAGTGCACGTCTCCCATCAAATTTATCAAAGATTAACATGTGCTTTAAGGATTGACTATGATATCAATGTGTGGATGCATGAGCTCTGGGCTTGGCTGATGCTAAATGATACTGATTGCAGGCTTACCAACAAGTAGTGAGCTTAGTGTGTGGACCAAGTTAGATTATGCTTCATACATTACAAAAATAGGAGATCATAGGTCTTGATCATTATGAAAACATGAGAGTGGGTGTTGATGGAAAAAATGACAAGCTTTATAGAAGTTGTATCCAAGTTAATATGTTGGCATGAACTCTTTGAGAGAAGGAGAACATGGGTGGCCAAAGTGGGTGGTTGATTAAGTCTTAATGAGGTGTCAAGCTTTCATCAAGTGTAGTTGCATGGTCTTTTAAGAAAGTAGGTTTATACTCCTAAGAATGGAATCCCACTATGCATGATTAGCTTAGTAGCTAAGTCATACATATTCCTAGGTAGTTCAGGGTGTCAACTACCAACTTTATATATGTGTAATGTTGTAGCCAATTGCCATACAAAAAAATGGAGTGATATCACTTGTGTGTGAGGCCTTGGGAAATCCTTTGTACTTTGAAAAAAGTGTTTAAAGTTGGAAAGTGATTCCTATAAGTGTTTTTGTGCTTCATATGTGTGAATTGGCTGAAACTAAATGTGACTTAGTGCCATCATAAGGTCAAAAATTTGAGTGAAATAGTTGGCCTTATGACAACTAATTTCAAAGAACCAAGGTTCAGTCTATAGTTAGTGGATTGTGTCTTCATACAAAGTAGGAACAAGTGTCTAAGATTGAAAAGGCTCCTAAGGGTATGTCTAAGTAGTAGACCTTTTTGATTTTGGTGAGACAATCAACAAATTGTGGTTTCTGATTCCTTAGAAAGATAAGGATGCTAGAACCTTAAGCCTTTAGGAGGAATTGTGACCTTAAAGCAATTAAAACTTCTTATAGGACATGAAGCAATACTTCATGCTTGTCTAGGTGCCTAATGAAGAGTAAGTGACCTTTATAAGCATATATCTTGCCAAGGACTCCAAATTATGATGGTGAACTAGGCTTGATGATGATGCAAAGAGTGGGCAAACCTTACATAGAGAAGTGGGCAAGCTTAAAAAAGGAATTAAAGGATCATTTTCTTCTTTGCAATATGTCCTAAGTTATGAGGTAATCCTTAAAGAAACTAAAGCATAGTGGCACAATGTAGAATAATGTCAAAGAGTTTAATTCCCTAATGCTTAACATAAGCAACGTGTCATATGAATACAGGTTCTTCAACTTCAACCATAGGCTTAAATCGAGCTAAGAAGGCAAGGTGCCAAAGACTTGCCTTTTGCCAAGGCTACTACTAATAGTTTGGTTAATTTAGAATCAATAAGTCCCTTGATTATGGAAGCAATTAATGAAATTGCAAAAAGAAAAAGGAAGGCAACAAGAAAGATAAACAATATGATAGTGGTAAGGACAGAAATAAAGTTGTCAATTGGAAACAAAGTAAAAACAAGTCCAATTTTGATTATTTTATTCATAATGATCCTTATCGCGCTAAGGAATGCCCAAAGAGAGAAAAGTTTAGTGTTATAGTTATTGAGGAGGGTGATAGAAGCCTTATTGCACACAATGTTGGCTTCTCTTATGTCAATCCTTTACAGTTGATGAATTGGCTTAATTGAGGAAGCAATTAATAGAATTGCTAGATACAAGCTAAATTTAGCCTTCTAAAGCTCCTTATAGTGCCTTAGTGTTGTTCCAAAAAAACCATAATGGCTCCTTACAAATGTATGTAGATTATATGACCATGAATAAGGTCATGATGAAGTATAGATATCTTATCTCATTGGTAGTAAACTTGTTCCATTGACAAGCCAAAGTTTCATACTTCACCAAGTTAGATTTATGGTCTAGATATTAGCAAGTTTGAATTGTATAAGATGAGAAAAAAATTACTTGCATCAGTTGTTATGCCTCCCACAACTTTTTGGTGATGTCTTTTGGCGTGATTAATGCTCCTGCTACTTTTTGCAACTCAATGAATGATGTGTTTCATGACTTATTGATTGATTTATGGTAGTATACCTTAATAATAAAGTTATGTATAGTAAGTCCTTTGGGAATCTCTTAATCCACCTTTGGTGAGTGTTGCCTGGGTTAAGGGAACATTAATTTTATGTTAAGAAAGAAAAGTGTAAGTTTGCATTGTTGAAAATAATGTTCCTTGGGCATAGGATTCATCATAAGCGCATTAGGATGGATAAAGGAAAGGTTTAAGCCATTATAGAATGGCCACCCATTATTAAAATGTTATGGTCCATTCTTAACTTGACTAACTACTATAAGAAGTTTGTGTAGAATTAGCCCAAAAAGGTGGTCCCTTTTATTAACTTACTTAAGAAAGACTAACCATAGAGTTAGACCACAAAATTTCAAGAAGCCTTTGACAAGTTAAAGGCAGCAATATCAATGGAATTGGTCTTGTGACTATCTAACTTTAAGTTACCCTTTGACATCATTATTGGTGTATTTAACAAGGCTATTATTGATTTGTTGGTTCAAAAGGCCTCTTATTGCCTATGAAAGCTAGAAACTCAATAAGACAGAATAATGATACTCAGCTTATAAGAAGGAAATGTTTACTATTGTGCATTTCCTTTGCACTTGGTGGGTTTATTTGTTAGGTATCAAGTTTATGGTATGTATGGACAATGTGGCCAATACATTCTTCCAAACTCAAAAGAAGTTATTTGCAAGGTAAGCTTGATGGCAAGAGTTCTTGGTGGAATATGACTTTGTGTAGAAACACAAACTAAGAAGGCACAATTAAGTAATAGATGCCTTAAGTCATCAACAAGTTTAAAAAGTCGTTGTTTGTTGTTTCCATAGCCTTGTATGAGTTGTAATTGTTGTCAATTAAGTTTAAGTGTGCAAGAAAGTAAAGCCACATGGAAGGGCAAGAAAGTAAATTCACCGCGTAAGGACAAGAACATAAATCTGCCACATAAGCCCTATTAGGGATTCATAGAAGAAAGCATATAAAGACCTTGGAAGACAAAATTAGGGCAAGGACAACACAATTGAATACACAGCACAACACAAGAGAGAGAAAACCAAAACACAAAACACCAACGGTTGGAAAAAGAAGAGCAGCACGACAAAACCAGCACAACAACCAGCACGAAAAAAAGAAGAAGAGCACGACAAAGAGAAAACCCGAATGACCAAAAAGAAAAATTGAGAAACACCCGAAAGAGAAAAAGGGAGAAGAGGAGCAACTGACAGATGAAGAGAGAGAAAAAGGGAGAAGAGGACCAGCCATCGGATGAAGAGAGAGAAAACACTTGGAAGAGAGAGAAAAGCCGTCGTCAAAAGAAGGAGAGGTCAGGAAATTGAGCAAATCGGAGCAGATCGGCAGAAGGAGAGAGAAACCTGTCAGCCAAAACACAAGAGAGAGAAAATACAGCCATTGTAAGAGAGAGAAAACAAAGCCGTTGACGGGAAGGAGAGAAAACGAAGAGCCACCACCGGTAGAGAGAAAGAAAACCCGATTCGGCCAACCAAGTGAGTACGAAAAAACAGAACCACAACAAAGAGAAAACCCGAACGACCAAAAAGAAAAACAGAATAGATATGACCGAAGTGAGGAGTGGACGGTGAGATAGATTTGGCTGGACGGTGAGAGAGATTCGGCTGGATAAAGAGAGAGACTGTCGGTAGAACACGAGAGAAAGAGAGAAAAATTGAGACAGCCGTTGGAAGAGAGAGAAAAAAGAGGTATACGACCAAAACAGTGAGAGAGACCATCGGCAGAACAAAGGAAATCCGGTTGGACGGTGAGAGAGAAATCCGGTTGGACGGTAAGAGAGAGAAATTCGGTTGGACGGTAAGAGAGAGAAATTCGGTGGTAAGAGAGAGAAATCCAGCTGGACAACAAGAGAAAGAGAAACGGATAGGTGAGGCGTGAGATGTGAGACCACCGGCTGGACAAAAACCAGAACCGTGAGGTGAAAGCAAAAACCAGAAACGCATCACCCTTAGAAGAGAAGAAAACTAGAATGTGCATCGGCGTGAGACCAGAATGTGCGACGGCGTGAGACCAGAACATGTGTCGGCGTGAGACTAAAACGTGCGACGGCGTGAGACAAGGACACGGGTAAGACCATAAGACGGTGAAAGCAGAAGCTGTGTGAGACAATGTAGAGAAGCAATTCGGCGAAGCATTGAAAGAACTCAACGTATTTCCATATTTCTTTAAGAGAGGTTAGAGAGTGTTGCGGTGAACTTTTAAGCGGCACTGGAGCAGCCTTTTAATTCAACAGAGGCAAGACAAGCTAGAAGAAGGGTAGACACAGTAAGTGACACTCTTTGTATTGTATTTGCTTAGTAATTGCAATAGTGAAAGGAGCATAGGATTAAGACATCCATTGTAACTGGAAATTTCAAGTATAGTGGATAGTCTTAGTAAGGGAGAGTCCCTACCACCGTGGATGTATGTCACGTTGACGGAACCACGTAAATCTCGTGTGTCCTTAATTTGCTTTACATTTTGTGTTTTGAATTGAGTTGTGAATGCAGCTAAAGTATTAGCCAAACCATAACCTAACAAAGAGCTAAACAAGAACATCCGAATTGTCTATTAGGCAAGGTGTCTGAAAGGTGACTTTGGGGACTATTGTGATTAGTAAGTAGCAATAGATCTACCTTAGTTGAGTCTGAGAAAGAGTTCATTTTTAAGAAGAGGTTGAAGTTGTTCACTTACCTGCGAATTGCGAATTGTGGTGATACTGATTCACCCCCCCTCTCAATATCACAAACTAGTAGATCTTAGGGAGAAGTCGGGAACTTCAATTGGTATTAGAGTACTGGTTCACCAGTTTAAAGCTTAATAGCTTGGTGTACTAGTTTGAAGGGATCTAGAAGTTTGATTTGTTCAGCATACTGAGAAATGGAAGCCGGTACCAGCATTAGCACCACTTACAGTAAGAAGGTTCCAATCTTCAACAGAACCAACTACCATATGTAGAGAGCAAGAATGCAAGTGGTATTTGTAACCATGGGCATGAATGTGGTGAAATGCGTACAGGAGGGTTTTGTGGCTCCAGAAGAAGGTAAAGACCTAACCCCAGAGGAGTTAAGGCAGTTTGAGGTAAATGGGAAGGCCTCAAATGTCATCATTTCAGCATTGACAGATGCTGAGTATGCTAAAGTTATGGATTGCAAATCTGCCAAGGAGATATGGGATAAATTGCAGAAAGTCTATAAAGGTGATGGCAGAATGAAGGAGGCTAAGCTTTAAGTGTTCAAGGAGAGATATGAATCTCTCAGAATGCAGAAGAATGAGACAGTTCAAGAGTTCTTCACCAGGGTTATTGACCCTGTAAACAACCTGAGAAGTCATGGGAAGAACAAGAAGGACTCATCGATTATGAAGAAAATTCTGAGAATTCTGCCTAAGAGGTTTGCCTTAAAGGTGGCAGCCATAGAGGAGAGTAAAGATCTCAATTCTATGTCTTTGCATGATCTCTAGTGCAATCTCATTGCATATGAGATGAGAATAAAGTCAACTGAGAGCTCCTCAATGTCAAAGGTATCAAAGGAGGCAGCTTTCAAAGTTATGAAACACTTGAAGATAAAAGAAGAGGAAGAATCATCCAGTGAGGATGATGATGATGATGATGATGAGGAAGAAAGTGAAGGTGAAGTATTGGCTTACTTCACAAGGAAATTCAAAAGGGGGTCTAAAAAGGGAAAAGGACAGTTGTCTTTGAGATGTTATCGATGTGGGCAGACTGGACACTTTGCTTCTTAGTGCAAAGTGAAACTTGATGATAAAGATGAGGATGGTGATGATGAGCTGAATTCAAAATGGAGAAGACCATCATTCAAATCAAAGAAGTCCAGCAAGAAGACTGCCAACCCATAGAAGAAGAAGAGAGGCTCATTCAAGAGTTATGTGAGTCAGATAAAAGAAGCTGATGAGGAGGAAGATGAAGAATCATCAGATGAGCAGGCCTTTATGGAATCAGCTCAAGATGGTAGTTCAACCTCTAAAGAGGAAGAGGAGGTTAATGAAGAAGAACCAGATCTTGAAGCTGAGTTTGAAGCAGCTTCAAAGGAGATAATTAGAAGAGGCAAAACCATAAGAAGGTTGGAGGCCCATTAAAACAAGTTGAAGCAAAGTCTGAGGAAGCTAAAAGTCAAAAGGATGAAATAAGGGCTGAGCATGTTGGCTTGGAGAGAAGATTTGAGGAACAGATCAAAATATGTGAAGACCTTACAGTAGAGCTTGGCTCACGGGCTTCAACAATTGAAGAAATGAAGATAGAGTTGCTGAGACTTCAGCAACAACTCAAAAAGAGTGCGAAGAACTTGCAGAAGTTTGAAGTGGTAGGAGAAACAAGCTCTACAAGAGAAAAGAAGAATGAGACTTTGCCACAGAAGTTAAAAGAGAACATTGTGACTCAAGAGAAGATAACTGAAGAAGAGAAGACAGTTATCAAACCAAAGCCAGGGCCAAAAATGATGTATGTGGTTAAAGAGCAGCAGCCCATAGCTGCTACGTCTCAGAAAGAAAAGAAAGTTAGCTAGCCAAGGGCAATGGCTAAACAGAAGAAGGAGAAGAAAGTGATTAAAATGGAAGTCACACAAGTAAAGAAGCCAGCTACGTTGCCTACACAGCAAGTGATGAATAGAAAAAGACAAGCTGTGATCAGACCCAAGAAGAGGCAGTTTCAAGGTCATTGTTTGTATTGTGGAGTTTGGGGTCATAAGGCAAGTAACTGCTGGTGGAGAAGGCCAATATATGTCTCTAACTTGACAAGATACGATGCTGCATACAGGGGGAGACAATACAAAATTCAGAGGAGAACACCTGTCGTGAGTTCTTGCACATGCTGTAAAAAAGCAAGGACACATTGGTAAAGAGTGTTGGCAGAAACCCAAACCAGTGGTTTTAAAGAACAAGTTTGCTGTATTGGTAGACTTGGAACAGTGTGAGAGGTACGGGCAGGATGACCATAATGCCAAGAGATGCATGACACTTCTTCCTGAGTAAGAGAAGGCATTCAATGGCACAGTAAAAACAAGCGGTGTAGTCAAAGCTAAGAAAAAGGAGAAAATTATCTTCCAGCCAGTTCAAAAGAAGGAATATAGAGCAAAAAGGGAGGTGGCTAATATAGCTGAAATTGCACTAAAGGCTGATTGCAAGGATAAGCAGTGGATCCTTGATAGTGGATGCACTTCGCACATGACGGGAGATAAGAGTAAATTATCAAAGCTAAACAAATCAAGAGAAGGCAAAGTCAAGTTTGGTAATGATGATTCATTTAACATCAATGGTCAGGGGTCAGTGAATATTAGAAAAGGAAAGCCGAAAGATGTTCTGCACATTGAAGGACTCAGATATAATCTAGCATCTGTCAGCCAACTATGCAACAATGAACATAAAGTGATATTCATAAAAACAGGTTGCTAGGTAAAGAGTAAAGAAGGCAATACTGTTGCAGCCGGGAAGAGAACAGCTGGAAATTTAAATGTGATTGATGAAGAAAGAGATCTTCTTGCAACTAAGACTGTGTAAGAATGAAAGCCAAAGAAAACGTGGACCAGTGCTCATCAAGAAAATCAGATCATAGGTGACTCATCAGTAGGAGTTACAACAAGAAGAATTGTGGGAGCTACTGCTTTACTCTCACAAGTTGAACCTAAATCTGTTGAAGAGGCTACACAAGATCTAATTAAATTTCTGTCCATAGAGCTGTTTAAAAAGCACAGAATGAGTCTGTCTGTGCGAATGCCTCCTAAAGCCTGAAAATCAGGTAAATCCTCTATCTCTACTTTGCGAGTTTTTCAGATTTGTAATTGGTTGGCAAAGGGGAAAAGAAGCAACTGTGCAGGGGGAGCTGTTAAGAAAGGGGGAGTGCATATTTAAGGGGAGTTGAAACTGCTGCATAGTGGCTTTTGTTATGAGTGTTGCCAATAATTACAAAGGGAGAGATTGTTGTTCCCACAACCTTGTATGGGTTGTAATTGTTGTCAACGAAGTTTAAGTGTGCAAGAAAGTAAAGCCACATGGAAGGGTAAGAAAGTAAAAGTAAAGCCACATGGAGGGGCAAGAAAGTAAAGCCTTATGGAAGGGCAAGAAAGTAAATCTGCCGCGTAAGGGCAAGAACGTAAATCTGCCATATAAGCCCTATTAGGGTTTCATGGAAGAGAGTATATAAAGACCTTGGAAGACAAAACTAGGGTAAGGCCAACATAAGAGAGAATACATGGCAAGAAGAGAGGGTGAATGACATAAATATAAAGAGTGAGTTCAGAAAATACAAGAGAAACCATTCAACCAAGGGAGTAAATGGCAAACCACCACCTGTAAAGGAGAAGACACGGCTGGACAACAACCAAAGGTGAACGGCAAATCACAAATCAGAAGATGCTGGATGGCAAAACACAAAGGGTGACTGGCCAAAGAGAGAAAACACAAAGGAGGAACTGTCCAAGCAAGGAGACAACCGGCCAAACACAAGCTAGACATCAAGCTAGGGTATTTGGCCAAAAGAGAATTCAGCCAACCAACCTACACGACCAAACAAGGTGAGCGTCGATACAACCCTACATGGAGAACGGCAAAAGGGTGGACGGCCAGGCAAGGAGGAGAACGGCCAAGGCAAGGTGAACGGCAATAAGGAGAGCACGGTCACAACACACCAACGGCAAGTGAGACCTTGGTGAGTCAAAACCTTACAACAAGGAAGAGTAAACCTGCTGGATAGCAAGAGTGAACACACGACAAACCAAGGGAGACCTTGGATAGCAAGGGAAACTGGGCAACGGCTAGAAGGAAACCATGTGACTTACGGTAAAAGGAGAGGCAAATGCACCATTGGTAAGAGAGGAGACAGCACACCGTCCGTAAGGGAAGAGAGGAGAAATTGTGAAAGAGGAGACCACCGGGAGAGTAAACCAAGCTGTCCAGAGGTGTGAAACGGACAAGTGCAAACCAAAAATGGTGGTAAGGCGTGTGACCAGCAAGGCGTGCAAACCAAAAACGTACATGGGATGTGAAACGCAAAACCAAAAGCGTGCATGAGGCGTGTGACCAGCAAAGGGTGCAAACTAGAAACGTGCATGAGACGTGTAACGCCAAACCAGAAACGTGAGGCAAGCCGTGAAACATGGAACGACAAACCAGAAACATGAGGTGAGCCATGAGACAAGGAGACGGGTGAGACTGTGAGACGGCGAAAGCAGGAGCTGTGTAAGACAACCTAGAGAAGGAATTCGGCGAAGCATCGAAAAGAACTCAATGTATTTCCAGATTTCTTCAAGAGAGGTTAGAGAGCGTTGCGGTGAACTTCAAAGCGGCAGTGGAGTAGCCTTTCAATTTAATAGAGGCAAGACAAGTTAGAAGAAGGGTAGACACAGTAAGTGACACTTTTTGTATTGTACTTGCTTAATAATTGCAATAGTGAAAGGAGCATAGGATTAAGACATCCATTGTAAATGGAATTCTCAAATATAGTGGATAGTCTCGGTAAGGGAGAGTCCCTATCACCGTGGATGTACGTCTCCTTAATTTGCTTTACGTTCTGTGTTTTGAATTGAGTTGTGAATGCAGTTAAAGTATCAGCTAACCCATAACCTAAAGAAGAGCTAAACAAAAACATCCAAATTTTTTATTAGGCAAGGTGTCTAAAAGGTGACTTTGGGGACAATTGTGATTAGTAGGTAGCAATAGATCTACCTCAGTTGAGTCTGAGAAAGAGTTCGCTTTTAAGAAGAGGTTGAAGTTGTTCACTTACCTGCAAATTGTGAATTGTGGTGATACTGATTCACCCCTCCTCTCAGTATCACAAATTAGTAGATCCTAGGGAGAAGTCGGGAACTTCAACATTAAGGTCATTTTACGTCTTTAGGCTTACTTACTGCCATTAATATTTGTGTTTTTTTTCCTTTTTTCCTTTTTTTCTTTTTTTCTTTTTTTTGCTCCTTTCTTTTTCAATTTTTTTGTTTTTCTCGACTTTGTGCCAAACAAACATTCCCTCCTTTTTTTCATGTCCCACTCTCAATTTGGCTCAAAAACCACTCTTTCTGTCTCTCCACCTATCTCTCCTTTAGCAATTTTTCATATTTTAGGCTTAAAGATACCTCAATCATAAATTTTGGATATGACTTCTTATGTGGGAAGCCAATATTTGGTTCAAAAAATGGTTTGTTTGCTAATCCTTAGACTTGGTATCATAAAAAGAGAGGGAGTGGTTGCCATTAAAAGTGACGTGCCTTTAGCTTCGAACTAGTGCATGAAAGGCACCAATGGATAGATCATCACTTGTTAAGTCCATAAGCTTTGGTTTAGTATTGTGATAGTGGTAGGCTTTAAATCAACATTTGTTGCCTTCTTATGATTTGATTAGCACATAAAGGGCATAGATGGATAGGTTAGCATTTGAAGTGTCAAATAATGCTAATTGTGGGCAAAGGTGGTGATTGGCAAAAGTTTGTGCTTTAATAGCATGATGGTGGGCTTCTAGCTTTTCATTATTTTATGTGGCCTTTAGAGACATAAATTAGTCTTGGAGGACTTTGGTGATGGTGCCCATGACTTTTTTTTTTGTGAAATCATTAGGAACTAATGGTGGCATTGGTTAAGGTTAGTAAGCTCCTTTTTTTTGCTCTTGCATTTTGGCATTTTTTTTCTTTATTTGTTTATTTTGTGGCATGGGCTTGGTTTGATTGATTTTTGGTGGCCAATGGCTATAATGCTTAAGATAAGTCTTATTTTTTTATTAATCTTTAGGTGTGTGGTTGGATATATTGGTTTTCATTATGCTATCATGGTTGTTTGATGCTAGCTACTTTGTTGTTATATATTTTATTGGTATTTTTAAATGCTTGGTTTAGTTTGTTCTAACATTAATTGATGACCTATATGAAAATCATAGGCTTCACAAAGGGCCTAGTTTTTTTTTTTTAGCTTTAATTCACCATAAGCTTTATAAAGAACTTGTGCAATGTTTAATAAAAATGGAAAAAGGACTCAAAAGGTCTTATATTCCTATTGTGAGTACCTTTATTGCCACCATTATTGGCTTGAGGGAGTTGCTTCTCCTTTTAGATTAATGCTTGGATATTCTTTTGGCATTTTGTGATGTTTCCTTTTTTATTCTTTTTGGTTGCCTTAAGTATTGTCACTATTATTCTATTTTGTTGGTTGTCATGGCAACAAAATATCTTTAACTTTTTTGTCTTTTGTGAGGTTGGTTAGTTGGTGGTTTTTTTTTCCTCTAATGCTATCTAATTAATGCTAGCTCCTTTTTATAATGAAGCTTGTTTGATCTCGGTGATTATGCATCATTGGTTGCTTTTGTTGAATAGTTCATATTGAGTTGCCTTTTTACTAAATGACTAAGATTTATTCTCTTTTTTGTTAAATGATAGAAATTATTGTTCTACATATTTAATATTTTATGGGCTTTTGACTTGTAGGATTTACACTTAGGTTAGGCTAATGGGCCTTGAAGAGAGGGATGGTAGATTGATATTACTACACCTAGATGCTTAATTTGGAGTGTTTGAGAAGTGGAGGACCCCCTTTTATGGTTAAATGGTTCAACTTATATCCAAAAGCAATTCTTTTAGTATTAGGTTTAGTTTGAGAACTAGGAGAATTATTGGCTCTTTCTTTCAAGGTGACTATACCTTGTATGTTATACATTAGACTTTGTAAATTAATTTGTAGCAATCTGATTATTATTCTTTTCCATTCTTCTCTTTCTTTTTCCTTTTTCGCGCCTAAAGATACAACTTGTGATGCAAATGTAGTCGTATTTACCCATAAATTAATCTTGTCCACATCCAATCATAAGAGTAAGTGAGTGAAAGGTCCCCCTCAATTAGGGCAAACAAAGTAAGGGCACAATAGTAGCCCCTTTAAGTAAGTTGCTTTTGCATAAAGGAACGAAAAAAGATTTTCTTAGATCTTTAATGAGTGAGAATTCATTATGTTTATTCCTTTTTACATTTAGTTGTTTTTGATGAGTTTTATAAATATTTGAGCCAATTAAAATATATCTTGTGACTTATGTATATTTTAGGATAATTTTGAGAATATATGGTTTTAGTAAGAAAAATTACAACATTTTACCATTTTGAATTTTGTTGCTTTTTTTATTTGAAGTTTTTCACTAGCTTAAAAGTCCAGAATGGAAAAGTGGTTGTTAGTGAAGTTGTAGTAAACATCTCAATTAGTTTGGATTAAGATTGAGAGTCCAAATTTGAGTTCATTTGGGCCTTAAGATGTTGCTTCAAAGGTAGGGTAGATTACTGAAGTCTAGTTCATTTGGACCTGGAGATGTTGCTTCAAAGATAGTGCAAGCACTACGTACTTAAAAGTAGCATTTATTCTTACAATGGTTATGAAGAGATCTAGGCCTAGATTGATTTTTTTAATAGGTTAAAAATAGTGAAAAAGTTGTTGTAGAATCTATATAGGCTAGATTGAGCTAGTCTCAGTTTTTAGTTCATAACTTGGGCTTTGGACCTTTGTTTTGGACAATACTTAATGCTTTGGAAAGCTAAAGAGCAAGAATAAAAATTTTGTGAAAAATTTATGCCCTAATTTTGACTATATCTAATTTAGAATTAGCTTGAAAGTAATTATAGGAATTTTGGAAGATTAAGGAAACCTTAATTCTTTAGGATTTGTTAGTGGTTGTTATGTATAGTATTTCAAGATATAAATAACCATCTTTTAGGAGTAGACAAAGAGACATGGACAAGGTATAAAATAATCACTCCAAAAGAAATTCACTATTTTTAGCACATGTAGTTAGGCTTTTCAACATTTTTAAGGGATTTTAAAACTTTTGATATTTTAATGTTATAGATTGATATGATATGTTATTCTTTTTCCTTATAAAATTATTTGAATTATTCTAATTTTATGGTTGAATGAGTTTTTCTTTAATTAATTTGGTTAGGCTTATTATAATGATTAAATGAATACTAATTACTAGAATTAGGATTTTTTATTTACTTTTATACTCTTCTTAATCACCAAATAACAAATAACAATAAGGGATTTGAAAAAATTTTAATTTTACTATTATGAATAACTCAATGCAGATTAAATGATCTAATTTTGTGTGATTATTACTTACATTAACCTATTTTTCTGGTTCTTAAGGCTACCAAAATATCACTTTAAAAAGCCTATTCCAAGGGTATAATGGTTAGTCTAAATAAAGAATTTGTTTTGCTTAGTGAATATTAAAGGGAAAATTTAGGTAATAGAGTTTGTTGTTTATCTAGGATTGATAGTTTCACTAGAATTGAGACAATGTTGTGGGTGAATAGAATCATTGAATATCATAATTATGAATGAACTTGGAACTAGACTTTTAGTATTTTATCTTTCTATAATTCATTTTGTTTGATTGGTTTGTTCATTTTATTTGCTAAAAAATCAAGATTCAAATTTTCAACCCAAATTACATTAAGGTCTTTAATTTTTATTTAATAAGTAATGAATTGATAGCACTCCATATAGGATTAACCCTTGCTTATATTATTTATTATTGAATAATCGAGAGCAAGGTATTAAATTTTTGCTGATTGAATGACAACTACCAATGCCTATTTTTCCCCTTTTTT